>CAUDMG010001291.1:767500-1122500 GCA_958450375.1 Homarus gammarus
CCATGCGGGTAACATGTCCATTCCAACTTAGCTGTTCATGGATAATGTTAGCCTCGATGCTTCTACAGTTGGTGTCAGTAAGAATGCTGGCATTTGTTCTCTTGCCTTCCCAGCGAACTCGCAGGATGGAACGTAGACTACGTTGGTGAAAGTTTTCAAGTGCCTTGAGGTGCCTCCTGTATGTGTCCCATGTCTCACTGCCATATAGTAGGGTGGGCAGTACCACTGATCGATATACGTGCAGCTTGGTGGAAAATTTTAGCTCCTTACAGCTGAAGACACGATTTCGGAGTCCGCCCAAGGCTTGAGATGTACATCTGATGCGATGCTGAATCTCTTCATCGATGTCTGCGGTGGTGGACAGGTGGGAGCCGAGATACCGAAAGTTGGTAACATTAGAGAGGGTAGTACCGTTAAGCTGGATGGATAGTGGAGGTGTGTCTGAACCAGGGGCAGGTTGAAAGAGAATCTAAGTCTTAATTACATTTACTTCAAGGCCGAAGTGTGCATACGCGTCTGCATAGGTGTTCAGGGTGTTCAGGATCTCCTGTAGGTCGTGTTCAGTATGAGCAATAAGGGTGAGGTCGTCTGTATACTGAAATTCAGTAATGGAAGCTGTCGACACCTTTGTTCTTGCCTGGAGTCGTCTTACGTTGAAAAGACCCCCCTTTACCCGGTACTCGATGTTCACCCCGCTGGCTAAATTGGCACCGGTACGAGTAAGGAAGGCAGCCAAGAAGATGGAAAAGAGAGTTGGTGCCAGTACACACCGTTGTTTAACCCCTGTTTGGATGGGGAAGAACTTTGACTGGGTGCCGTTGTGCAGGACACTGCCGTTCATGCCATCGTGGAGTTGCCTCACAATGGAGATGAATTTTGGTGGGCAGCCAAAACGGCTGAAGGGCCACTAGAGGGTTTCCCTGTTGACCGAGTCGAAGGCCTTGGTTAGGTCGATGAAAGACAATTTGCAAATCACGATGCTGTTCTCTGCACCTTTCCTGTATCTGGCGGGCAGCAAAGATCATGTCAGTGGTGCCTTGTGATGGTCTAAAACCTTTTGAGATTCTGTTAGGATGTTTTCCGCCTCAGGAAGAAGTTTGTTTAGGAGGACTCAGGCTATAATCTTGCCAGCTACGGAGAGCAGCGAGATCCCATTGTAGTTGCCACACACACACACACACACACACACACACACACACACACACACACAGTATACTACTACCACCCGAGGTCCCTTGTCCGAGAATTGCTGTTCGACACCACAACCGCATCCAGCCCATACGTGCACGAACTGATCGCTATAAGAACAGCCCAGTCCCAACCATTGTAAAAATTATCAATAACTTGTAATACTGTAACACTGTCACTATGTTGAATTGAACTGTAGTTTGAGCTTTTCCCCATCTAAGTTATTATATGTCTTATTTGTGTCACTTATGTTACTTGTATATTATTTGTAATTCGTAACCCACTCCCCAAATATGTAACTGTATATTTTCAGCCTTCTGGCTGCCAAGCTCTTTCAATAAACCGTTAATTATTATTATTATTATTATTATTATTATATATATATACATATATATATATATATATATATATATATATATATATATATATCTTGATAAAATCACACAGGAGAAAGGGAAACAATGGAGCACCTTAGATTTCGTCTTTACCAAATCACTTACTCTGATCACTTGCGAGGCACGGGTAGTCCCCTATTGGAGGTTCACGGCGCCAAAGCTCGATGAACAGGCTTTGTGTGACATATAACAAAGTCTAGGACTGATTTTAGTGTCCTAGTGGTCTAGAGGTAACGTTCCCTGGTCACACTCATAGGATCGTCGGTTCGAGTCCTGGCGGGGTGAGGTTATACATATATATATATTTATTTATATATATATAACCTTATATATATATATATATATATATATAAGATTTATAGTCACATAATAGAAGTACGGACAGACGCCCTCCTGAGACATATACTCGCCTAAATAATGAATGCATGCAAATTAATTTTATGATGACATGTTGAACTACTTTTCTACCTTCTTAATAAAATGTTTACACAAACAAAAACAAAACATACAAGAAAAGATGGATTTAACTAAACACACGACTCTCGCTCTTGTAAACTATTGAAATAAGAGTAAGGATACTTTTGTCATAATAGTGACGTCATTGAACAACAAAAAGTGGCGTAACTGAACAATAAGTGGTTGACGGAGGGTTGGATCGTCTCCTGTGTACTGCACTCTGGTGACCCATTAGAAAGTGTTCCATGTTGTTTTATTCATATCATGGGCGAATTACCGAACTTTTGAAACTACATAATTGCAACCCAGTTCAAAGTTACCGTGTGTGTAATTACCCAGGTTGGACTAAACCCAGCGCTTGTTACATAGCCTGGTTAGTATTACGTAAAGGTCGACGTTGTTGATGTTTTATTTTGTTCAGGGCGCTTCAACTAACACGTTATTACACACCGTTTGGTCTTTCTCTGTCTACAACATACAACTTTTAAATGCTTGGATATTACTTACAGTATATAGTATATATTTTGATACTGACTACAGCTAGTGCTCTCCTTCACCTGGTACAGCAAATGTATGGCAGCCACAGCCTGTGTGTGTGTGTGTGTGTGTGCAACAATAATGGTAATAATAATAATTATCGGTTTATTGAGAAGGTTCTGCAGCCCGAAAGCTGAAAATATACATTGGAGAAAATGACTTATTACATACAAAGATATGAGGTGGGTGGGTCGTTTAACAAAAGCTTTCATTACTGAAAGGAGAAAGAACATGAATTGAATATACAAATGATTATAGTTTACAGTTGATGGCCCGGGCTTGGGCTGGTCATTGAGACACCAGGTGGTGTGGTGTTCACGTGGTGCAATGACTCCTCCTCGGGTGTTGATATGAAGGACCTCACGTGGTCATAGAGACATCGGTTGGTGTGGTGTTCACGTGGTGCAATGACTCGTCCTGTCCTCGAGTGTTGATATGAAGGACCTCACGTGGTCATGGGGACACCGTGTGGTGTGGGGCGGTGTCACAGTACCTCACCCTCTCTGCTAGGTGGTGTTGTGTTATCTCGTAGTCAGGTGCATAGCCGGCTCGCTGTTGTTCCCAGGGTGGACGCATTAACACTGTCTGGTCAGAGGATTGTTCCCAGTGGTGCTTATCTCAGTGGTGGTTCATGGCTCTCACTGGTACTGTCTAGTGCTGAATTAACTGACTTGAACACTGTTCAACACTGATCCCACTTTTTTCTGAAATGAAATTATCACTTTTGTTTATGTTGATATCCCGGTGGTGAGGATGGGTCGGGGAGAAGGAATTAAGGAATGGGCCGACATGGCCAAGGGGGACCGCTGCTCAGCAGGAGCAGCGCCTGAATAGGTCTTGACCTTCCAGTGGTGTGTGTGTGTTGTAAGTGTTTGCTAGGATGTAAACTATATAAGGAAAGGAATCTTTTGAGTTGTGATCTTCAGAGAAACAAAGGTTTTACTGCTTCACTTGTATCTGTTATTGCAAGGTATCGTGAGTAAAATTATCCTGGTTTGTACGTGGATCACTGTGGCCGTCACGCTGATGATTACGTCTTTGTGAACTCACACTAAAAGTCACACATACAGTGGATGTTTGACCTTTGTATGTCACATCACCAAGGGGGAAAAACAAACATAATGAGGGGGAGATACAGATCTGCCCCCTTGAAATTCAACTCTTGTTTATTCAATTTTGGCGGGAGAAAGTGTGACGGCCGAGTGCCCAGACGCCAGTGAACTAATTTGGGACATATTTTCACGGCTGATAACATTTTCAATTGAGTTACCAATATCACTGTGAGCCGTAGGGCGATGGTGATCACTGACCTCACAACGTAGTGTGGGTATTCTTATAATTTTAGTAAGTTGATATCATGTAGCAGCATTTGATAAAGAGTTTTATGATTGGAGGTGTTCACTAATGTATGTTTTATTTCGCTAAATCTTATTCAGATCATCTACTTGGTCTCTAGAAATTCAAACACAAGGCCTCACAGTCAGTCAGTAAGTCGGTCAGTCATGCAGCGAGTGTGTTTGATCAGGGTTGATATTCATAGAGGTGACTGGCGTAGCTAAACCTGAGTTGATAATGTAAGAGTTAAGATGTCCCTCAACATGAAACACAAACAATACGTGGCCTCACAACATTTGTAATTTAAGCGGAGGTCAGGTGTTGTGAGCCGACGCGACGCTCCTGAACCAATCTAAAGTTACCAGGAGAAGCTGCCTCTTGTCAAAGGTCCAGTCCAACATTTGGGTCAATAGGGTTTAATCGCTGAATCCTAAGTTCACGACCAAGTTCAATTACGCCTCTTGTGCAGTGACTGAACTTGGAATCACAATCGTGTGATCTGTAAACTCTCTGAATGTATTTCCCTTGTGTGACGGAGAAAGACACAGACACAAAGACACACACACACACACACACACACACACACACACACACACACACACACACACACACACACACACCTATGTATATCCTAGCTGCTTAAAAAGTCATATAGTTGAAAAGCAGAAACTCTAGAATAGATAAAAAGCCAAATCAGTCAAATTTGGTTACAACTTTCAGCACCTTTAAAAGACGACGATAGCGACGACATAACGGCAGGGATCGTTGGGCCAAAATTAACAGCGGGGCGATGTAGCCATTATCAAAGGCCAGAGTAAAGGGGATTACTTCTTGGTGAGCTCTTTCTCTACTCCCCGGCCAGCACCCTCTTGGGGAAGTAGACGACCACCTTGTTGAATGAATTCCCATTTACGGTAAAGAAACTAGAAAAACAAACTTCTCTACCGCCATCTCGGTATTCATAATAAAATAGTGGATTGTAAAGCGGGAAAGAAAATAATGCCTAAAATAATATTATAAAGTACTAAATACCTAAGTGTTTCATATGTACTGTTTCGGTATATATCATTATTTGGGTATATATCTTTAACGATGATTATTAAGAGTCCAGATATAGGTTGAGAGGTGCCGCCTGTATACCAAAGAAGCCTGACCTACCCACGGCTGGTTCTCTCACCTTTACGGCCGTCGCTGACGGGCGCACCTGAGCCCACCTAAAGGTCAGAGATGCAACCCGAATTTAATAGAACTGAGGCTGGTTTTGTTAGGGAGGGGTAGGTGGCTGGGGAAGGGGGGAGATCATCACCCTGCAGGAGCCTAATGGTGGAGGAGGGTTGTTTGATAGCCTGGAGCTCCTAGAACCTTTGTTTTTATTTGTCTTACCTAAGTAATATAAGCCTATTTTGAAGCTGGTGTGTTGTGTTGTGTTGGTGGTGTATTGTAGGTGTGTTGTATTGTGTTGGTGGTGTATTGTAGGTGTGTTGTATTGTTGGTGTGCTGGTAGTGTTGTGTTGTGTTTGAGTTGGATTGTTGGTGTGTTGATGTTGTATTTGTGTTGTGTTGTGACGTTGTTATGATGTGTTCTTTTGTTAGGGTGTCTTAAGTTGTGTTATTGCTGGTGGCTGTGTTGAGTTGTGTTGTTCTTACTGCTGCTGCTGCTGCTGCTGGTGGTTGTGTTGAGTTGTGTTGTTCTTACTGCTGCTACTGCTGCTGCTGCTGGTGGTTGTGTTGAGTTGTGTTGTTGTTACTGCTGGTGGCTGTGTGTTGAGTTGTGATGTTGTTGCTGACTTGTTGATCTTCAGTTAAATGAAACACAGGATGGGGCTACGTGGTGTCTAACAGGGTTTTCAGTGTGTGTGTGTGTGTGTGTGTGTGTGTGTGTGTGTGTGTGTGTGTTGCTCACCACCAGACACAACACCATGATGGACAATATCAACAAAATGAAGCTTTATATGATGAGAGGCCTCAACACCACTCAACCGTGATGGTGTTTTAAAGTCGAAGTTCATCCCTAACGGGGTCAATTAGTTAAGAGCCGGTGCTGATAAGCTTCCCGGCTAAGTAGTATAGTATTTATTTAATCTCAAAGCTCTGACGATAAAATGCCTTTGCTTCTATTTATCTAATACTATTTACTTACAGAAAAAACACTAAGACGTAAAAAATTCTTACTTATGATCTTTCAAGAAATTCATGTCATAGCTCTGTGACCCATTTCTCTAATTGACACTTAAGTCTCTTTCACCCTCTCAAATGTGTCTTTCAGTAACGTCTCCTCAACTACACACTTGTCTTACACCTCGGTCGTCGCTTTAACCTTCGTCAACGTTCCAGAAATTCGTTTTACATTCGATACTGTCTAAGATTTATCAGAACTTGAAACAGGTTTTTCTTAATGTTAGGTTTTAAATGCAAGAAAGTGGTTTTCTTACCGTAGAACTCAGATACCTTCACACTGGTTACTCACCCAGGAGATTATGGTGTATCACTATGTAGAATTTCACTCTGCTTCCGGCATTCAATGCGTTGTGTACTTGATAAATGATGATTTAATGAATTCCATTAACTTCCAACATCCATCTAAGTTATTGGTTATACTTTGTCATAACCAATCAGTCATTACCTTTGATGATAATAATAATAGAGGGGTCACAGATACGGGCAGATAATTGCACTTACGTTTATTTGGCACAATTCCATACACTGGATAGGTCAGTCACTCACATTCACGCCACAGTACCGTAAGTTATAAGGGAGAGTTTGTCAACCTGGAGAATTAATCGTTAGATATATTAGGCCGGCCTGGAGTGCTCTTGTAGCAAACAGGCCCTCACCAGTGATCACTTCCTTTACAGGATGTGTTAACTTGTCGGTGGGCTTAACAACGATCTCGGGAATTTGCACACACAGACTCGTAGCACTGGTAGGACTGTATGGCCCCTGTACCTTAAGTCCGCGGAGCAGGAGGTTTACTCTCACCAAGGTCTAAAGCCCACTGACTAAAATGTGGTTTTGAGGCGTGAGATGACCCCTATCAGCTGGCCGGGTGCCTTATCTCTACCTAAACAAACATTTGGGATGGGTTGTGTGGGAGGCCCAACGCAACACATGACACTTAAATAATATTTTATTTTATTTATTTTTATTCCAAACTATTTCAAACACATTATATTATCTTTCTTTCATTATTCTCACATTTCACTTTCCTCTATGCTCATATTTCCTTCCCGTCCATCAATCTGTATTTTTTTCGTCTTGTTGTATACTACTAGTGAGGTACAATATTGGTACGCCACTGTTTCTGTAATCTGTGTTCGTATGCATTTAAAGAAGGCATTTATATAGTCGATAGACACAAAAATACATGTGTGGTGGGGAGATATGCTGTGTATTTCCTCAACACAACATATTATATTAGTTTGCCTAATCCAAATTTATATTCAAGTTCCTTCCATCCAGTGTCTCGCTAAGAGTGTTCCAGTCCTCACACAAGAGATAGAACACGCAATAATTCTTACCTCATATTCCTCGTATCTTCCACATATCAATGATCAGGCAGCTTAATGACCCATTCGACCATCATGTGTGGTATTATGATAGTTAATAACTTGCCTGATTTATTTTCCCCGGCTTCAATATCTCCTCAGCAGTCACCAGGTGTACACTCACTGAGCCTCGCTTTGTTTCACGATTTACTAGATCATCTCTACTCCCCTCCCTTGGTCCACCTCACACGGCGTGCATCACCGCCCGAGTGACTCAGGGTAAACATTATTACGCCATCCTCGTCTCTGACTTTCGCTAAATTTGACAGATCTTCACATAATTGTTGAAGCTTAGGATATATGAGGCAGAGGTAAGGATGAACTGGAATCATGTGATCATCAGCTTATTTCTACTCTCGATCATCACCTGTGTCTCTCCCACGGTGTACCAGGAAGTTCTCTCGTCTTCCCTCTCATTCTCCCTTCTCTCCTTCCCCCTTCTTCGATTCTTCCTTCTCCCTTCTGTGGCATTTTTCCATTAGTTTGCAACTCAATGGTCAAAGGATTTTCAGTATATACACTTGCTATCACTTGCTCCTTTGTACTTGACGTTTATATGTTTTGAGTTTATGTCGACATTTCTTCTCTGGCCATTCCTTCGTCACACATAGTCTTTTGGTAATTATTTCCCTTGCTAGAGATAAAAGAATATATCTCATACCTCCTTAAGTATTCCTATCAAGGGTTCAAAGTTGGTACGAAGCTGCTTTTGGAATCTGTCACTATGTATATGAAGTAGATTTATTTTTTCACTGTTTGAGTCCAGAAATTTATGCCCCGTCGACTCTGAACCCAGAGAACTTATACATGTACAAAATGTCTGAGCAGCACAAGTGGATTTTTTGGATGTGTACATGGCTTAAAAGTTGACCTGACACTAATATTTTGGTCGACTGATGTTTTGTGAACGCTATCTCTACACACACACACACACACGCGAATAAATACAACTTCCACCATCCCATCCATCCTGTCTATGTCACAGTTGGCACACTTTTCTCTGGTGCTTTTTAAACATTCATATTATACACAAAATATCGAATCGAGGGGATTAAATAGGACTTTGTATGAGTTAGTTGGTATTAGAGCCAAATTTCAGTCCCACCCGATTCGGACTCTTCTCTAATCCGTCTCTCTTTGACATGTGTGGCCTTTCTTGCTCTATATCAGGCTCGGGGTATATTCCCCACTCGAGGAATAACTTGTATTTCTCATTTAGTTTACAAGTTCGTTTAATTTTTCTATTCGAGGTGAACTTCGCATTTTTTTATTCTTATAATGTATTAGATAAAAAACAAATATTTCTGGGGCATAGATATAAAAACAGCTAAAATTATTTATATCCGGTACATTCCAGTTTTTGTAAACATTTTGGTTTATGAAGGTGAATCGCTAAAATCTATATATACGACGGTATATATTAAACCCCTGAAGGACAGGTAATTAGGCCTTATTACCGGCGCTTTACCTGAGTTCTATATGAAAAATGTTTTGAAATAATATTTTTATTTGTTATTATGAAAGTTTGGTGAATTTTCAAAATTGATTTTATTCATTAGTTATATTACAATTACCTTGATGTTCATGTAATTTCTGATATGAATTCTTTATTTAAGTCTTAGTCGATACATTTTTCTCTTCATTAAAACGAATCTTACGTAGAAGACTTTATATATGACAAAAACAAGAGCATTATAGTCTAAGAAAAATTTATTTAATAATAATAATAATAGTAATGATCCAGGTAGTATTGTGGAAGGTCAGTAACAATATCTCTGCCAACTCACGATCCACTGTTCTTACCAGACGTTCAGTACAGACACTGAATAAACCATCATCTTCCTATGTTTTCTTCTACATATTTATCTATATATATTTCTCCCAGTGATAACTACTTTCAGATTTGAGTAAAACAGAGTTGAGAGTCACTGATACTTGTGTTACTTGTGAATCTGCAGTTGGGTGAAACTCTTGTGCTGTAAACCTCTTTTCTGATGATCCCCGGAGTGTTGGGATAAGTCAGGGTACAGGTGAAGCAGTAGGACCGGGGATGTTCAGGATGTGATAGATCTTCTTCCTTGTGCAGGACTTTGGAGCTCTTGTGTATGAGTTCTTATTTTGTGGCTGTTGGTTTCTCTGTTGTCCTACCAGCAATCTTCTTATTTACTAACCTAGTGCCATTCGCTTACACTTTACTCCCGGGTGTTGCTTTACGCTACCTGGTGATCATCTTCATAATCATCATATGTTTTTCGTCGACACCTCGACACCAAAACCTACCGCGACTCCAAGGTGATATATCGGTGCAGTGAGAGACAGAGTTGAGTTATGTCTTGAGGTGTATATCGTTGAGGTAGACATGTTATGCGTGTTCCAGGGACCCAGCACACTTCCCTGAGGAACGCTGGCCGCAACCCTTAGTGTAAGACCCTGAAGGTAGTCTGAGGGTCTTGGCGCCCGACCCGATCAGCGGCACCAGGGATATTCAATGCTACAACACAGTTAATTTGGAGTTCTGAAGCACCGGTGAGGTTCAGCCGGTGGTAGACTACAGAGTGACCAGAAAACCAAACCGTCTGACATACAGAAGCCAGTTTTCATAAGAGAGCTTTGTCATCAGTTGGAATAGTAATTGTTCCAAAATTCTGCCAGTGAACGACAGCATCGAAACTGGTCTGTAATAACTGAATTCCACTCGGCTCTTTCTTTTGTTATTTTGTGGACAGAAACATCAGTTTATTTCCACTGAGCGGAACATTTACATTGTACTGTTCAGGGCAGGTTGGGAAAACTGAAGCGAATGCTTGTCTAGTTGGTCCTCACACTTTTTTATCTCTCTCTCTTCGGGCCTTTTTTTTATTTTTTTATACAGGTTACTGACCCACATCGGGGCTTTGGGGGCGAAAATTTAATAATAATAATAGTTCATAGTAAATAAAATTTATAATAAAAAATTCAAAATTAAAAATAAAATAATAATAGCAACACTGATAATAATAATAATAATAATAATAATAATAATAATAATAATAATAATAATAATAATAATAATACAGAACCATAAAGAAATAAAAAAATAAAAAAAGATCAATAGTAAGAAACAATATATGTATGTTGTGTTATCAAAGTAAGAGACACAATTGAGACCCAGCAATTGTGTGTAAATGTGGCAGAAAGTCAGATCAGCAACCTGGGATTTGATTACAATTTTCGTGATGCCATATGGCAGCAGGGTCTACCATTAGACAACACATTATGCTTCCAATATCTTCCCAGGCGGTATTACCCCCTCTTTGATAGCTGCCTCTTACCTTACTACCTGTCCACCTTTTCCACATTAACAAACAAAGATCTTGTCTAACCTATAACCAAGCCCACGTCACACAGAATACCAAAACACGAATTACATAAGAAAATTATGAATCCTATTTAAAAACTCTTCTCTGCATAGAACAAATAAATCGCATCAAAGTTTAATTAAAAAAGTAGCAACAGCGCGCTACTGGTTCGTTCCGTAATAAAAACTTGGCACATAAAACTCCGCTAACATTGTTTCAGTTCATATACAAAACTAATTCATTAATCTGTTCTGTCAATACAGAAAAGATACAATGTATTACTGGTAATACAAATACACATCATTAATACTTGAGCTCGATCTATAGTCTGGGGTTATAGCACGGGTTGGCATGATACGTGTGTCTTGGGAGGGGGGGGGGGTAACAAAGTGCATAAAATTAGAGCCCTTTAATATGACTCGTTAAGCATATATGGTTTTAAATATACGGTAGACTAAACTTACACTCAACGCTGTAAAGATGGTAACGGGTTATCACACAACTATAACTCGTGCAAAATGAGTCTCCTACGTGTTACATTTCCCTCTAATGCGATGTCAGTGTTAATGACACGTTCAAATGCATCCTGAAATATGTTCCGATTCCTCAAGTTTTGCATTGTGATAAATTGATTTTAAATTGTTTTATGAAAGTTGTCCATATATATATATATATATATATATATATATATATATATATATATATATATATATATATATATATATATATATATATATATATATATATATATATATGCTGATAACCACCAGGAAAGAAGAAAACACCTAGATAACGCGCACCTACAGTGATTTACTTGCATATATATATATATATATATATATATATATATATATACTATATATATATATATATATATATATATATATATATATATTATATATATATATATATTACACACGAGTATATAACTTCACGGAGTTGCTCAGGGAATTAACATGTCGAAACGAATGCACTAAATCTGGTTTAACCTGAGTGTTTCACAGCAATATCAACATGTAAATTAGAGCAGCAAACTCCTACACGGTAATTCTCGTGTTGTCTTTTGGGTGTAGGAGAGGCGTCCGGAACACATTATATATACAAACACAAATGTAGAGATGAGTTTTAGGATTATGTTCCAACTCGACAATAACACTAGACTGTTTAACAAGTTAGACCGTTTCATAATCCCATCCGGAAGTAATATATATATAGTGGGTTAAAGGATTAGTTATATATTTCTCCTCTTGATGAATACATACATGAATAGACTCTACATATACATAGAGGTCATTTAATGCATGTATAAAGAATTAATTTCATAATAATAGAAGGATTACAAGAATGAAATAATTCTGGTAAAGCTTCAATTGTTAGCATTAAAATAATGTACTACAATAGATTAAGCTTCAGATTTATTTATTCAAATTATATAGTACTGGACGTGGATAAATGAAACAACTAAATTAGAGTGAAATGTACTCAATGGTCACTTACCACAGCGCACTGGCCGAGTGCTGTGAGGTATGTTGAGTGAGAGAGGCAGCCGGCACTCAGAACAACTCTACCCACCCAGTGAGTGATCAACACTTACTCTTGGTAACAGTTCACAATATGTTGTTGCCGAGAATAATGCTGCAGTTTAATATATCATAGATCTGAGTCCTGTATTGTTATTGTAAGACAACATCAGGTGGTATGTTTCTCCCACAGTTTGTTTAGCTAAGATTAATGTTCACGAGAGACCAGAGGTGCCAAGTATGTGGTGGATCTTTGCCTCAATTAGCTCAGAAACATTGGTCATAATGAGTTGAGAAGATCCAATTATTACCATCACCAGATGAGAGAATATACTGTGTCACCTCACCATCACGTGCAGGTGAAACACCGCCACACAACACTTTATCATTATTTGATGTGTTTGTGAATTATATACAGTACTTGTATTTTCTCAACATCACTAACATCTATAAAAAAATATAATTAAATTTCATTTCACATCGAAATAGACGATTACTTACACTGTTTAGTTAATTATTAAGTTTAAAAATGAAATGAACTGTAGTTTGAGCTTTTCCCCATCTAAGTTATTATATGTCTTATTTGTGTCACTTATGTTACTTGTATATTATTTGTAATTCGTAACCCATTCCCCAAATATGTAACTGTACATTTTCAGCCTTCTGGCTGCCAAGCTCTTTCAATAAACCGTTAATTATTATTATTATTATTATTATTATTATTAAAAACACACAACCACATAGGAGGGTTGACGTGGTCCAGTGTTCCATGAGGGAGGGGATTTGCTTAAGTTTCAGATCCACCAATCCCGAGTCTCAAGGAACCTGACTGATGCTCTTAACTGAGTGACAGTCACACTCCGCCAGTCAGAAAAGTGAAGGACAGCTACCCCACTCGGACGGAGGCAAGTGAAGGCTATGCAGGAAACATGGACCAGGAGTGTACGTGTGTGTGTGTGTGTGTGTGTGTGTGTGTGTGTGTGTGTGTGTGTGTGTGTGTTAACATATTAAAGAAATTTCGAAGAGAAGAACGTTCACCTTACTGGACACTTTACCATGGCGGCCACTTAGGTGAGAATCCGAGGTCTTCTTTCAACATATTCTCCAAAATTGAGATCGTGAAATCCTCCTGAATTCCACGAGAGAACACATTCACTTTTCCGGTTCAATTTGGCAAAAGTTTTCTTGACGTACATATGCAATTTAATCTTCTTGATGCAGTTCACGTGTGTGCTCTTTCAGGCTACAAGAAACTCCCAGAACAGAAATGTAAACGATTTCATTCATTATTTTTTCTCGTATATTAAGCCCTCGAGTACAATGATAATCTCGTGAGTATTACAATGTCGTCTTACTGTACTAGGGGGATCGGACAATGAATTTAACGGGAAGACATTGTACTTGCGGGATTAAATCGTTAAGCTTATGGGGTTAATTCATTGTTCTTAAGGTGTTTGTTTACATTACTTAATTATTTAATTGGTGTCATTCAAGGAGTAAAGATTATACTATTGGAATTAAAGGTTCATGAAGGACCCCGTAACTTATGCAAGATTTAAAACGAACAGAAGAAGATAAAACAAATTCTATATCAATCATTTTTTAATATAAGACAAAATGTGCGTATCAAACCACTACATAATTAAAGAGTTCATTTCCACCTTGGCGTCACTACATATTGCATCAAATCCCTTGAATCACCTCCACCAGCCTATACGCAACACCTATCATGAGTCTACCCATCACCCTTCACTAACCCAACACACACACACACACATGGTGATATACGAGACATATACTGGCCTAGTTCACACAGCCATCCTGTAAATCAGCGGTGTCATTGAGCTTAACAGCCAGCACCCCGCATCTAGAGGAATATATATGTGTGGACTGGCAGCCATAACAGCCTCACAGCAAACACCGCTCGCTGTTCTCAGGCGCTACGACGACAATTTGTGAATCGTCTCTCATAGCGGTAAATTTTCGGCGTGTAGGGATGTCGAAGTGTTGGATCTACGACACGAGCCGTTTTTTTAGCTCACCCTAGATACGGTTGTGTATAAGTAGCTCGGGTGTGGGGTTTATGTAATTTTGTTTAAGGTTTACTGTTGTAGATGAAGGTTTAATGTGTTTTAGGATTGTATGAAGGGTATTGTACTTACCTTAACGGGTTTTAAGGTTTGGATAAGGGATTTCATAATTTGGGTAAGGGACAAACAGGATTAGAGTTTAAGGGCAGGATAAAGGTTTTGTATTTACTGTGAATCAAGATCAGGGTTTCCTAATTACGTTAAAGGAAACTACTAGGTTAGATACGAGGCGCTGTACCGGCACTTAACTTAAGCAGCAACTGTATTTTAATTATTTCTCTTAATAGCGAGTTAATGACTATATTAAGGACGCTAATAATAATAATAATGATGACAAGAATATGTTTGTTTGTTTGTGTGGTTGTTTGAAGTTTTGAAGACAGATAACAGAATTGCACCCCAGAAACGTAACGAAGGTGAAATTGTTGGGGAGACGGACATAGGGTATGATAATGTACTGGACAACGACGGGTACCACAGCTAATAATAATGATGATGATGATGATGATAACAAAAGCTGATACACTGCTCAGGCACCACTAGCTTCTCGTCGTCTGCCTCGTAGATCCAGTGATATATGAATTCAGTCATTTAACATTCAATATTGCTCAAAGGACACACAAGCCTCATTTCCAGAATTTGATTAGTAATATTTCCTCGTCTGTCAGGGTCGTGACTTCCTGGAGAGCACACCGCGGTGTTTCCACGTTTAATCGACGCCGAAAGTACTTGTTGAGGTTAATTGATATATATATATATATATATATATATATATATATATATATATATATATATATATATATATATATATATATATATATATATATATATATATATATATTCAGAGATGGTACTCACATTGTACAATCGTCTTGGTGTGCGGAAGGGGAGGGAGCCTGAGCTGGTTCATCAGAGAGAAACACGTTGTTGTCAAGTGTTTTGCAGCCCCGCGTCTCCCACCCTCTTGATTGGATTTTGTCTTTTACCCAGGAGAGCATTGTCAAATCCATGTCCACATTGTTGAACCCCTGCAGACCTCCCCACACAACAGTTTTCGAGGAGTGGGACGGAAGCCTGATGGAGAGAGAGAGAGAGAGAGAGAGAGAGAGAGAGAGAGAGAGAGGACACGAGTAAAATTTCAGGACATAAAATCCATAAATAAATTTTATAGGGGAAATTATACCATGTTTTGATGGCGTGGTCTGTGTGTTTGACCAAGAGACTGAGGAAATGCATTTTACAGCAGTTTCAAATTGGAAATATTTATACAATCACGTACATTATTGTTGTTATTTTTTAGGAGTTGATACAACGTTTGTTTCCACTCTAAAATATTATTAAGAAATGAGAAAGATTTTCCTATCATTAAACGTTGGAGTACTTTTTTTTATCATCAACTATAATGCTCTTACCCTTCACAGTCGTCTTCCTGACAATGTCTGGCTGTTAATATTCTAAGAGGTCATATCAGGGGTTGAGAGTTGACACAACGCTGTTGCTGAAGCGTGTGTGTGTGTGTGTGTGTTTGCTTTTATTATTGAGCTAGATATTAAGTGCTTTAGAAAAAAAGTAACACTAAACATTAAAACATTAAATTATAAATTGCGAAAATTTACTACATTTAGCAATACATAAATTAAACATTAATAGTAGCAGAAGCTGAGAATATAATACCAAAGATGAATAGAAACCAACAAGAACATTACGCATGGGTCAGAAACAAGTTAAGTAGTAGAGGTGTCGTGGGTGCCCAGTGCTGGCTGGACTATTGTAGGTGAGGAGCGACTCCGCCGTGACCCTTGTCTCTCCTCCACGATAGTAACTTGTTTAGGCGATTATGATGCAGCTGTTAACAAAGAAATATGTATAAAGAAGTGGAAGTGACAGAACTGCCGGACCTCAAGCTGACCATTTAGCCTGGGCTTGGTATGAGAAATGAAAGAGCTATAATAAAAACGTTATCCTATAATGTAGAGGCTGGATGGTGGTAGGGAGATTGAGAGACCAGAAAGAAGATGAAATAATATAGTGAAGACGCGTTATAAGTGAGTAAGGTTGACATCCATGAAGCAGCAGTGTGCGTGAGTGGCTTGGTAACATGACGCCCAGTGATTTCCAGGGTTGGACGTGATGCTTCTGCCGGGTGATACTGAGTTGTGTGAAGAGCGAGAGATAAGCAAGACAAATAATAGAGGTCATAATTGTAGAAGAGAAAGAGAGTAACAAAGGGAGAGTCTGTGTATATGGTTCTCATCTCTGCCATCATGCTTTATAACGGGAGGGAGTGAAAATATCTCTTCACAAAGTATAACATCTGACAGGCAGTAAAGAACACTACTTTGTTTTGTTACTCGATGATATTACTGTCTCTCGTTCTTAATATTTCTTGGTTCTGGACGGAGTTTCCCCTATACATTCTCCTTCTGCAATGGAATTTCCTATTATATGTCCGCAAGTCCATGAAATATTTGAAGCGGGGAGGACGTAAAGTTTCAGAGTTTGTGTTGTTTATCATATAGTGTGTGTGGGGGGGGGGGGGGGGGAGAGCTGTGTGCTGACGTACTTTGTCTGTGTATATTAGCTTAAATAATAATAATAATAATAATAATAATAATAATAATAATAATAATAATAATAATAATAATAATGATAATTATTATAATAATATTAATAATATTTTATGTCCGTCCATGCGTGAAATTTTTCAAAGTATAAAAAATTCTCATATGTCATACTAAAACACAGTGTGGGAGGAACAGCTTCTACAATACATATAAATCACACTCTGGGGTGCTCGCACGCCTGCAGTTATAGGTCGCGAGGGTCGTTGCGCTGGACAAATAGTGTCGGTGTGACAGTACATGAACTAATGTTACCGCGCCAGGAATTTCTCTGAAGCAGTTATTCTCAGGGGATCATATATCACTGCCGGGAAAATCCTCAGTTCTGATTATTCTTGTTTATGCTAATGTTTATATCAATGAGGTTAGAATATAAGGACAGATATAGTGTTCTGCTTCCCAAACACTTTGAGAATGTTTCCTACAAATAGTTTTATCAGAATGTGAGTGCGGTGCCAACCCGTCTAGTACTCTTGGTCGGGATGGGTCAAATATTACAGCCAAAGAGTCAAAGACCACCTAGTTAGCTTTGCTCTGTCCCCCCTCACACTTTTATTATTTTTTTCATTCTGACTTGGAGTCATGGAGATTTTCGTCAGCTGTCGTCATGGGAACAGACTTTTTTTATTGTGGAACTTGATGAGTCGTCAGCTGTGAGTGAGCTTGCTTTTATATCAATCAACACATGTCTGTTAAAAGGTCAGGTTAAGAGTTCAAAGGTGTGTGTGAATGTGGGTTAAGAGTTCAAAGGTGTGTGTGTGTGTGTGTGTGGGCGGATGGGTAATAATAATAATAATAATAATAATTAACGGTTTATTGAAAGAGCTTGGCAGCCAGAAGGCTGAAAATATACAGTTACATATTTGGGGAATGGGTTACGAATTACAAATAATATACAAGTAACATAAGTGTATGTGTGTGTGTGGGCGGATGGGGGTGTGGGCGGATGGGTGTGTGGGTGGGTGTGGGCGGATGGGTGTGTGGGTGGGTGTGCAGGGGTGTTTAAATTCCAATTATAAGAGAAAATTATATTTCGCTCGAAATATTCTTAGGTAAGAGGGAGAGATGAAATGTCTCCACCCCAACATACAACTTCCTGGCTTAACGACTCGTGGCATGTTTAATACAGCTGAGGTACAGCAGTAAGAGTGATGGACGACACACACTCAGTGTTTACTGCTGGCTCCCGTCAACTGTGTTAAGGCGGGACAACTCTTGAAGAACTGGCCAACAGTGGCCCTTAGCCTGTATTTATTTTATCATTAGTTTCGTTTTTTATCACAATTCAGCCAGTTATGTTAGGTTAATTTTGGTTAGGTTAGGTTAAGTTACTGTAGTTTAGGTTCTTCCTTATATCTTCAGTTACGTGGAATATTCATTGTTTGGAACTGTGAATCTTAACCCACATCTTTAGGAAACGTGATCTTACCGCATTGCGTAGAAGTCTGACCTAAACCTTATGCGCTTTACGTCTGAAGCTCCTCTTAAGATAATTCTGTTTCGCTACTAGCAACATTAAAACGACCCCCTTAAGAGTTTCTTCAAATTGAATACACACACACACCACACACACACACACACCACACACACACACACCACACACACACACACACACACACACACACACACACACACACACACACACACACACACACACACACACACACACACAGAACAAAAAAGACTGTCTCCCTCCAAGTGGAATACGTAATGAACGATCTGTCGAAAACAACTTAAAAAAGATTATGAACAGAAGCAAATATTACTTCCTGGTTAATTTTAATTCCTTGTATGCCTAATCTTACGTTGAGGATATCGACCTAGACGTGTTTGTTCCGCTGTATCAAGAAGTACAGTTTAGTTTTTAATCCGTTACACCAATAGTAAGAATAACTATTTTGCAAAGAGAACTAAGTAATACAGGTTTCTCAACTTCAGTTCACTAAGTATCATACTCAATTCTCTCTATAAAACTTCAGGAGAATCTCAAAGGCGAGGCAGTAAAAGCAAGGATTGATGAATAAAGTTGAACCCGAGAGATAGAGAGAGAGAGAGAGGGGGGGGGGGTAAGTGTTAGTTCCCAGTGAACGAGGTTCTTTAATTACTTCTTTATGTAGTCATGTAGTCTTCAGTCCCACCTACACTCACCCTTATTCTGTTGTCTTACTCTTCTTCCATCCCATTCCATCCTTTTCCCCCATTTCCCGCTTTCCCTCTTTCTCGTACTTCCCCCTCCTCCTACCTACCTTAATCCCTTCACCTTCCGTTGCCTTCCAAAACCCTCTTCCTCTCCCTAACCTCACATCCTTCCCTCTCCATGGCTTCCTGTCTCATCCTTTCCACCTTCAAAACTTTTCACTGCTCTCTCGTATCCTTTCCTTTCTCCAGTTACCTTCCCTTTCCCCCTACCTTTCCTTCTATTCATCTTCTCTTCTCATATTTCCCTTCCCTTCTCCCTGCTCTCTCTTCTCCTACTCCTCCTCCCTTGTCTCTCCCTCTGCCCTCAGCGTTTGGGTCCAAACTCTACAATGGCAACATTGATCTTCCTCCGTCACTGCAAATGCATCCGCTCAAGAGTGCAGCCGACAATTAGCCTCACTTTATAATAGACTTTATGTGCTTATGTGGGTGTTGTATATTGTCTTTAGGGACGCAAATGGACGGAAAAAAAATCTTGGAGAGAAAACATATCATAGTGGTTGCCCAGTGTTGCCAAATGCAGAGGTAAAACGTAGCACTGGGTGTAAAAACTTTAAGAATAATTTAGATTCCTTACTACTATATATATACATAATTAAGCACTGATTACTTTCTTCTGTTCTTAAGCAGGATTATCACACCTCTTTCTCTTTTCTTTCTTTTTTGCTTTCTCTCTTTCTATTTCTCTTTCTTTCTCCCTTTCTCCTTTTCTCTCACCTTCCCTCCCAGCGCTGAACTCTTCTACATCCACAAAGGGACTTTCATAGTTCTTTCTATATGACCAGTAGCATTAAGCACACATTTCCCGCGAATCCACTGTTGGATTGCTCAACAGTTGTACCTCACCTTTTAACCCTTCGCTCCAACGAAAGGCTTCTCACGTGCAAGTTTCCTGCGGTATTGAGATACTTTCAGTGACCCTTTCTTTACCCCTAAGCGTTTGACTTAAGATACTTCCAGGGTCGCCACCTTCCCCCTAAACGTTTCCCTCAGGATACGTTTAAGGTTACTTCCGTACCTGCCCCTAAATGTTTGACCCAAATTCGAAAAAAAACCTCAATCAACCGAACCGCCTCACCATTCCCTGCCACCGCCTCCTCCTCCTCCGAGGCAACCCAATACATCATATCGAGAGTCTAACTAAGGCGACATCGCGTCCACAGAATGGCTCTTAATAACCCACCTCACCCTGGGTTATCGTCGCCTGGTCTGCTCTCCTTTGTTATGCTGACGACCGAGTGGGAAAACCGAGTAAACACATACATCTTGCCCTCTCTCCCCCTCCTCCTCTCTCCCTTCTCTCTCTCTCCTCCCTCTCTCTCTCTATCTCTCTCTCTCTCCAAGTCTCACTCAGCTTTGCGTCGACCCAGGGAAAACCCGAGGGCCGAAGAGAGGTTACTTAAGGCTCTGCCACAATGGAGTTTTTAAAAAAGAGAACTCCAGCAAACATTAAGATTGGTTGATGCTAGGAAGCGGGAAAAAAGAAGATAATGCAAATTTGATGCATTTTCTCAATTTACATTCGTAGTGCACCTTGTCCAGACCACTGTGGGGAGGGGGGGGGGGGTTACAAGGGCTTTTTTATATATTTAAATCACTACTATTTATTATTATTATTATTATTATTATTATTATTATTATTATTATTATTATTATTATTGTTGTTGTTGTTGTTGTTGTTGCAATCTTTATTATCATTAATTCTCTCCTTGATATAATCTTATAATAGGTGTTACGGTTCCTATTATAAATTTTACTCTCAATAAAAATTTCATTAGAAAATTTTACCTTGAAACTTCAGTTTCTTAACTAAAGTTTTGTGTTACTGAACGAGTCATGAAAATTTCAAAGGTTTGAAGATGGGAAGGTGAGGAAAACAGAAAAGATGTTGGAGTAAAGGGAAGTGGATGACTAAACAATAGAAGTGGTTCATCGTCCTTGTCTGGTGATAGTATTGTCTTTAATTATACTCTACTACATGTATCTGTTAACGTGTTGGCCTCAGTAATGTTGCTCAACAAGACAGGGACTCATTTATGGATTTATAAGGGAAAACTGTCATATTTAAGCGTGGCGCGTTTTTTTTTTTAGTTTAACAAATTTATTGGCAGAGCTTGTAGTACAGTTTGCCTATTCTGAGTAATTCAGTCAGGTCTTGACACTGAGGGTGGTATCACTTCTCACTGTCACGCAGGACAGAGGTTCATACACAAAGAAATACATCATATTCATTAACAACTATAAATGTATAGAGGTCAGATTCATATGGATAATGTCACTGTTCACTGCCATGCAGGACAGAGGTTCGTACACAAAGATTTGCATCATATTCATTGACAGTACATATACATATATGTAAACACACACACACACACATATACATACATATGCGTATATACATACACATATACATGTACACGTACATATACATGCACACACGCACACATACATACATATACGTCGGTCAGATTCATGTGGGTAATGTCACTTTTCACTGCCATACAGGACAGAGGTTCGTACACAAAGAATGCATCATATTCATTGACACTATATATAGGTCAGATTCATGTGGGTAATGCCACTGTTCACTGCCACGCAGGACAGAGGTTCGTACACAAAGAAGGAAATACATCACATTCACCAGCAGCATATATGGGTCAGTGGATCACATACATTGGAGTCATATTCTAGTTGAAGACTAATCAGTGTGGGCTAGCAAATTTGGGATAAACAGCAAGAATGTCCTCAAGCACACCTAATTCAATGAAGTAATTACATAGTTCAAGATACAGTAAGTCAGGTGGCCTGAAGTCTTTGACAGTGTCACATTCAATAATATAGTGTTCAAGTGTATGCTTTAAAGGTTTATCACAAAGTTTACATGCTGAGTGTTCCGGTATGGGTACAGCGTTACTAACTTGCCAGATGTGTCTGTATCCTAGCCTAATTCTGGCCACGACTACATCACATTGTCTGGTTCTGTCCTTATGCTGGCCATACCGGTACCTCTTGTTACAAAATTTGTCATATTTACTAATGCTACAACTGTCAGGTCTCTCTGCATTTCTCACTTCTTCTAGATCAGAGTTCATGATTCTGACTTGAATGTTTTTAATTACGGCATTGGACAGACCAAGGTCACGGTCAACATTTTCTTTCTTACACGCCTCATTGGCCAGTCTATCAGCACGGTCATGATACCTGATTCCAACATGGGACGGAATCCACACAAATTCGATACGAAAGTTGTTCTCATTGGCAGTTATCACATTCCTTTTAATATCACATGCAACTTTAGACATAGAACCTGACGGGCTGTTCATTGATTTCAAAGCACTTTGAGAGTCACAGAATATCACCCCACCTCCATTTTCTTTGAGGTAGTCTGTGGCTAAGTAGATTCCAGTTAGTTCAGTTTGTGTTGTGCTGGCCCAGTTGTTTAGCCTTTGCTTGTTTGACACTATCATCTCTTTTTCTTTATATATTACAATTGCACAGCCTGTTCTACCTGTGTTTGTCTGCACAGAACCATCAGTAAAAGTATAACATTCACTTGATTTAATACTCTCTATGTGTCTGTTAATAGTTTCTAGTGTGACACATCTCACCACATCGGTGTTTAACATTTGCTTACTACCAACAGGAGTGTAATTAATAGGAACTGATATGTCCAGCCAAGGAGGAATGGCATTAATAGGTTCGTCTGGGGTGATTGGGACATTCAGTTTCAGGAGATCTGCAACACTTTTATGAAGCCACGCCCCAAAGAGAGTCTTTTTTGAAAGGTTGGCGAGATGGTCGGGATTACTTAGATAGAACATCAACTCAGTTTGAGTTGTAGTTTGAGAACTATTGTTCTTCAAAACTTTGACACAAAACATGGTATTAAGTAGGGCTATCCTCTCAGATAGGGAGGGCAGTCCGAGCTCTTTCCTCATATTTACAATTCTGGTTGATTTTGGGCAACCTAGGATGATGCGCATGGCTTCATTTTGCACTACCTCAAGGCTGTTGAGTTGTTTAGGCGGAATAGTCACAAGATGGAGAGCATGATAGTCAACTACAGAACGAATGAAGTGAAGATAAAAAGTACGAGCATGAAAGATCCATTATGCCAACCTTTACGGGCCCCTTGTTGGCTGCTGTCCGAGTTATCTTTTGTGATACAAGGAGAACTGTTCCGTATGCGCCATAACATCTCAGACAAGTCCAATATTTTGAGGAAAATATACTATGTATTTTTTTCTCGTCCTTGGTAAGGGATCATGGAAAGGTCAAAGTCATTACAAAATAAATGTTGTGCACGCCTCCTCCCGTCCACCATGAAAACGACCTTACTGTGAGTCTGTCGGTCGTCCTCCAGCACATAGATGCGACAACAAGCATCGTCATCAAAATTCAGGTGGTGGCTCTAACTTCATGAAGTCATGTTAATCACTGCCGGGGCCCTAATGACTGCACGGAAGTTAAAAGCGGCAGTGCCCTTCTATGACTGCCAATGTGGGGACGGAGGGCGGGCGTCACCCAGGGTAACTACTGCTCTTTGCCTCTCATAGTCCGGTACCTACACGGTCTTCCTGTAATGACAAACGAACTGAACTACGGGAAGAGTGTCAATTACTACTGTCGCAATCAAGTTCTTATTTACAGTCTCATACAAAATGTTTTATTGTTCCACTACACTACACACTCTCTCTCTCTCTCTCTCTCTCTCTCTCTCTCTCTCTCTCTCTCTCTCTCTCTCTCTCTCTCTCTCCAAGGTATCTAGGTGATGGATGAAGAGAAGGAGAAGGAAGAGGAGGAGGAGAGGACAGACAAACACGAGGAGTTAATGGAATAACTTAGTGAAACTGATATTTCTGTCTAGTGTCATAGTGAGGGTGGACAGTGTTATAGTGAGGGTGGACAGTGTTATAGTGAGGGTGGACAGTGTCATAGTGAGGGTGGACAGTGTCATAGTGAGGGGTGGACAGTGTCATAGTGAGGGGTGGACAGTGTTATAGTGAGGGTGGACAGTAGGGAGTGACAGTTTTGCAAAAGTTTTCAAAATCTAATTGCTTGGGTTGGATTATTTGTCTATCGGCCACGCTAATTCCGGATATGTTTGAGTTTTTTACATCATTGTATTAGAAGGTTTGTGGATACTTTTGGGTTTGGCGTGAAAAACGCGAAAAAACTGTAAATAATAAAGGGACTGGCAATGTGGCACAACCTGTTAAAATCAAGTTATTGAATTGGATTATTCGACTACTGTGTACACTGGTTCATAATGTGCTAGTGTTTTACAACTCAATGCCCTACAAATTATGCCGATATTTTTGCTGCAAGTCACCACATACGTATATTTCGAAAACCAGGGCCCAATATTACCAACGGCGTGGATAGATTCCGTGGAATGAATTCAGGACATTCCCGCTCATGGAACATTACCAAACTCCGTATATGTGCCAATGGCAGGCCAATGGCAATATTTACAGAGTTTGTTGAGGCTCCCTGGACGGGAATGCCCTGAATTTATTCCACGGAATCTATTCACGCCGTTGGTAATATTCGTCCCAGGACTGATCAACGAATTCAGCCCAAGTAGCTTGACTTGGACAGTTAAGGACAAAATCTCAGTCCGTACTTTTGAATAAAATATTGTTCAATAGGTGGTGCTATTGAAGTGCTGAAAGTTGTTTTTTCTGTGTTGTTTTGCAGTTAGTTCAAAGGGCCGCCACCAAGATGGGTCGTCCTAAGATTAGCAACACTCAGCTGCGCCAGGGTAACGATAAGGTGTTCGGGGTTCGGATGCCTCTGCCATCTAACAAGTTGCCTCTGAACAAGGAAGTTGGAAGTGCCCTGGCTTATGAAGCAGAAAACGAGAGGTTAAGGAGAAGAACAAATGCTTTTGATTATATGGATGCCACCAACAAGGTGACTGAGAAGGTACTGGATGTGTATAGGAAGGCCACTGTCCCCACTATCTCTGAAATCAGGGTGAAAATGAGAGTCCACGACCTGTGGAGGATGCGGAGGGAGACGATGATGATGAAGGGAAATGGACAGAAACAGAAAAGGAAGAAAACAAAGAACGGGAAGCTGAAGATGAGGTTCGAGGATATAGCTGAGAAGTTGTTTGATGTGGCAGACGACAGCAAAGTGCACGAACTAGAGAAAAGCTTCCTGGCAGCCCAGAGGAAACCGGGAAGGGAGGGCTGCATTGATGGCGTTGACAAAATTGTGACTGCCAAGCTGAAAGAAGAGAGGGAGAAGGAAGCGAAGAGGGCAAAGAAAAGGGCTGAGGAAGAGAGGAAAACTGAGAAGATGAGGTCAAAGAGTAAGGAGGAGATGGAGAGGATGTCGTGTAAAGTGTCGGCAGTGGATGACAGTGCTCAGGAAGAAGATAGTGATTATAAGGATGTCAATGACAACGAGTTCAAGGCTATGGTCGACAGGAGAGCAAGATCAGAGAAAAGGAAAAGGGAGAAAGAAGCCGAGGACAGGATCGGAGAAACTGCTGACAGGTTCAAGGTATCCAATGATGCAGTGGCTCACATCGCAAACACCATCAGAGCTGCAGACAACATCATAACTGAAGGGGACAAGTCTAAAGTGACTAACTGGAAGAAAGTGGAGAGAGTCAGGAAGAGGTCACGAGAACAGAAAAAAGAAAAGTTCAGGGGATTCAAGGTCAGAGGTCTCATGGTAGATGAGAGGATCAATGAGAACAAGATAGTGACTGGTGTAGGTGAGAAGAACCACAAGAGATTCGCCATGGAAAAGAGGGAAGACTGTGCACTGCACTTTGCTGTCGTCTGCCACATCAAACAACTTCTCAGCTATATCCTCGAACCTCATCTTCAGCTTCCCGTTCTTCGTTTTCTTCCTTTTCTGTTTCTGTCCATTTCCCTTCATCATCATCGTCTCCCTCCGCATCCTCCACAGGTCGTGGACTCTCATTTTCACCCTGATTTCAGAGATAGTGGGGACAGTGGCCTTCCTATACACATCCAGTACCTTCTCAGTCACCTTGTTGGTGGCATCCATATAATCAAAAGCATTTGTTCTTCTCCTTAACCTCTCGTTTTCTGCTTCATAAGCCAGGGCACTTCCAACTTCCTTGTTCAGAGGCAACTTGTTAGATGGCAGAGGCATCCGAACCCCGAACACCTTATCGTTACCCTGGCGCAGCTGAGTGTTGCTAATCTTAGGACGACCCATCTTGGTGGCGGCCCTTTGAACTAACTGCAAAACAACACAGAAAAAACAACTTTCAGCACTTCAATATCACCACCTATTGAACAATATTTTATTCAAAAGTACGGACTGAGATTTTGTCCTTAACTGTCCAAGTCAAGCTACTTGGGCTGAATTCGTTGATCAGTCCTGGGACGAATATTACCAACGGCGTGAATAGATTCCGTGGAATAAATTCAGGGCATTCCCGTCCAGGGAGCCTCAACAAACTCTGTAAATATTGCCATTGGCCTGCCATTGGCACATATACGGAGTTTGGTAATGTTCCATGAGCGGGAATGTCCTGAATTCATTCCACGGAATCTATCCACGCCGTTGGTAATATTAGGCCCTGGTTTTCGAAATATACGTATGTGGTGACTTGCAGCAAAAATATCGGCATAATTTGTAGGGCATTGAGTTGTAAAGCAATAGCATATTATGAACCAGTGTACACAGTAGTCGAATAATCCAATTCAATAACTTGATTTTAACAGGTTGTGCCACATTGCCAGTCCCTTTATTATTTACAGTTTTTTCGCGTTTTTCATGCCAAACCCAAAAGTATCCACAAACCTTCTAATGCAATGATGTAAAAAACTCAAACATATTCGGAATTAGCGTGGCCGATAGACAAATAATCCAACCCAAGCAATTAGATTTTGAAAACTTTTGCAAAACTGTCACTCCCTAGTGGACAGGGTCATAGTGAGGGTGGACAGTGTCATAGTGAGGGGTGGACAGTGTCATAGTGAGGGGTGGACAGTGTCATAGTGAGGGGTGGACAGTGTTATAGTGAGGGTGGACAGTGTCATAGTGAGGGTGGACAGTGTCATAGTGAGGGTGGACAGTGTTATAGTGAGGGCGGACAGTGTCATAGTGAGGGTGGACAGTGTCATAGTGAGGGGTGGACAGTGTCATAGTGAGGGGTGGACAGTGTCATAGTGATGGGTGGACAGTGTCATAGTGAGGGTGGACAGTGTCATAGTGAGGGTGGACAGTGTCATAGTGAGGGTGGACAGTGTCATAGTGAGGGTGGACAGTGTCATAGTGAGGGGTGGACAGTGTCATAGTGAGGGGTGGACAGTGTCATAGTGAGGGTGGACAGTGTCATAGTGAGGGTGGACAGTGTCATAGTGAGGGTGGACAGTGTCGTAGTGAGGGTGGACAGTGTCGTGGCACCTTCAGGGACAGACAGCTGAGTATCCCGTTGTTTCCACGTCTTGCTGTACGGGGGAGGTGGGCGGTAGCTTCCCCCTAGACCTTGTTAAAGTCCAGTGTGTCGTCCCAGGAGAAAGCTTTTGCCTGTTAGGGAAAGACTACGGGCTGTAACACTAGAATAAACTCGAAATAGAAATCTTTGTCCAATTGTTCAATATAACTTTCACCTAATCTAGATTAAGTATGGTACCTTTATGGTCAATTACGCTCGGGAATAATGGCGAAAAGTCCTCCGAAAACAGCAGTAAAGGTAAAATATTGTCGGTGTAATCCGTCACCGAACACGACAGACACTTAACGTAACTTTTTTATGTTCCTCGCCGAGTTATCTTAAATAAGGAACATATAAACACGAGACGTCCGTTCTGTCATTCCCAAAAGACAGGAGAAGGATACAGTGACTGCTGCGCCAAGTGACAGGATGCAAAGTTGATTCCCAAATGATTAGGGGAAGACACACTCACACACACAAACAAAGGAACGTATTTTAAATAGAGTATGTAAATCGTATTCCCAAATGACAGGGGAGAACTCAAAACAAACGTTCAGGCACCTTTCGTATTACCATATCGAAAATTGTGCAGGTAGCTGGTTAGGTTAGGTTAAGTTAGGTTAGGTTAGGTTAGGTTAGATTACGTAAGTTAGGTCAATTTAAGATATGTTAGGTCAGTTTAGGTTGGGTTAGAAGTCCTCCAAGCCGTTAATGTCCTGATGTCGTAACGTTATCCTTTCATATAACAAGTGGCTAACGTTATGATATCGGAACTTTATAACGACAAGGTTGAAATACCAATAACTCACAGCGGAATTTAGTTCTTAGCTCCAAATTGTTATGGCCCCTACATGATAAAGATAACTTTTGTTTATATTTTACTCTTGAATGACAGATTGACATACACTAATGGGTTTCTGCTTCAACATTTGTATACTTTTGAGAGTCAGGTATGTGGGAGTCAGGCAGGTACAGTACACTTCCGTCATTCCGCCTTACTAAAAGCTCAGAAGAGGTGACAGGTTACTTGAGGGACGGAACCAAAAGATCGGCAAGAAATGAGAGGTCCTTCAGGAAGAAAACTGAAGGAAAAGCTCAACAAGAAATAAGATGTTCATTAGTAAGAGTAAATATGGGAAAGAAAACAAGAAATGAGAGGTCCATCTCTACTCTCAATGGCACGAAATTAAACTCAACCACTGATAAGTATTAATCCCTCAGGTGATACTTGTAAACTATTCTCGAGTGTCCAGAGGAAAGACAGGGTAGATTGGGTCGGCGTGTAGGTGACACAGTATAAACTTTATACTCCTATGACATGACGAATTTCTTGAAGAGAGCACTACAAGTTTTCTGGTGTGTGTGTGTGTGTGTGTGTGTGTGTGTGTGTGTGTGTGTGTGTGTGTGTGTGTGTGTGTGTGTGTGTGTCCAGTATATTGCTTCCTGTATTTCGTGTTTTGTTGAGGTGCTCCGTCCGTCTTGTATATATATATATATATCTCCCCTTTACTTATCTCTTTCTCTCTCGAGCAGGGTTGTCTCTTTAGGTCTCTCTGGATCTCTGTCTTTTTGTTTACCTTCCATTCCATGTCCTTATGTGTCTGTCTATCTATCTGTTTGTCTTTCGTTATGCTATCATTCTGTTTTCTTCATATCTGTGTCTGTCTGTGTATATCTGTTTGTTCATCTCATTGTCTGTCTGTGTATATTTGTTTGTTCATCTCATTGTCTGTCTATCCATCTATCTAGCATAACATGTCACTGTCTATCTTTTTAACTTTCGTTACATGTTTCTGTCTGTCTTTCTGTCTCTCATTGGTCAGCTGTCTCAAAAATTCTGGGATAACTTTTGTTTAGTTTCTTATAAGACGCTTAGCTGTAATTTTCAAATATAATTGACCTTGAGAATGTAATTTTCACATGTAAATGAATGTATGGCTGTAAAGCGAATCTGAATGTAACTTTCTAACGTAACACTCTCAGGTCCCGTGTCCACTTGAGAGTAAAGTGCTGTCGACAGCGCTACTATCAAGTGGACATGGCTCTGAGAGTAACTGTCAGATAGTTTGAGTTTACTGTCGGACAGCTACTCTCTGCTAGTTTGCTATCGTGTGGACACATGGTAGCCCGCAACTGTCACGTCAACTCTCAGCTACACTAACCAGGTTCGCAGTCTGACAGAGGTGAAGCATGGCGCTCTGGACTCAGGAGAAGACTTTTCAGTTGATATCCTTGTATGATGAGAATCCGAATTTGTGGGATCACAAGAGAGAAGACTATCACAACAGAGAGAAGAAATCCCAAGTCATGTCCTCTACCACTCACTGCTATAAACTGACTGAGAGTCACTATAAAGTGTAGCTCTAGTCAGGTGGACACACCACTGAGAGTTCTCTCCGACAGTTACTGTCGGGAAGACTCTCGACAGCTGAAACTCGCAGAAGTTTGCTCTCATGAGGACATATAGGTGAGAGAACTATGGACAGTAACTATGGAGAGTTTGTTCTCAAGGAAGATAATAAAAATGTTCACTTGAAATGCTCGTTGATTGTGAACTTAATTTGTGTTTTAGGGATATTTTACGATTTGGGATTTTTTCACCAATAACTTCACGAAAATATATAAAATTTGACGGTTTAGGGAGATAATTTTCAGCTGTAATAAAGTCGGCCGAACAGGTTCATGAATGCCCTTAATTTAATTTCATTGTCTGATTAACGTGGTCGGATTTAATTCCATGATATCACTTACCCGTCAATTTAACTTCGGGATTTCGTAAAAAAAAAAAAAAAGTGCTTGGAATTATTCATTTTAAATATCGAAGATTATCACACGGTGGCCTCGGACTGTCGAGAGACTGGATGTGAGAGAGAGAATAATGGATAGATCGTCACATTATATTGTCATTCTTTTGTCCTATACAACAGTAAGTAAGTATTCTTGTCACATCAGAGGTAAATACTCAGTTATGCTGCCGCCAATTTATCCAATAATCAAGCTGACGTTTTCCTACACATATCTCCGTTGCTGTTAACTTACTCGGCGTGTGAGTATCAGAAAACTTGTATTCTGAAGTTCCATACATTAATATAATAAATTAAATTGAGTTAAAAAGACGTTCATTTGTAAAAAGTTTCAACAGTGTAGTGAAGAAAAGACGAGAGCAATTGGTTTACTGGCTAGGAGTACACCTGGGCTTAAATAAGGCGTGGAACAATTGCTTGAATTTCTCCAGAGAATTAGAGCAGAAAGGTGAAAGCAGAATAAAAGCGAGAGAAGATATTAAACAGCGAGGAAAGGATAAGTGCTGGAGGTAAGGTGCAGGGTGGCCGGTAAGGTGTGTGTGGCTTTACTCTGGATTTTATCAAGGGGAGGGTAAGAAGGACTCTGGCGCACCTACCTAAATGTGGAGGCAGTATTGTGTGTGGTGGGCGGACGTGGTGTGTGTAAAGTGTAGGCGACTGGGAGCAGAGAGAAGGCGATGAGACAGGAAGAGATTCTTAAGGTTCTCTTTAGTGTTCATATCAGGGGTTCAGAGTTGGAGGATCATGTCTTTTTGGAATGTGTGTTGGTGGGGGGGGGTGAGGCTTAAGATAATCTAGAGACTAATAGACAGCCAGTCAGATACATAGACTCATATATGGACAGATACATAAACAGCGAGACATGAAGATATCTGAACAATAATCTACAAAGGTTTATAGGAAATCAGTTCACTATAGATAATGCAAACAGTCAGGATGGTTGATAAAATCAGTTCGATAGATATGTAAACATTTAGTGTGATTGATATGCAGATTATCACAGAAGTAAACAAAACGATAGGCGTAATTTTATCCTGAAGAAATAAATCATCGCACAGTCAAAAACTCGTCATAAACATTGAATGGTTTTCCATAATGCCGCCAGGAGAACCTCTACTATGAGACGAGGAAAAACACAGTAAAACTCCAGCTTGTAAATATTGTTGAGCGCCTTAGCAGCCCGGCTGATAACACTATTAATTTTCCTCTCGCGCATAAAGTTGGCCATTTTTCTCTCTCTCTACGGTGTTTATGGAGTTAAAAATGCAACGCAGGATAACAAATCAGCATGACCAAAGAGGAGGAGGAGGAGGGGGAGCCAGAATGAGAGCCACAGAACCCCAGGAGGAAAGCCGCCACAAAGAGCCATGACTTGCTGTGGTTACTGAGAACTCGTTCCCGTGTTGTAGTCACAGTTTACGGCCACAGTCTCTCAGCTCAGAGGGGGCGTTAAGGGGGGGGGGTTCACCCTGGATTTGTTAATGGGTTGAAAGGAGAGGTGTTTATTGTGCTGGGATATTCACTTTAATTCTTTAAAACTTGTGGGAATTGGTAGTATAGTGTAAGCGATTGATTTTTGATTTTGCCGCTTGCAGCGGCTACTTTATTGTGCACCCCACACTCATCCTGTGAGCGGTAGCGCAAAAGGATTACAGAGTAGGGTTTACAAAGGGTCATAATAATTAACCCCGGTTGTCAGGATATTATGGCACTGAAAGTTACACAGTATTTCATTTACATTATTTGTTTAGTTCTATACATAAAGGGTAACTTATTCACAAATGCGTGAGAACAGGCGTGTGAGGCAGTATGTCTGGCCTCACACTTTGTTATTCACATTTACGTGGGAGGTATTCAAGCACATTGCGTATTTGGTTCTGTACATGAGAACTGATATAGTTACTAAGTGCAAAAAAGTGGATACAATCTTAATGTGTCGGCTATCTTGCCATTAGAGATGAAGTGTTGTGCCATTTCACACACAGTGTGCTTGGACCTGTCCCTAAAAGGTTCTATCTTCACACAGTCGAGGACGTAGTGTTCAAGTGTGTGGCCATATGTATGGCCACACACTTTACATTTAGTTTTGTTTACATCTGCTTGAGGAACATACTGCCAAAGGTACTTATATCCTAACCTTAATCTAGCGGTTACAACATCTTGTAATCTAGTGATCTTGTTACTTGCTCCATATACATGTTTCACTTGATACATCTCATCATGGTAAACTATGGATTGACTAGTGCCTGTTTGCACTTGTCTACTTGCGTCAAACTCATCAATAAGTTCTTTCCTAATTACAGTTTTAAGGGTTCTTTTTGACAGACCCAAATTGTATTCAACGGTGTCTTTGTTAGACGCGAGTTTGGCGAGGGCATCAACTCTGTCATGTTTTATGAGGCCTATGTGAGAGGGGATCCACAACAGTTTGACCCTGACACCCCGGTCAACAAGGCACGCATATTTGTGTCTGGCTTCAGAGACAAGAGCGTGACAACCTGAGTCGAGGGTACCAAGGGCAAGTAGTGAGGATAGAGAGTCAGTGATGATGAGACTGTCAGTAACAGTGGTTTCAATGAATTTAATAGCTGTGAGTATGGCAACTAATTCAGTTTGTAGAGTGGATGCCCAGTTGTTAATTCTAACTCCTTTCTCAATTATATTACCGTCAGGTTGAGTCACAACAATAGCACTTCCAGCCCTCCCACAGGCGGTGTTTAGAGATCCATCAGTTTAAATGGTCTGTGTGATATTATCATCAGTCTGTAGAGTGTGTATGTGTTCAAGAGCTCTCAATTTGGCAGTGTGTTGGAGATAAGTGCTTTGTATAATTAATTTTTTAGGCGGATACGTCGGTATTGTGATATCGAAGGGAACTGTCCGCCAGGGTGGCAGGAAGCGCTGTTGTGTCTCAACTTTGTACAGGTGGTCTAGTCCAAATATCTTCATATGTGTAGCTGTAGTTTGGATCCATTTAGACTCAGTAGTCCCATGGTTCATACATTCTAGCAATTTTAAGGAAACAATGTTATCAGGATCACCACGCAGGAGCCTCAGGGCTATCATGAGGTTGACTTCAATTATTCTATCTTTAACACTGGGTATACCTAGTTCTTTCCTCATATTAAGTACTTTAGTGCTCATGGGACATCCTAGGATAATTCTGAGGGCTTTATTTTGCATTTTCTCGAGCTTGTCAACGCCTTTCCCGTCACGAATGACCAGGGCTGGTGCGTGGTAATCTATCAGAGATCTTATATAGCCTAGGTACATTGTTTTAACAATTCTAATATTAGCACCATAGTGCGGGCTGTACCCCGCTACACTTCTAAGAGGTCTCAGTCTGTCAGTACATTGGCGGGTTAGCTGTTGTATGGCAGGTAGGGTACAAGGGACGGAAACACCAAGATATTTAAAAGAAGAAACATAGTCAATAGTGTTGTTACCTATCTTGAACTTGGCGGGGCCTCGTTTGCGGTTCCCAGCTTGTTTGTTGAACACCTTAGTTTTGTCAGTGGAGATAATAAGACCGAGGTGTTCACAGGCTGCGTATACATGGTTCAGGGTGGTTTGCATTTCACGATGAGTTTTAGTATGTATAAGAATATCATCAGCATAGCTGATTGAGATATTGCTGGGGTTGTCTGGTATTAAATTTAATAATGCATTCATAAGAACATTGAACAAAGTGGGGCTAAGTACTCCACCTTGAGGGGTACCAAGTTGCATATCTTTAACTTCACTTTTGTAACCCTGAAACAGTGCAGCAGCCCTTCTGTTGGTTAGGTAACCACTTATCCAGTGTAACAGCCTACCTCCTATATCCATTTTGGCTAGTTCGTACAATATCAGTTGCCTGTTGGCAATATCAAATGCAGCTTTTAGGTCAAGAAATGTGGTGTGTCTGTGCCTTTCATCACCATGCACAGTTAGGAATGTGGTGATGCAATTATGTACACCTTTACCATAGGTGAAGCCATTTATGTTAGGAGACATGTGTTCTCTGATTCTATATAAGAGTCTGCCAAGAACCATCCTCTCAAAGGTTTTACACAGGCAGCTGGTTAGTGATATGGGACGAAAGGCATCAGGCTGTCCTGGTTTCGGTATTGGTACAACAATACTGCTGGTCCATGATGTGGGCAGTTGGCCCTCGGCATGACTCATATTGTACAATACCAACAATGGATTGCCTGGCACGCGCCTTAGTAGTCTAATGATGTTGTAGGTGACTCCGCCCTCTCCAGGGGAAGTAGACCTACCCCTGACGAGGGCGGCGTCAAGCTCCCACTCAGTATATGGAACATCACACTCATCGTGCTGTTTGCCCAGCATAAAGCTAATAAGATTACTTCTCTCTACAGACTTCGCATCAAGGAGTCCCCGAGTCCTAGCTGGTAACATGTCATAGCTCGACACATGAGCCCACTTTGTTATTAGCTCATTCGACTTTTGCAGAGGGTTTGGATGGGAGACGTGTCTTCTGTTTTTACCTCTGATTATGTTTATGTCTTTCCAGGCTTTGCTGAAGGATGTGTGTTGGTTCAGGCTGTTGACATATGTCTCCCATGCATTTTGTCTGAGTTCGTTTACACGTTCCCTGACAGCAGCAAGGGAAGCTTGATACAAATGTAACATTTGAGGTGTTCTAAATTGTCTGTAACCCTTTCCCACCCTCCTGACCCTAGCCCTGAGTTTTTTCAGCTCAGGGTCATTATAGCACTGCTGTTGCCTGTTCCCATTATGCTGACCACGTTTTCTCCTTTTTTTGGTGGAGGCATTGTTGGTGAAGTATACATAAGTCCTATCTATCAGATCGTCATGGAAACTTTGGTAATTGTCAGGCTTGTAGTCCTTGTACCAGTCATGGATGAAGTCTATGAACTGGCTTTCATGTTCTTGCTTGACTGTGATTCTACGTCTGTTGAGTTTACCACCAGTGGGGGTGTCATTGGCTACATGTATACTAGCTTGGATTGGGCTGTGGTCAGACATAAGATCAGTGACAACATCAGAGCTATGAGTTGTGTATGATAGATTAAAGCCAATACATTTGTCTAGACCCCCGCCATAGATGTGTGTTGGTTCATTATTACCTATAATTTGAACGTCTTCATATGCGCTGAGAAGTGAGATAAGTCTCCTACCATTGGTGTTAGTGGTGGAGTCACCTAATTTCTTGTGTCTAGTATTCAGGTCACCCATCTGGACAGTGGGCTCAGTGTGTAAAAAGTCTGGGAGATCTATGTACTGAAGCTGATCTGAGGGAGCATAGGCGTTTAGCACGTTGAGTGTGGAGTTGCCCAGGTGGATAGTGATCCCATGGTACTGAAGGTTGGTAGTCTTTTTGGATACAAGAGGTACATGCGGGAGTGACTTCTTAACATACATCAAACATGTGTGAGTAGAACTAGGATCATAATACACATAATTGGGCAGACTGGGTGGGGGCTTACCATTAGGTGTGAGACACTCCTGCAGACACACAATATCGATGTCCTCAGTCACAACTTTGTGGTGTAGGTCAGGGTATCGTTTTCTAAGGGATGAGATGTTCCAACTCATCACCTTCACCGCTCTGTATCTTTGTCTGGTATTAACACTGGCCATTATGAAATGTATTTGGAATTTTGTCTGGTATTAACACTGGCCATTATGAAATGTATTTGGAAAGAAGCAAAAGGCACTGTATGATACTGTTCTTTTCTGCGCTGCCTGTCCCTTCGGCAGGCAGTAGGCCAGTTAACCTTTTGGAAACATTTCTGGAGCATGTACGGCTCAACAATTGTTGTATTTCAGTGGCAGACAACAACACACTTTGGTTACACTCGACATCACCACCATTTTCTGTTTGTGCTTGTTCATCTTCACTGACCATGTCCACAGAGGCATCAGTAGAACTGTTACCAGTATCACTATTTTCCTCTGCGTGGACACTAGTTCCTGGTGGGTCTTGAGTTTCCACATCTGGTACTGACATCTGAATGTCTTCAGTGTGACTGTAATTTTTCCGAAGTTGCTGCACTGTGTTGGTGGTGTTTTTTTCCTTTAGTGTATCACAGAGGCTCCTAAACATTTCAGTTTGAGCTTGAGCTTGAGCTGTAAACTGAGCTTTGAGTTCTTTAATTTCATTTTTCAAATCATTGATCTCTTCACGATGTGCGTGTTCATGGAGTGTGTTGGCAGCTACCTGTTGTGTCGGTACGTCTGTGTTGCCCCATGCTGATCTTTCGATGACTGCTGGTGATGATCCTGGAGCTTTGGTGGGGAGGGCAGGCCAGGGGTTGGCCGTAGGGAGTACCCTAGCAGCATTAGTGTTTCTTGAGACCTGCCTGGGTGGCGGGTCTGGGCGCTGAAGGGGTGTAGGAGCTCTAGAACAGTTAGGGTGCCATACAGGAACTCCAACTGTTTTGCAGTTAATACACTTCTGTTGGATGACACCCCCTTGAGCAACTGTATCTCTGCAAACCTGTGTTGCATGTTGCCTTGAGCAGAGACCACACCACGGCTTAGTCGAGGGGCATAACCGGGCCACATGGCCCCAGTGCTGACAGTTGTAACACCTCCGGTTAGGGGGCTGATAGAGAGTTACCTTCAGAGTCCGATAGGCACCACGGACTCGAATGGTCTTGGGTGGGTCTTCCGAGCCAACCCAGTCTGCAATGACTGCATTCTTGCCCCTGAGTCGCTTCGTCCTTCTGATGTAGGGATGGGCTTCTAGTAGTGTAGGGGTCTGGTACTGGTCGAGCCCTATGATTATTATGGTCTTCTTGCTCGATGGTTGGGATGATTGTTCCATGGTTATTCCCCTTATGCTATTGGTGAGGAGATCCTGTATGACTGCTGGGTCGTTTCTAATCAGAACATGATCTTGTGTACCGACTCTGAACTGAAACTCAGCCTCAGGATATTTGTCTTCCGCATCGTTCAGCCAGAGATACTTGTCTTCAGGTGATGTACCTCCAGGGAAGTATAATCTTACTCTCATGGGGGGTTGTGGTTGTAGTTGATTGTCTCTAAGTCTTTCTGCCTTTTCGGCCTTCCGCTTGTTCCTGGACTGAACTAGTTGAAAGCCATCTTCTCCGTTGGTGTCAAGGTCAACACCACAGTCGCCTGGCTCACTCAGTGCCTCAGGAGAGTTAAAGCGAGCAGCTGGGTCTCCAGTCAACTCAGACATGGTGGAGTTACAGGGCTCGACTTATATGCCTACGTCAGAGGGCCAAGGACTGCTTGGCACTCCTAGGAAGTCAGCGGTGGTTGGGAGGCGTAACCCTCTTAGAGGACAAAGGAGATTGGCATCTACTGTACAGCGTATTAGCGGTGTGAGGGGAGGCCATGAGCGGGCCTCCCGCGGAGGGAGTGTGGTGTCGGGGGGACTAAGGTAACAGGAGTTTTCTCAGTTTATAAACACTTTTATTACACTACACTTGTTCTTAATAGCATGTCTGTTTTTCTGGTTAGATACAGTATCAAAGTCAATTTTAGTTTCAAAAGAACTAACCAGCTTGCTCACCACATGGCCGAGCGTGACCACAAGGGTATAGGCCTTGCCTCGCGGGCACCTACACCTACACACGACACAGTGCTCAACACACGGTAGTTCACTTGTTATACAGGCAACTAATTTGCAGTTGTTGACCTATACCCACCCTACTGGGTGGTGTTGTGTTATTTCGAAGTCAAGTGTGAAGCCGACCCACTGTTGTTCTCAGAGTGGACTGATTAGCACCTCCTTGTCAGGAGATGGCGGTCAGTTGCCAGCGGTGCTTATCTCACTGGCGGGTCACGGCTCTCACTGGTACTGTCTAGTACTGAATTCACTGGCTTAAACACTGTTCATAACTGTTCAACACTGGTTCCACTTCTTTCCGAAACGAAATGTCACTTTTGATTATGTTGATATCCCGGTGGTGAGGATGGATCGGGGAGAGGGACTTGGGGAATGGGCCGAACATTGGCCAAGGGTGAGAGCTGCTCAGCAGGAGCAGCGCCTAAATAGGTCTTGACCCTAGTTTTTAGTTTAACAAATTTATTGGCAGAGCTTGTAGTACAGTTTGCCTATTCTGAGTAATTCAGTCAGGTCTTGACACTGAGGGTGGTATCACTTCTCACTGTCACGCAGGACAGAGGTTCATACACAAAGAAATACATCATATTCATTAACAACTATAAATGTATAGAGGTCAGATTCATATGGATAATGTCACTGTTCACTGCCATGCAGGACAGAGGTTCGTACACAAAGATTTGCATCATATTCATTGACAGTACATATACATATATGTAAACACACACACACACACATATACATACATATGCGTATATACATACACATATACATGTACACGTACATATACATGCACACACGCACACATACATACATATACGTCGGTCAGATTCATGTGGGTAATGTCACTTTTCACTGCCATACAGGACAGAGGTTCGTACACAAAGAATGCATCATATTCATTGACACTATATATAGGTCAGATTCATGTGGGTAATGCCACTGTTCACTGCCACGCAGGACAGAGGTTCGTACACAAAGAAGGAAATACATCACATTCACCAGCAGCATATATGGGTCAGTGGATCACATACATTGGAGTCATATTCTAGTTGAAGACTAATCAGTGTGGGCTAGCAAATTTGGGATAAACAGCAAGAATGTCCTCAAGCACACCTGATTCAATGAAGTAATTACATAGTTCAAGATACAGTAAGTCAGGTGGCCTGAAGTCTTTGACAGTGTCACATTCAATAATATAGTGTTCAAGTGTATGCTTTAAAGGTTTATCACAAAGTTTACATGCTGAGTGTTCCGGTATGGGTACAGCGTTACTAACTTGCCAGATGTGTCTGTATCCTAGCCTAATTCTGGCCACGACTACATCACATTGTCTGGTTCTGTCCTTATGCTGGCCATACCGGTACCTCTTGTTACAAAATTTGTCATATTTACTAATGCTACAACTGTCAGGTCTCTCTGCATTTCTCACTTCTTCTAGATCAGAGTTCATGATTCTGACTTGAATGTTTTTAATTACGGCATTGGACAGACCAAGGTCACGGTCAACATTTTCTTTCTTACACGCCTCATTGGCCAGTCTATCAGCACGGTCATGATACCTGATTCCAACATGGGACGGAATCCACACAAATTCGATACGAAAGTTGTTCTCATTGGCAGTTATCACATTCCTTTTAATATCACATGCAACTTTAGACATAGAACCTGACGGGCTGTTCATTGATTTCAAAGCACTTTGAGAGTCACAGAATATCACCCCACCTCCATTTTCTTTGAGGTAGTCTGTGGCTAAGTAGATTCCAGTTAGTTCAGTTTGTGTTGTGCTGGCCCAGTTGTTTAGCCTTTGCTTGTTTGACACTATCATCTCTTTTTCTTTATATATTACAATTGCACAGCCTGTTCTACCTGTGTTTGTCTGCACAGAACCATCAGTAAAAGCATAACATTCACTTGATTTAATACTCTCTCTGTGTCTGTTAATAGTTTCTTGTGTGACACATCTCACCACATCGGTGTTTAACATTTGCTTACTACCAACAGGAGTGTAATTAATAGGAACTGATATGTCCAGCCAAGGAGGAATGGCATTAATAGGTTCGTCTGGGGTGATTGGGACATTCAGTTTCAGGAGATCTGCAACACTTTTATGAAGCCACGCCCCAAAGAGAGTCTTTTTTGAAAGGTTGGCGAGATGGTCGGGATTACTTAGATAGAACATCAACTCAGTTTGAGTTGTAGTTTGAGAACTATTGTTCTTCAAAACTTTGACACAAAACATGGTATTAAGTAGGGCTATCCTCTCAGATAGGGAGGGCAGTCCGAGCTCTTTCCTCATATTTACAATTCTGGTTGATTTTGGGCAACCTAGGATGATGCGCATGGCTTCATTTTGCACTACCTCAAGGCTGTTGAGTTGTTTAGGCGGAATAGTCACAAGATGGAGAGCATGATAGTCAACTACAGAACGAATGAAGTGAAGATAAAAAGTACGAGCATAGGTGATGTTAATTCCATAGCCCTTGCCAACAAGGGTTCTGAGGGGTTTAATGCGCTGCATTAGTTTGTCACGAAGGTTGCTGACAAAGTTTGCATCATTCACACAAATTCCAAGATATTTATAGGAGCTACATAGTTCCAAGGGCATGCTGTTAATGTTATAGTCAAGAGGCAGAGGGTGAGCAGGACGAGGATTGAGGACCCTCGTCTTGTCAACAGATATTATGAGACCGCATTCAACAGTTCTCCGAGCAAATACATCCAGCAAGGCTTGGAGCCTGAGTTTGGTTTGTGTCATAATGCAGATATCATCAGCATAGCATATTACGGCTTCGTTTGGTTGAACTGGAATGTCAGCAATAAGCTTGTGCATCAGTATATTAAAGAGCATAGGACTTAACACTCCTCCCTGAGGCGTGCCCAGCTCAAATGATCTCATTCTGGTACTTTTAACTCCCCTAAACAGAACACTGGCATACCTGTTGGACAGATAACCCTTTATCCATGTCAGGAGGTTACCTTGTATGCCAAAATTAGCTAGTTGCTCAAGTATAATGTCTCTATTAGCTACATCAAAGGCTGATTTAAGGTCTATGAAGGCTGTTTGTGTCTTATCTTTTGAGTGAACAAGATATTCTGCAAAGCATGTCTGTGTGCTACGCCCGGGCATGAACCCGTACAGATTAGGGGCGAGTTTGTCTTTGACTTGAAACATAAGACTGTTTAGAACAACTCTTTCAAGGACTTTACACATACAGGATGTAAGTGAAATTGGCCTGAAGTTTGGAGAATTAGCTTTAGGGATTGGAACTATGTTTCCATGAGTCCATGTCTTAGGCAGAATACCCTGTGTGAGGCTCATTTGATACAGGTCAAGCAGTGGATGGTTAGGGATCTCATTCAACAATCTCAGGGTGTTATAGGTTATGCCATCCTCACCAGGGGAGGATGACTCACCTTTCATTAGTGCTGTTGTTAGTTCGTGGTGCGTTATAGGAAACTGGTCGGTAAGGTCTGGTGAGGAACAGGCTATTTCAATATTGAAACCCCTATTAATGTGTGAGGTGTTAAGATATTGTTGTATGTCAGGAGGCAGGGAAGTGATTCGTGACACACTAGACCATTGGTCTAATAGCATGTCAGCATATTCTGCAGGGCTGTGATGAAGCTGGACTGGGGTGGGTGGTCAGGTCATCACTGTGTAGTGTAAGCGAGGGGGGTAGAGGAGTGCTGTTGTTGTCTTCGTCTCAGCTACAAGGAGGAGCACGACTGATCATGGCACAGTATTACAGCTGAATGTTTAGACCAAACACATGTGTGTATATGTTACGTTTTTTATGCGAAATCCGTTATTTTGCAAAATTCCCGGCATGCATATTGGTAATTTTGCGAAATAACTTACAAACTGACTAACCAAAGTTAAAACAAAGAACAGGACCACTGAACTGTGTATCAATCAACACGAGCCATCCTAACCTAACCAAACCTAACCTAACCTAACCTGACTTAACCTAATCTAAACTAGCCTCTCACTTAACCTAACCATAAGGTTAGGTTAGTTTAGGTTGTCTGTTTGTAAGTTATCTCGCAAAATTACCAATATGCATGCCGGGAATTTTGCAAAATAACGGATATCGCAAAAAAAAAAGTAACATATCTATAATATTGTTGAACTACAGAGAAACTAATAAGTAAGAGCAGGAAACAATCATATTCTTCAGGCCACTACATAATTGTTTGGGGGTATGTGTCGGGTCACAGTCCTGTTTATTGGTGCTTGGTCCTACTAATTATTAAGCTTGCCCAAACGTAAAAATAAGGTTATACTGTCATGGTCAAAGTCGTGTGATAATTTTGAAGTTATATAAACAGTTCAAAGGTGCGAACTTTTAAGTGAAAATTGTGGAATACATTCATAAACTATTCATGTAACGTCATTTTTGGAAGAGATATTATAAATGTTGGTGCTGGTTGTTACATACACACACACACGCACACACACACACACACACACACACACACACACACACACACACACACACACACACAACATTACATGGTCGAGAGGGCAGGAGTCTCCATCGTACTGTAGTGCAATTTTTTTGTAAATATCTTTGAACTGTTAATTAGTGTTTCAGTGTTCTGTGATGGGTATGTGTGTGTGTGTGTGTGTGTGTGTGTGTGTGTGTGTGTTTGTGTGTGTGTGTGTGTGTGTGTGTGTGTGTGTGTGTGTGTGTGTAAATCAACTCACACGCAGCAAATCAGCCTGCTCATTATACCTCTCATCATCATCAAAACCACCTATACCCCCAAAAGTCCTATGGTGACAGACCAGTGGCGACAGGGACAGGCAGTGATTACTACCGGGAGTCTATAGTCACAACTCTGCACATGGGTGGCACAGATAAGATGGTCATTTATGTACTGGGATCTAGGCAGCAGTGCAATCCGGTTCTGTCTGTGCGACTGACCAGCCCTTCCGAGGAGCCACTCTGCTCATCCCACATGGGTAGGGGGCTGGAGAAGGTGCTTTAAACATAGCCTGCTTAAAAAAACAAACTGACTGGGCAACCGCACCCAGTAAGGTCATCCTTATGCGGTCGAAAACACAATCAAAATCACAGACCCAAACAAAAACAAACTATACAACCTCTTATGGTCGCTGCATGGAATGTCAGGACCCTTCTGGATACTGGCACAAATGAGTGTCCTGAAAGAAGAACCGCCCTTGTGGCAAAAGAGCTGGCTAGGTATGAAATCGACATAGCAGTCATTCGTGAGTCCTGCCCCCCCCCCCCCCCATATGAGGGTCAACTCACAAAACTGGGGTATGACTATACCTTCTGAAACGGTTAGGCTGCTGCGGAGAGAACCCGCATTTATGGAGCTGGCTTTGCCATCCGCTAACGCATCCTACACAACCTAACTGAAATGCCTAATGTGGATCAACGAGCGCCTCATGACGCTTCGAGTCCCACTGAATCACTCGTCATGCTTTTTTCATCAGTGCATACGCCCCAACACTGGATGCAGAGGATGACATCAAGGAGGCCTTTAACGCCCACCTCGACAGAGTGCTAACCTCTATCCCCAGAGAAGACAAGGTTGTGCTCCTTGGTGACTTCAATGCCAGAGTTGGCATTAGACAAGTTTAATCCCAATGGCCTACTCCTCCTCATCAAGTGTGCTGCACACAACCTCACTATCACCAATATCTTGTTTAGGCAGGCCGACAAGTTCAAGAGTTCGTAGCAGCACCCCCGATCCAAACACTGGCATCTCATTGACTACATCATTGTTAGAGAAAGAGATCGCCGAGATGTCCTCTTTACCCTTGCCATGCTTGGCTCAGACCACAGAAACACTGATCATCGGCTCGTCAGAACAAAGCTCTCACTTCACGTCGCCCCAAAACGGCGAAAGCAGCATACCTCCAGAAGATGTTTTAACACTAAGTGTCTGGAGGATCCAGCGGTAGCACATACTTTCAGAGAGAAGCTCGAACATGGGCTGATAAACAACCCAACAGCAAACAACGCAAATCCCAGTGCTGAATAGGATATTCTCGACACTATCATGACAAAAACCTGCAGAGACCCTCGGCCAGATCGAAAGAATACACCAGGACTGGTTTGATGAAAATGACCCGGCAATCAATGTAATCATCGATGACAAAAGTGCTGCTTTAACTGACTGGCAGAACAACCCTCAGTCTTGGACCAAAGCTGATACCTTCCGCAAGAAGAAAGTGGCGACCCAGCAGGAACTTTGAAATCTAAAAAAACCGATTGGATTAAAAATAGAGCCCGTGAAACACAAAAATTTGCAGATCAGCACAAGATGCTTCAATTTTTCAATTCCACTAAAACATTTTATGGGCCAATCTCTCGTGGCGCAGCCCCCCTCTGCTCATATGATGGTAACTCCGTAATTAAAGACGACGCAGGCCTCCTTCAGCGCTGGAAAGAGCACTACCATTCACTGCTCAACCGAAACACCGATGTGGATGTCCTGACTACCCAGCAGGTCCATCAGCATCCAGAGCTGACCCACCTCAGCTATCCTCCATCCCTGGATGAGGTAGCTACTGCCATCAAACAGATGAAAAATAACAAAGCATCAGGGCCTGATGGAGTCCCAGCCGAGGTGTATAAAGCAGGAGGACCTCTACTTACCAGCCGTCTCCACTCTCTCCTGGAGAATATATGGGAAAAGGAGGCAATCCCCCAAGCTCTTAAAGACGCCTCCATCGTCAATATCTATAAGAAAAAGGGAGACCTGTCAGACTGTAGCAACTACCGCTGCATCTCGCTGCTGTCCGTAGCTGGAAAGATTATCGCCCGAGACCTCTCTAACATAAAAGGGTCACACTTCCATGTATATACACTGCAGTGTCACCTTTATCTGCACGGCTTACTTCACTGTACACAAACCACTAATTAACCAGCAGTCAACTAGTAAGAACATGAGTCATGAGATGGCTCCTGATTGGTGGAAAACCATCGCCGGCTGTTGAGGGCGCCATCTATAACAGGTGATGTCTACCCTAACCCTGGGATACCAAGTCAATCCTACTCCACCCTCCTCGACTACTTGTTCTCCCTGTCTACTCTGTCGTGAAGATTGACTCACTGTTACTACACCACCTGGGCACTGCGGAATCTACTGGCCATCTATTTGTTACGTGTATTAGTACAGCTGAGTACATTATTTTTCACCCTTGTATTCGTGTTTTTTGTTGATTTTGTTTTAAGAATTTTGTATAAAAATCACTTGCATATTTTTCACGTCCTACTGCTTATACTGTGTTGGGTACTGTCATGTCAACCATGAGTGTGGTGTCATATATTCAATTAAGCAAAAGCAATACTTTAATAAATAAACCTACAGTAAAACTTAATAACTAGAAAAGTTCACAATATTAACAGATTGTCATTTTTTACTTAATTGGGCATGAGTACTACAAGGTATTATAGCGAAATAATTTCCATCAAAAAGCCCCTAGACACACACAGGTAAGGAAATAATTTAAATTTTGAGATTAAAATAAAAGTAAAAGTTAAAGTAAAGGAACCTAAGACATTTGCCTTCTTCTTTGCTCAGTTTCCGTAAAATCCTCCTAAACAAACATCTTCTTGAGGCAGAAAACTTCCTCTCAGAATCCCACTGTGGCCTTAGACCATAACGTGACACCAATGACATGATCTTTGCTGCCCGCCAGATACAGGAAAAGTGCAGAGAACAGCGTCGTGACCTGTACATGGCTTTTATCGACCTAACCAAGGCCTTCGACTCGGTCAACAGGGAAGCCCTCTGGTGGATCTTCAGCCGTTTTGTCTGCCCACCAAAATTCATCGCCATTATGAGGCAACTCCATGATGACATGAACGGCAGTGTCCTGCACAACAGCACCCTTTCAAAGTTCTTCCCCATCCAAACAGGGATTAAACAAGGGTGTGTACTGGCATCAACTCTCTTTCCATCTTCTTGGCTGCCTTCCTTTTTCGTGCCACTGCCAATTTAGCCGGCGGGGTGAACATCGAGTACCGGATGAAGGGTCTTTTCAACATAAGACGACCCCAGGCAAGAACAAAGGTGTCGGCAGCTTCCATTACTGAACTTTAGTATACAAACGACCTCACCCTTGCTGCTCACAGTGAACACGACCTACAGGAAATCCTGAACACCTACGCAGATGCGTACTTAAGACTCAGATTCTCTTTCAACCTGCCCTGGTTCAGATACACCTCCACCATCCATCCAGCTGAACTGTACTACTCTCTCTAATATTGCCCACTTTCGGTATCTCGGCTCCCACCTGTCCACCACCGTGGACATCGATGAAGAGATTCAGCATTGGATCAGATGTGCATCTCAAGCCTTTGGCAGACTCCGAAACCGTATCTTCAGCTGTAGGGAGCTGAAATTATCTACAAAGTTACACATATATCGAGCAGTGGTCCTCCCTGCTCTGCTATATGGCAGCGAGACATGGGTCACATACAGGAGGCACCTCATAGCACTTGAAATCTTTCACCAATGTAGTTTACGTTCCATCTTCCGTGTTCGTTGTGAAGACAAGAGAACAAATGCCAGTATTCTTGCTGACCCCAACTGTAGGAGCATCGAGGCTACCATTATTGATGAACAACTACGTTGAACTGGCAATGTTACCTGCATGGACGGCAGTAGACTGCCATTGTAGCTACTTTACAGTCACCTAATGAATAGTAAACGTACGCCGGCGGGCAACTGAAAAGGTATAAGGATAGTCTTAAGACAAACCTGAAAAAAATTCCAAATCGAGCCCCTCACCTGGGAGTCGATTATTCCACATCGTAATGCTTGGAGGAGCACCACAGGAACTGTCAATACTTTCTAGTTCGCCCGACTGCAAACCGAGGCAGACAAGCGTCACCGCCGGAAAGACGCTCCCACCGCCCCTCCCGCACTCGATGTAGCCCTCCACATGTGCAACACATGTGAACAGCTCTACCGGACCCGTATCAACCTCTTTAGTCACCTCAAAACTCACCAATGAAGGTGACATCCCTAATAACTTTTATCATTGTATCATAGCTGGATGATCGTCATACTCGATTCCGAGTGACAGCAAAGTAGTATTAGTAGTAGTAGTAGTGTGTGTTTGTGTGCAATATATGTATATGTTTATATAAAATGTGTACGTTTGTTTGTGTGTAATTGGAACCTGAGTAAGAACTTATATATATATATATATGTGTGTGTGTGTGTGTGTGTGTGTGTGTGTGTGTGTGGTTTGATCCCAGGGCGTCTCCAATTCCACCAAGCGTAAATGGGTGTTTAAATTCACCTGTTGGGGAAAGTAAAGGCCGTCGAGTGTTTTGTCGGCCACACTGTCTTCTTGTGTACCAGACTTAAACTACAGTGAAACCTCCTCTATATAACGGACATCTCTCCCCATATAACCCGTTAGATGAGGGTTCACATCTAACGGACCCTCGATATAACGTACTTCCATCTTTATATAGTTCATTAGATGGAGATTTCACATATAACGGATCCTCGATATAACGTAATTTCCTCTCCATATAGTACGTTAAATAGAGGTTTCACTATAGACCTCAGCAATTTATAAACTAACTCTTTTGTGAAGGAGTAAAATAATAAGGTGACACAGCTACTATACTGTATCTCGCTGTGAACAACGATCGATCAGTTAGTGTTGAAACGTAACTAATCACAACATGGTATAATTATTCCTCTCTAGAACGCACCGCCGGCGAGAACATTATCATATGAGTGAAATATCCGGAAACTCAATCTGTTTAAGTTACTTTTTACTGGGTGGGATTTTAACACTAATTACGTAATGCCAGCCAGCTGTTTGTGCTAAATGAATTCTTTTTATTTCATTCTAATTACAATAATATATTTTGATAAGGAAAACCCATTTTATTTGTAGCTATATTGTCTGACTTATCTATTGTAATCACAGCGACTTATAGTTAGGTTTCAACTTACAGATGAAGAATTGATTTTACACATTTTTACTTTATTTAGAAATGATAAGACGATATTAATAAGAGGTGAATATCTCTCTCTCTCTCTCTCTCTCTCTCTCTCTCTCTCTCTCTCTCTCTCTCTCTCTCTCTCTCTCTCTCTTCTCATAGTTTTCTTCTCTCCCTGTATATAACTACCCGTCCCAATCCTCCCCCGTTTCCTTCTATCTATCACTCTTTCTGTATCCTCTTTATGAATCTTCCTCTCTCTCTCTCTCTCTCTCTTGCATTACTAAATAAATCGTCAAACGAGATTCGAAACACAGATAAACCATAATGAAAAATGTGTTCTCTGATACCTGGACGCGTGATGTATCGCTTGGGGTATTCGTTAGTTTATATTCGACGGTTCACGACTATATTTTAAATACAGTGATCTGAATTTATCGCCGGATGATTCAGAGTGCAGGTTAGGGGAGAGAGAGGGCGACCCAACCTATGGCAGGGAAATATGGTTTAATAGTTTTGAATTGATGTAACAGTGTATCTATGAACATCCAGTACTGTACCTCTGCCGTGTTTATATTATTGTATAGCTATTATAGTCTGCTCTATTTGGATTATAATGTTTCTATAGATCACGTTACATGGATGTGATATTTCAAAAAAAACAAACTCAGCGTAAATTATTATTGTTATATGTAGATTGAAGGACGAGAAGCCTCTGTTTGACCGGTGTATTAACCCTTAATTAAATATGTTCACCAGGTGACCGTGTAAAATGAAGCTAACATCCAATGATTTACTGAAGTGAGGATGTTTTGTCGTTATGTCTGGTTAACACCTTCATTATCTTATACAACACCTAAGACTCATAAATCCCTCTTTGACTGACACACTCGTCTGTAATTATAACCGTTCAGTGGGGATAAAAAACGGCTCCGACGTCCGATTAGAGTAAAAAAGTTTGAATTATTTTTCCAGGCTCTTGTCTCTGGAGAGGCAATCCAATATGCTTAAGGTTTCTTCCTCTTCGTCAGCCTCGCCGCCGCCATCCCCCACCCTCAAGAAAAACGGGTCTTACACAAAAGTTCCACAGGGTCTAAAATTATTCATAAGGTTCAAATTATTCCGCAAGTATTTTATGCCAGTCTTTTACGAGGTAGCTTTTGATGGTATGAGCAGAAGGTGGCAACTTTTCATATGGTAGCGGCACGAAACACCTCATTCATCTCGACGCTGCCCTGATGGCCCTAACCTCAATGGGGAGACGAGGGACCTTTATTTATGTTTTTTTTTTTTTTTTTTATTTAGGTGGATGAGAGAGGAAGGGAAGCTTACGGAGTAGAGGGAGGGAAGTGGAGGTTGATCGTGGAAGGAGAGGGAGGAAGGTGAGAAGGGTGGGAAGATTGATAGTGGATGAGGGAGAGAGAAACGGAGAGGAAAAGGGAGGTTGATTCGGGTGGGAGAAGGAGAAATGTGTGAGAAGAATGGACAATGGTAGGTAAGGGGGAAAAAGGGGAAGACAAGAGACAATACTAGGGCAAGGGGAGGAGAGGGGAGGGGAATTAATACCTTTACTTCTAATATTGTATTTGGGTAACACCAGACTATTTTTTTCAACATAGAGAGAATCTCGTAGACTCTTTCCCTTAATTCATCTGGAAGGTGGTACCAGTTAAGTCACTCGAGACACATTATTGAATTATATGTAAAAAACAAGAATAAATTATGAACCTCTAAAGACCCTTCATGTACAGTATGTTCACAATATGGCTCTCGGTGGGGCAAAAATATTGAATCTATCAAATAAAAAAAAAATCGCTTATGTAAATAATTTATTACAAGAGGATCGATGACGGAGATAAACATTTAATTTAATAAAAAAATCTCCTCTGGCTATTAGTTTTGTAAGCTGTGCCGGCACCACCCAGCTTGTTAATGACCAGCTTAATCCTGTTGTCCAGCATTTGTTCCGTGACAAATTGATGCTCAGCGTTGATCGGTATCAGATGAGGTTCACGGGATAATCGTAATGAGGTCCGGGCGATTGATGCCATTCTAAAATCAGATAATCAGATTTGACTATTGTAAACGGAGGTGATATAGATGAAAGTCTGTGGGATGATGCTAATGAGACTCGCAGGGTTGGTCTAAACTCAAATTAACTTTATAATAAAGAGATGGTGAGGCCCAGCCATATAAGACTAACATTAACATGGTTGAACTTAGTAACCATTATAATCAGTTGTATAGTCATTAGACGATGGTGACGTCACTTAACCCTTTGATGATAATGGTGTATTAATTTAAGGACGATTGCTTAACCTTTTGAGGATCATAGTTTAGTGACTGGAAGTTGACGGTTTAACCCTTTAGGAATAATAGATTAATTCTAGGAGGACGATTACTAGAACCATCGGCTTCAAAGGATAAAATGTTACTCTCAAGACAAATGAGTCAAGATAATATTATTGGTACACACACACACACACACACACACACACACACACACACACCACACACACACACACACACACACTACTAGAGGAACCAGAACGTAAAGTGTTATCACATGTGAAGCTTCGAAAGCCTTGTTACCTGTGATTAATTTACCCAGTCATCCAGTCATTCAGCCAGTTGTAACGAAGAAGACTGAAGTTGTCTCTCTCACGACTGGAAAACTCATCTGGTATCGCCCGAGTAACTGGAGTTATTGTCATTCAGGTTATGATTCATAAAGCCTCAGAGATAACCAGTACTCCTATGACACTCTCCTTATACTGAACAGCAGTGATGGCCAACCCAAGTTAGTCAGTGAGTGATTCTCCCTCATCTCAGTGGGTCGCATCCTTGAAAATTTGATCATAACCCAAATACAAAAGCCAGAATATATTTGCAATATATTATCTCATATAGAGTAATATATGTTTTTATTTAACTATAAGGTGTCTTTCTCCATTATCTTTACCAAATATATATAAATGGAGGAGTAAAGCGGGATGGAGGGTTAATCTGTTTTTGTTTTTTTTCAGGTAAGTTAAAGTTAACAGCTCCTCGAGGGACCGTAACACACCATAACTCATCACACTTCAGGTATGTCGTAGTCAGTCTTATACATCAGATATCTTTTTTTTTTCTACTTTTGTACTTGTTCGTGAGTCTTACGTGTCTACTAACTGGGTAAGTTGCCGTTACCTCCCGTGTTGAAAATGAGGATCACGTTTGTTGTATAAAGTCACTCAGTAAATTTTCTTGATCCAGTGATTTTCTAGACAGTTACTTGCGAATAACATTAACTTAATCAACTTTCGGAACTTTGTATTCATTTACGCCATTATTACATGATCATTTAAGTAATTTCCCATTGTAAAAATCATGCATCATCTTAGAACTGACACGCACACAAACACTGGGACACACAAAACAAGAGGACACACACCCAAACAAATGGACACACAAATAATAGGACAAACAAAAAACAAACACTAGGACACACAAACAAGAGGACACACACCCAAACACTGTGACACACAAACAAGAGGACACACACCCAAACACTGGGACACACAAACAAGAGGACACACACCCAAACAAATGGACACACAAATAAGAGGACAAACAAAAAACAAACACTGGGACACACAAACAAGAGGACACGCACCCAAACACTGGGACACACAAACAAGAGGACACACAAAACCAAACTTTCATATCTGTAAACACACAGACCCAGAGGAGGTAGTGATCCAATAGGCTTAACCAACGCTGCAGTACTTGTCGAAAAGTTTAGGTCGTTCAAGTTCGACGCTTTTGAAAAACTTTTCTTTGAGAGCAATTGATAAGAGTGAGGGAGGGGGGGGATGGAGTGAGGGAGGAAGGGAAGGAAGGAGGAAGGGAGGGAGGGAGGGAGGGAGGGGAATCACAGGAGGCAGAGGAAGTGAGAGGGTGAGAGTTAGGGATAGAGTTACATGAGAGCGAATGAGTGTGTGAGGGAGAGCGTGAGGGAGTGAGGGAGAGCGTAAGGGAATGAGTGAAGGTAGGGAGGGAGAGCTTAAGGGAATGAGTGAAGGTAGGGAGGGAGAGCTTAAGGGAATGAGTGAAGGTAGGGAGGGAGAGCGTAAGGGAATGAGTGAAGGTAGTCCCAGTAGGTGGCGGGGAGGCTGATGGGGCGTAGAGAGGGACAATTTACCTCGGGGGTCGAAAGACTTAACTGTGAAGACGAGATAGTTGTCTGGGTGCGAGGTGAGGCGTGGCAGATGAAACAACAAAGGCAATTAAATTCTGCAACCTGTTTCTAGGGCCTCAAAAAGCGTTTTGTGAAGGGGATAGTTTTCTTTCTTTTTGAGTATTGTGAATGTGTGTAGCAGAGAAAATGGTGGATCGAGTTAGTGGTTTTCACATGCTGAATTCCTTTTATGCATTAGACTATGAAGGTGACCTTACTTTTACAGATCCTGGCACCAATATATATGTCCGTTTATGTCTAAATACTTTATCAATTATATCTGTTTATCTCTCTATAAACCTGTACCCGTGTATGTCTATCAGTTTATGTTATCTGCACCACTGTTTGACACACACATACATACACTACTACTATTACTATTTTGCTGTCACTCGGAATCGAGTATGACGATCATCCAGTTATGATACAATGATATGAGTTATTAAGGATGTCACCTAGGGTCGATCACAGATGTTGCACATGTGAGGGGCTATATCTAGTGTGGGAGGGGCGGTGGCAGCGTTTTTCCGGCGTTGGCGCTTGTCTGCCTCGTTATGCAGTCGGGCTAACACGAAAATATTGACTCCTTCTTGTGTGGTGCTCTTTCAAGCGTTACGTTGTGGAATAATCGACTCCCAGGTGAGGGGGTCGATTTAGCACTTTCAGGCTTGTCTTAAGGCTATCCTTTTACCTTTTTAATTGCCCGCCAGCGTTACGTTTACTATTCGTTAGGTAACTGTAAAGTAGCTGCTTTGACAGTCTACTGTCGTCCAAGCAGGTAACATCGCTAGTCCAGCGTATTTGTTCATGGATAATGGTAGCCTCGATGCTCCTACAGTTGTTGTCAGGAAGAATACTGACATTTGTTCTCTTGTCTTCCCAGCGAGCTCAGAGGATGAAACATAGACTACGTTGGTGAAAGTTTTCAAGTGCTTTGAGGTGCCTCCTGTATGTGACCCATGTCTCGCTGCCATACAACAGGGTAGGGAGGACCACTGCTCGATATACGTATAACTTTGCAGATAATTTCAGCTCCCTACAGCTGAAGACACGATTTCGGAGTCTGCCAAAGCCTTGAGATGCACATCTGATTCGATGCCGAATCTCTTCATCGATGTCTGCAGTGGTGGACAGGTGGGAGCCGAGATACCGAAAGTGGGTAACACACACACACACACGGCTTTCTACTTTAGCGAGGTCATCCTAAAACTGTATCTTGCTCTTGTGAGACCACACCTGGATTAGGCAGTTCAGTTCTGGTCACCGTATTACAGAATGGATATAGAATCCTTAGAAAGAATTCAGAGGAGAATGACAAGACTAATCCCGGGCATTAGGAAACTTGAGTATAGAGACAGGTTAAAGCATCTGAATTTGCACTCCCTTGAGAGACGTAGAGCGAGGGGCGACCTGATAGAGGTGTATAAGTGGAAGGCAGGGCTAAACAAAGGGGACATTACAAAGGTACTCAAATTATCCAACCAGGAGCGAACTCGCAACAATGGTTTTAAATTAGACAAATTTAGATTTAGGCGTGAAATAGGTAAACACTGGTTTGGAAACAGAGTAGAGGATGAATGGAACACGTTACCAAATATCATCATTAACTCGAATACGCTGAATTGCTTCAAACATAGGTTGGATGCTCATATGAGCAATAGGGGTTGGGTGTAAACGGGACTGCCCAGTATGGGCCAATAGGCCCGCTGCAGTTTCCTCCATTCTTGTGTTCTTGTATTCTTATGTCCATCTACGACAGGATAAAATAGAAGCGTGCAAGTGTCTCCGTTAACTTCTCCTATACACACTTACCTCCACAACACAGTATCGTGCCGCCACTGAAACCCTGAAATTATCCCTAAATGTCCCTTGAAAAATCATCTCGTTATGGACCTTAGAGGTGATTTTAAAGTCACAAATGAGAGTCTTTTACACCGCTTTAATGCTGAATTATCCATCACCAGCACTGACATTGTTCCCCGTGCGCTTTAGGTATACCCAGGGTTGAGGGTGACAGGAGCAGAGATTACTCCTTGAGCCTGACATGAGCCATATTACCTGCCTAATCTGGGAGCCTCACCTGTCGGGTTAGGGGGTAGCTGGCTCGATGCCCGGAAGCTGAGTCCTACTAAAAGGATTTTACTCGGGATGGAGGTGACCGAGGAGCTGACGTGAGCTGTAATGATCTGATCTGAGGCGCAGAGAGAGAGAGAGAGATCATTCCTCTCGCCTCAGTTTCTCTTCACTTTACCTACCTCACATCCCAGTTTCCTACTCTCTCTCTCTCCCTCTATCTCTCTTCTGTGCCACTCTCTTGTTCTCGCTGGGAACCCCAGGAGAGGTGTTGTCCCGTCTTACCTGGGCCAGGTGTGGGCAGATTAGGGCTGGCTGGTCGTCACTTCCTTCTCCGTTACTTCCTTCAGCGAGGACAACTCTTCTTCCTTTCTCAGTGGAGATTCCTCCTCCACTTCCTTCTTTTCCTCCAACCTCCCCTCGGAGATAATTCCCACTTCTGCGCCTCCCTCGGGAACACAGCTTTTTTTCTAGCCTCCCTCAAGGGCACCTTCTCTTCTCTCGCCTCACTCTGGAACACCACCTCGTCACTCGTCTTCCTCGAGGAAACTTCCTCTTCCATTGCTTCCCTCGGGAATACCTCCCCTTCCTTCGCCTCCCTCGGGAACACCACGACCCTTTGTTAGGTATCAGTTACCTGATGTAATCCTCTTGATCCTCTTATCAATTGCTGCCAATCTGTTTCCTTTTGCAGTTTTCAGTTGTCGTTTTCTATAGCTTTTATTGAGCTGGGGTTCAGCGAGTGACGTATTTAATGTTCTCTGGCGCTCACTGTCTTAATGCCAGAGGGTTTGTTGACGAAATATCACTATATGTAGCCTACATGTGCAGCTCAGTACATTACATTTATATGTAAGAAATATTAAAAGATATCCGTTATGTATAATACGTTATTACAGAAGAAACGAAGAGTTGATGATGTTACCACAATTATCACAAAGTGTAAACAACTAGCATGGTGGGCAGACAGATATAGGGCCAAAGCAACCCTCTAATAGATCAAAGGTGACAGGAAAAGATCTAGAAACAAACTGACCACCAAGTGAATAGATGAATCAAGAAAACTAGAGGAACTTATAGGTAAGGAAGCCTCAGTTCAGAAGGAAGTGGAAGCTTAATGAGACGTAACACTCACCACCCGACCCAATAGTCACCGATTTGAGTTTTGCTACTCGTTACAGGGGGAGCCTCTAGTCGACCCAGCTGCAGAGTGGTAGCGTAACTTTACAGTGATGGGCAGTAGGGTGTAGTGTTCGGCCATGTTGTCTTTGTGTATACCAACGTCTTCATTGAATCAACTTTCACTTTATACAGTAGAGTAATATATGATGATGATGATGATGATGATGATGATGATGATGATGGTGGTGATGATGATGATGATGGTGGTGATGATGATGATGATGATGATGTTGATGATGATGATGATTGAAATTGATGAAGGTGACAGTTTAACAGTAATACGAGCCAAAAGTTTTGTAAACAAACAGTGCAGTATAATATAATATATCCACTTCTATTATGGCTGATACTGTAAGAACGACTCGCCCTCCTCTCACTGTAAGAACGACCCACTGTCCTCACACTGTACGCGAGGTCGAGAGCGAGAGTGGATTTAGTATCGTGAGATGAACGGTCAGTACAGAGTAATGAAACGCGCACGAGAGATAAAGCTTAAGGGTATTTCAGGAAATTCGTGGCCGCCCTTCTGGAAACGTTTTTAAGAAAGTTGAAGAGGTTGAGTCACGCGAGGTCCTCCTTCACGTGATGTATGACTACTGAGAACTGTTGTGATGTAATGGAGTAATTTCTGATTCAAAGGGAGGCAAACCAAATGTGGTGTTTTGTTTTTTGTTTTTATAGATTTTGAGTTTGTGGTTAGATGGAAGATATTTGCGATTTACGATTTGCAGTTTCAACGTAATGTGGTAATTTAAGAAGGTATGGTATTACCTTTATAGTCCTGCCAGAAGTCTTGAAATATATCAGACTTAGTTTAGCTTATCCGTGTTCCAACTTCTACTACCAATCTCCTCCACGAGATATAAAATAATGTATTTTTTCTGATACTTTCATGATGAATTTATTCTTTCTCCACCACTCATTAACACTACTAATAAAACTCTCATGATGGTGTGCAAATCTATTAAGGCCTTTACTATAATGATCTTCACCTCCGCCATCACTTCACTAAATCACACCGACAGTTTTGCGAGCAACACAAAGGCTTCACCGTCCCTCACCTCACCCAGTGTGTTGCCCCAGAGGTAGTTCTCACTTAATCAATGCATCTTATGGCAAAATTCTACTTCATTTCTAACATGTGTCACTGTCATATGTCAAGGGCGAAAGGACTATATCATCCCTTACTTCCTTCTTCACCTATAGAAAATTAGACAACATTGTTCTTTAAAGTATATATATATTTTTTATCACATATTATATCCATTCAATAAAACATATGTGTGTATGTGTAGCGCCTCCCCCCCACACACCTGAGCCACCATTGCCTTTAGACCCACAGGTGTACACTCCAGGTAAACTCGTTCATGTCTTATGTTCACATCATACAACGATAGTGCATAACAGTAGAAACATATTTATTGTACGACAGAGTTGGATGGAATGAAAGTGGGGTTAACACACTGCTCTCTGAAGCTAATACTTGCTTACTCTGCATTATAGAAACTCGGATTTATACCTGGATAAATATTTAACTGGCTAATATTCAGAGCGCTAGTGGATTACACTTCTCAATCCTGGTGCAGAGTTTTGCCGAGTGTTTTAAAGTTACTCTCTTAACATATCAATCTACTGAAGAAAAATGGGCATTTATATTACTCTGTTTTTATTTTTTATCTTTATGTGAGGGAAAACAAACTTTCTATGAGTGATGGGGATAAAACTCACCTCAGAATGAAACCACTTTTACATTGGTAAAGTCAGGTTAAAGGTCAAGGTTCTTGGATATCAGGAGTGACTGACATATCTTTGTGAACTTTATGGAGGTCTTCACACACAAGACCACAGGGACGTGAACGAAACGCACAGACAACACTCTTATCTATGCAGGAGACACGGCGGGCTTTACTCTGGGATGGAGTTAAGGGTTAGGTTCCTGATCCAACTTTGGCAGTCCGGACTCAGATGACTATCTATTCGTTGAACAGTTGACAGAGTCCTCGCCTGACATCTGAGCGGCATGGACCCGCCCAGTACCTCTTTACTCTTCTGTACACCTTCACAAAATACTATATATATATATATTTTTTTTTTTACATATTCTGTCAAGACTGTAAGAAGTAAACTTTGACTATGTCTGTCTATCTAAATTACTTGTCCCCTTTTTTTTTGGATGGGAGTGGAGGGGGGACCTAAATAATTACATCCCTCCTCCGTCCATGTTCCCTCAGCTTTCCATCGTCGTAGAAACACTCTGTCTGTGTTAATCTCTCATCTGAGGACACGCACACACACACATCAATACTACTCATCTTTTTTTTCTCACCAGTCTCTTACAGGATTCTTCACCTTCTCACGAGTCTCTCCATCACCAATCTCTTCGTCTTGACCCTTCCTGCCACTCCTCTTGTCAGTCTATTAATGTGACTGACCTCCACCTATTCCCTCGCTCTTATTTCTTTATAGTTAGTTCTCTCTCTTTACTTCTTTCTCTCTCGTTATCTCTCTCTACCTCACTTTCTACTACTCCTCACTCTCTCATACCTTCAACTCACAGTCCATCATACTCTACCAGCTTTATATCTCCTAATATCTTCACCTTCCCTCTGACACTTAATCCGTGGCTGCAAAACCTCAGGTAATTAAGTTATGGTTCCCTCAGTTCATATACTGTGTAGAGGTGGACAAGACCCAGTTAATCAGGAATCCAATAGCCAAGTATTAAGGACCAATCCCTCGAGGAAGTCAAGGGCTCGCGTTATTACTTACTTGAGGATGAGTTTTATCTGCTTGGAGTATTACCTGTAATTGACTTTATTAATTAAAAAAAAATCCCGACATGGTTAACGTTAGGACTTTATGGTGAAACGGTTGAAATACTAATAACTGACAGTGGAATTTTGTTTTTAATGCCAAGTCACTGATGTCCCAATATCGAATACATAAATAAATAAATAATCGTTAGGGTAAATGACCTTACTGATCTTATTAAATGATATAATGATATATATTGCATGAGGTGAGATTAATAAAGCGAAGTAATTATAAAGTAATGGGGAAACTCTGAACCGTAATTAAATTTGTCTTGTGTTTTCTTCTTTCCTGGTGGTTATCAGCATATACCTAGATCACGCGCACCTACAGTGATTTACTTGCATATATATATATATATATATATATATATATATATATATATATATATATCGGATGTGTGTAAGTTTAAAACCTACCTGTGCACCTCTCTCTCCCGCTACAGGTCCTTTGATATTTTCCTCATACTTTCCCTCCCGCTTACCTATTCTTCTTCACCCCTCCTTGCATTTATCCGTAATTCCCATTCCCCTTCCCTCTCACTTCTTTCCTCATTTCCTCAACACTCTACCCTCCCTACCTCTTTCTCATTCCCTTGACCCTTATACTTCTCCTCTCCCTTCCCTATACCCACTCTTCTTCCTCCCTACTCCTTCAGTCCCTCTCTTCTTCCCTTCTCCCCATTCCCTCAACCCAACCTCTCCAATATTTATTCCCACCTCCTCATCCCTCTCTCCTCCGATCCCTCTCCCCTTAATTCCCATCCCTCAACTCCAACTCTCCACCTCCCTCTCACTCAATCTCCCGACATTTTACTCCCCCACTCACCCCTCTCTTGTGAGCCTCTCAGATGATAAAATATGACACAGTGGCGTCTTATCTCTAGGTAACTCCCACACATGGAGGAGTTCCCTTGGCAGACGACGGCGTTCTAAGTTCTACTCACACAAATTGAAAGTTTTAATGCTTACCACTCGCTTAAGGTCTTCCGTATCGTGAGGAAACACTCGGCTCAGGGTCATTACTGGGAAGGAATTAAATAGAGGGAGACTTACCGATTCACATCCCCATGGGCCATCTCCTTCTTCATTGACAAGATTACCCATGTATACCTTCCCCCCTTCTGCCTCTCCCTCCCCAATACTCAGAGGGATCTCAGATGCTTTCAGAAATTGGTCGTAGGAGTGCTTTGAGCGGATGGAGATACCGGTTTTGTTTCCTGGAAGCTTTGAGAGATCTTTTGTGTGTGTGTGTGTGTGTGTGTGTGTGTGTGTGTGTGTGTGTGTGTGTGTGTCGGAGCTTAATAAACATCACCTCAGCAGAGCCACCAGGAACCAGTAACAGGTCAGCCAGCATCACTTAGGTCCATTCTTCTTTACTGTCTTTATGTCATCACTAACACTCAGTCGATGTTGGTGTTTATATCATCATCTCAGTGTTAGGTTTTAAATGCAAGAAAGTGGTTTTCTTACCGTAGAACTCAGATACCTTCACATTGATTACTCACCCAGGAGATTATGGTGTATCACTATGTAGAATTTCACTCTGCTTCCGGCATTCAATGCGTTGTGTACTTGATAAATGATGATTTAATGAATTCCATTAACTTCCAACATCCATCTAGGCTGTTGGTTATACTTTGTCATAACCAATCAGTCATTACCTTTGATGATAATGATAATAGAGGGGTCACAGATACGAGCAGATAATTGCACTTACGTTTATTTGGCACAATTCCATACACTGGACTCATAATTTGCATGGATAGGTCAGTCACTCACATTCGCGCCACAGTACCGTAAGTTATAAGGGAGAGTTTGTCAACCTGGAAAATTAATCATTAGATCTATTAGGCCGGCCTGGAATGCTCTTGTAGCAAACAGGCCCTCACCAGTGATCACTTCCTTTACAGGGTGCGTTAACTTGTCGCTAGACTTAACAATAATCTCGGGAATTTGCACACACAGACTCGTAGCACTGGTAGGACTGTATGGCCCCTGTTCTAAGTCCGCGGAGCAGGATTCTACTCTCCCCCAAGGTCTAAAGCCCACTGATTAAAATGTGGTTTTGAGGCGTGAGATGACCCCTATCGGCTGGCCGGGTACCTTATCTCTACCTAAACAAACATTTGGGATGGGTTGTGCAGGAGGCCCAACGCAACACATGACACTCAGTGAAATATCCCCTGCGCGACGTTCTTTACCAAACAGTCTATTTTATGGTATTATTTCATACTTAGCTGCATATATTTTTACATATAAAACCCCACACAATTTCCCCTGGCAGGAAATTGTTGTTTTACATGGAACCTGCAGTTGTGTAACCCGGGATAATATACTGAGTTTTTGTATCTCGGTTTATAAATGTCACAAGTAATTAAGAATATTACCATTACAGTATATTATAATATGATTAGATATGTAACTAAAAAAAATATGTACGGCCACAAAATTATAAGACTGAAATCACACTGTAGGAAAATATATGTCTTCCAACATATAGTCAAGTAATTCATATGCTTATGTATACTTATGTTCATTCGTGTTTTACCCACATGTATACGTGCGATCATGTGTATTTCTTTACAGGCATCCGAGCACTTATGTTTATTTTAGTACGTTTACTCATCTCATCGCGTTTGTGTGTGTTTGTCAATGCGTGGATATACATCTAACCAATCAGAGATCACGTTAAACCCAACACAAACACACCACTTCATTATCGCTCCTCAGTAAAGAGAAATAGTTGAGGATATGAAGACCAGTCCAACTCTCACCCCCTCGAGTAAACAGAAGCACTAATTGGCTCTCTCCTCTGCCTACAATCTTCATAACTATTTCCTGCTGGTGGGTAAATATAACTATGTATAGGATTAACGAGGCGAGACGGACCAACACTGTGCTTCATTTACTCTGATCGGAAAAGTGGACCAACAGTATAGTGTTTTGTGGTGAAGACGCTGAGAACAGACTCTCTCTCTCTCTCTCTCTCTCTCTCTCTCTCTCTCTCTCTCTCTCTCTCTCTCTCTCTCTCTCTACCACGCCTTCCTCCTCACTTCCCTTCTTTGTGTCTTTCTCTCTTCCCCCCCTTTTTCTCTCTACTCTCTCCCTCCTCTAAACTATTCTCTCATTATTTCCTCCATATCACTATTCTTCCCCTTTCTTTCTCTTTATCTATATTATCTAAAATGCTATTACAGGTGTGATGGAAGTATGTACTGTACCTGTGCACCTGTGTTTGGCTACCTGGGTGGAGATGACCTGTTATTATAGGACTAAACATTACTAGTGGCATGTCATATGTGTATTTATTTCTCTTATGGTTGTCCCTGGTTGAAGAAGTTATCGTTTACAGTCACTTTAAAGGTAGACAGTGATCTCTTGTCCTCTTAACACCAACAGTTATACACACAGACACAACAAATAGTATCATGTCTCCTTTTATCACTCGGGTTTTGTTCGATATAAATTCTCCTGGCAACTTGGTTTGTGAGATTGTGTATGATATCACACAGGTAAAATTATCAAACTTTCGCAGGTATTTAATCGGTATATTCCTCATTGATATAAGCAGGTATTAGTCATCTAGCTCTCAGCTCTGTTAAAGAGGATCATATTATAGAAAGATCTTTCCCCTTTCGTTGGGCATAACATGAAGTTGAATCAATCACAGACTAAATTACAGTTTTTCTTCGTCGAGGTTTAGTGTGGGTGGCCTGACAGTGGGTATGGTCTATCAGAGAGCTAACATCACAAAAGGACTGAATCAGGGACAACTCAGCCATTAGTCCATCACACAACTATATCTATTATACGAAATCTATTATAATTCCATGACAAGTGCAGGAAATGAAAGACTAATACTGTTAATGAGATTCTGATTTGGAGGAAATTCTCATGTTTGTTATAAATTCCTAAATGGGGGAAAAATAGTTGAAGGACGAAGAGAGAAGATAATTTGCCTTCAGGAACGTTGGTGAAATGAATAACAATAGCGAGGGAAGATTAAGAACGAGATGAGGGAATAAAAGGACAGGCTTAATAGTGTGTGAAAATTATTGATAATGGAAGCATATAGTGTTGAGTGTAAGTGTATTGTTGCATGGAGGAGTGTGTATTGTTGAGTGTAAGTGTATTGTTGCATGGAGGAGTGTGTATTGTTGAGTGTAAGTGTATTGTTGCATGGAGGAGAGTATGGTGTTGAGTGTAAGTGTATTGTTGCATGGAGGAGAGTATAGTGTTGAGTGTAAGTGTATTGTTGCATGGAGGAGTGTGTAGTGTTGAGTGTAAGTGTATTGTTGCATGGAGGAGTGTGTAGTGTTGAGTGTAAGTGTATTGTTGCATGGAGGAGTGTGTAGTGTTGAGTGTAAGTGTATTGTTGCATGGAGGAGTGTGTAGTGTTGAGTGTAAGTGTATTGTTGCATGGAGGAGTGTGTATTGTTGAGTGTAAGTGTATTGTTGCATGGAGGACTGTGTAGTGTTGAGTGTAAGTGTATTGTTGCATGGAAGAGAGTATAGTGTTGAGTGTAAGTGTACTGTTGCATGGAGGAGAGTATAGTGTTGCGTGTAAGTGTATTGCTGCATGGAGGAGTGTGTATTGTTGAGTGTAAGTGTAATACTGAATGGAGGAGTGTGTAGTGTTGTGTAAGTGTATTGTTGCACGGAAGAGCCAATATCCTGGTAGGCAATGTTAGGCAACTATAAGGATATGGACAGACAGGGGAATAAAAGCAACTCACTACATCCATCTATCTTGTGAAGGCTGCACCATAAACTTCCATACAGTGAGCACATGGTAGAGCCAATAGTCACCTCGAGGAAGTGAATCAAATGACATATCTTATATCTTTACTTAAGTCATACAGTATATAAACAAGTGTTGGGAATTCACGTTATTTCACAATTTGCAATATTGTTTACGGACTAATTGCATTCACTATGGGATTGAAAGTTGTTTTACATGAATTCTTATTTAGGAGGAGAAACACACAGACACACACACACACATTCCTGCCTGCATATTATTTCCCCCAAGGTGACAAGGCGTAGCTGGCCGAGTCTTGGTTGAAAGTCTAATTGCTAGCTTGGGTTTTTTTCTCTGTGCACAAATTAGTTAATTACTCCCAGTCTTGAGGAATAATGAGAGCTACTGAAGAAAAAAAAGGCCCGTCTCATTTTTCTTAGTGAAGGTAATTGCCATCTTAGTGTGTAGCAGACAGGGTTCTCCGTGTCCTTAGACTTGACTTCCTGTGCCGTGTAGGTTTACCTTTCTTACCTGAAGACGTCATTAGATAAATATCATTCATTCCTGTTAAATTTATGTTTAAGTCGTCGTTTTAACTAATCTTTCCCCCCTTCGTTTTAAGTAAGCCTCCCACCCTGTCGTTTTAAGTAATCCTCCTCCGTCGTTTTAACTAATCTTCCCCCCTTCGTTTTAGGTAAGCCTCCCACCTTGTCGTTTTAAGTAATCCTCCTCCGTCGTTTTGACTAATCTTCCCCCCTTCGTTTTAAGTAAGCCTCCCACCCTGTCGTTTTAAGTAATCCTCCTCCGTCGTTTTAACTAATCTTCCCCCCCTTCGTTTTAAGTAAGCCTCCCACCCTGTCGTTTTAAGTAATCCTCCTCCGTCGTTTTAACTAATCTTCCCCGCTTCGTTTTAAGTAAGCCTCCCACCCTGTCGTTTTAAGTAATCCTCCTCCGTCGTTTTAACTAATCTTCCCCCCTTCGTTTTAAGTAAGCCTCCCACCCTGTCGTTTTAAGTAATCCTCCTCCGTCGTTTTAACTAATCTTCCCCCCTTCGTTTTAAGTAGGCCTCCCACCCTGTCGTTTTAAGTAATCCTCCTCCGTCGTTTTGACTAATCTTCCCCCCTTCGTTTTAAGTAAGCCTCCCACCCTGTCGTTTTAAGTAATCCTCCTCCGTCGTTTTGACTAATCTTCCCCCCTTCGTTTTAAGTAAGCCTCCCACCCTGTCGTTTTAAGTAATCCTCCTCCGTCGTTTTGACTAATCTTCCCCCCTTCGTTTTAAGTAAGCCTCCCACCCTGTCGTTTTAAGTAATCCTCCTCCGTCGTTTTAACTAATCTTCTCTCGATTGGCTATTTACATTTTACTAATACCTGAAGTATAGGTATTTGTTTTAAGTTATTTTAGTACTTAAGCAGCCTGGCGTTAGAAGATCAGAAGTGGAAATATTGATGCAATGAAAAAAATGGATCATCATTTGTTCTCTTGAATTGTTGTTGTTGTTCTTGTTATTGTTGTTGATGCTGTTGATGGAGGTTCAGTCCACTCGATGATTAACTCCCAAGGGTCTCATGTGGTTGTTAACGTTAAGGGTTCATAACAGGGGTTCAAAGTTGACAAGATACCATATGTTTTTTACCTCTGTGTTTATGTAAGTATGGTAGATGTCTGTACTGTACTGTCTCTATGGACGTTAAAATTAAAGTTGTGTCATCTATGAACCCCTGAACTTAAAATATCGCGAGTGTTTATGAGAAATAAACTTCGTAACAAACCTGAATTTGTGAACAGGATTAAGTTCAGGGGTTTAACGTCGCTATGACAAGGAATTTTTTGCCACATAGACATACCGTAATTGTTTCTTCACACACACACACACACACACACACACACCAGAATGAGCACCACACCTATGAATTACGACTTTCAGAAACTAAATAATTCTGGGTTACGGTGTCGTTGTTGCTAGAAAGTGGGAAGGGAAGTGACAGTCATTACCAACCCTACTGTAAGAGCGAACACCAGCATATTTTACACTCATTATAACCCTTATAACTCAGTGGATAATTGTCCCTTATTAACGTAGTCGCTGATGAGTAATGGGAAGAAAAAGTTGGTCGATTTAATTAAGCCGGAGCTAGACTTGTGGGAAACATAACGTGATAAAGGAGCTTCAGTTCCCCGTGCTGGGCTTGATATGATTCAGCTCTACGTACTATATACTGAAGCGTTATTAATGAATTTACAATGATAATAATGATAACAAAGAGAATACGAACACTAATGATAATAATACGAATAATATCACTACAACTACTATTTATAATGATTATCAAATTCAGAAGAAATTGTTAAAGGTTAAAATGTAAACAAACATGGCCGACGATAACCTTCACTTCGTCTTCTTCCTCGCAGCCAGACACGGGGGCCCCAGGTAGAAGAAAATGGTCACGGCGATTACTAATTGAGAGGCCACTTCGTGTTGAATTGAGACGCTTAATGGAGAGGCAGAAACAGGTTGAGGCCGCTTTATTTTATTTATTTATTTAGTTAGTTAGTTCGTTAGTGTGTTAGTTAGTTATTTAGCTGCTTAGTTAATATTTATTGTAAGGAGGAGGAAGAAGAGAGGGAAGAGAAAAAGTGGAGATGGTGAATGAAGGACAGGGAGGAGGAGGAGAAATAGACGACGGAGGAAAAAAATATGAGGTGTAGGAGGAACGAAGAGACGAAAAAGGACGATGTGATGAACGAATAGAATAAATGGAAGGTAGAAATGAAGCCTAAACCTAAACCTAAACCTCAATCTTGTACACCCGACGGCCCTTTCAAAGTCTTCTTCGTTAGCATCGACTTGTTTAGACAACTTCCTCCTCATACCATGGTATTTATCTGATCAATTATCCATCCACCTTCTTACGCTCTCCTGGCAGCCTCAGTACAGAGGTGGAGGGGGAGAAAAGGGTCTCGCTACCTATTAGAATAACATAGTCGAGAGGCTGCTTCTATTACCTGGAAGCCGGTCAAGTGGCCCCAACTATCTCCAGCTATAAGTTAGGCTTCTTACCTCGGTTTCTCTGTGTGTGTGCCGCCCTATGGAGGAGTGTGTTGGAGGGTGAGTGGGTGTGTTGGAGGGTGAGGGGATGTGTTGGAGGGTGAGGTTGTGTGTTGGAGGGTGAAGGGGTGTGTTGGAGGGTGAGGGGGTGTGTTGGAGGGTGGGGGTGTGTTGGAGGATGAGGGGGTGTGTTGGAGGGTGAGGGGGTGTGTTGGAGGGTGAGGGGGTGTGTTGGAGGGTGATGAGGGGGTGTGTTGGAGGGTGAGGGGGTGTGGTGGAGGGTGAGGGGGGTGTGTTGGAGGGTGAGGGGGTGTGGTGGGGGCTGAAGGGGTGTGTTGGAGGGTGAGGGGGTGTGTTGGAGGGTGAGAGGGTGTGTTGGAGGGCGAGGGGGTGTGTTGGAGGGTGAGGTGGTATGTTGCAGGGTTGAGGTTGTGTGTTGGAGGGTGAGGGGGTGTGCTGGAGGGTGAGGGGGTATGTTGCAGGGTTGAGGTTGTGTGTTGGAGGGTGAGGGGGTGTGTTGGAGAGTGAGGGGGTGTGTTGAAGGGTGAGGGGGGTGTGTTGGAGGGTGAGGGGGTGTGGTGGAGGGTGAGGGGGTGTGTTGGAGGGTGAGGGGGTGTGGTGGGGGCTGAAGGGGTGTGTTGGAGGGTGAGGGGGTGTGTTGGAGGGTGATGGGGTGTGTTGGAGGGTGAGGGGGTGTGTTGGAGGGTAGAAAGGTTTGTTGGAGGGTGTGCTGGAGGGTGAGGGGGTGTGTTGGAGAGTGAGGGGGTGTGTTGGAGAGTAATGGGGTGTGTTGGAGGGTGAGGGGGCGTGTTGGATGGTGGAGGAGTGTGTTGGAGGATGAGGGGGTGTGTTGGAGGGTAGAAAGGTTTGTTGGAGGGTGTGTTGGAGGGTGAGGGGGTGTTAGTATAGAGGGAGGATGGTGAATAGATGTGGTATGGAAGCGCGGTGGGATATGGAGGTCTATGGGTGGATGGCTGTGGTGGAGGGTGAAGGGTAGTCATGGAAGAGTGGCAAGGTGTGGAGGGTGGAGAGGTGTGGGTGATGATTGAAGATAGAGCACGAAACATCTGTTCAAAAAATTTATCACAACTCCGACTCTCCAACACACACATTAAACATTGTACAAAACATTCATCATAACTCCAACTCTCCAACACACACACTAAACATTGTACAAAACATTCATCATAACTCCAACTCTCCAACACACACACTAAACATTGTACAAAACATTCATCATAACTCCAACTCTCCAACACACACACTAAACATTGTACAAAACATTCATCACAACTCCAACTCTCCAACACACACACTAAACATTGTACAAAACATTCATGACTCAACTACCACCTAACATTCCAACTCCAACTCCTCCAACACACACACTAAACATTGTACAAAACATTCATCATAACTCCAACTCTCCAACACACTCACTAAACATTGTACAAAACATTCATCATAACTCCAACTCTCCAACACACACACTAAACATTGTACAAAACATTCATCATAACTCCAACTCTCCAACACACACAGTAAACATTGTACAAAACATTCATCATAACTCCGACTCTCCAACACACACACTAAACATTGTACAAAACATTCATCATAACTCCAGCTCTCCAACACACTCACTAAAGATGTACAAATTAAAACTCAACAGTGGTCGAAAATTCGTCGACTATCATGATGCCGACCTCAGCTTTAAGACACAAATCGTACCGAGCGATGAGTAATTATTCATATGATGCCTGAGTAAGATTCACGGGGCCGAACCTTTGTAAATTCTGCGGCGTGACGTTGGAAGCAGCATAAAACCTCAGTCGTAAATTATATGACGCAGAGTCTAATAAATTATAGATACCTGACGCCGTGGCAATAAATTACATATCCTTTGGCATCGGGATAAAACTTGCGAAGATCGATGTATCGACTCTCCAATGCAACCCGGCCATGTGTCGTGTTCTGTAATGAGTGAGAGGTGCCGTGACGGTGTCCTTGTTACAATGGTTCTTAATCGTTTGGGATTTTGTGTCTTCAGCCGGGCTAATTATTCTGTTTATTTGTTTATACTTACATTTGATTTCGTTTTGTTATGTTCAATTGGATCTCTGGCCACATACATAGCAGTAATTTGGGTGATATTACAAACTTTCTAACTTACAGTTTGTTGCACAATTTCTGGCTGCGTAAGCCTGGGCTTCTTTAACACACAAATCATTATTATAAAATAGATAATACATTCTCATTTTTCGTCGCCACTATCACAAAATATCATCTAGATGAAGCTAAAGACTATGACGCACAACGTACAGTACCACAAACCTCGATCATAACCGCTTGAGCTCGTAACTCCATCCATCACTCGTTATTACCGTCTTGCTCACATATACTTTAGCTCGGCTGGCATATAGCGAATCTAGAGGGAAGTTATTGCATTGTTAATTGCATGACAAGAGATTATAAAAAAAACATAATGTTAGGATAACGCTGAGAGCTTTCATTATTGTATGCATGAAAGATGAAATAATAATAATAATAATAATAATAATAATAATAATAATAATAATAATAATAATAATAATAATAATAGCTTCATAAAATTAAACCTATTAGTATATTATTCAGTAGCAGGATACAGTTCCCCGACTCTACATAGTCTCATACGTGGCCAAGACACAGGTGAGTTAATACCCACCACCACTAACCTGGATAGTGTTGTATTAAGAGAGACAATTAAGGTTTACCTCCCGCCAACATTTGTCGGCTTTAGGTGACGACAATAAAGTGTTTTAGTAATGTGTGTGTCTGTGTAATATTTGTATATGTATGTATGTATGTATGTATGTATGGCGACCTGTGGTGTAATGGTCAGCATGCTTGCTTCGCAAGCGAGTGGACCCAGGTTCGACCCCCGGGCAGGGTGAAACTATGGGCAAGTTTCTTTATGCCATTTGCCTTTGTCTACCCAGTAGTAATTGGGGACCTGGATGTTAATCGATTTGCGGATCGTGTGCCGGGGTAATGGTTAGCCAGTGCAGTTGACGAGTTGTCCGGTCTTCTCGGACTATTCCGTGACACTGGGTCACTCAGCTCGTTAACTCAGGGTGTGGTTGTTGTGTTGGCGACAGCTTCTACACCTTAAACAAATTCACACCCAGGTGGCTCTTGGGCCTGCCATCCTCGTTGTACGAGGAGCAACCATTATTTTATTTTGTATGTATGTATGTATGCATGTATGCATGTATGTATGTATGCATGTATTTAAGTATGTATGTATGAATGTATGTATGTATGTATGTATGTATGTATGTATGTACTCGTATGAACTGTATATGTGACGCCTCTCATCCCCCTGTTAACAATATATGAGCTTTGTGCTTTAAAATTAGGTTTCACTTTGGACACTTTAATTTATGAACTGCCACTTTAACAAATTTCAAAGTTGGAGTTTGGAGCTTTTTTTTATCACATTAAGATCACAAAAACACTAAGTCGACCTTCAAAAGTCACCTTCAGGTAAATGAACAAATCAAGTAACCAACCCAAGATAAATCTCTTACCTTATCCTACAGACCTTAATGTACCATTACAGAACTCTATCTCCGACACTAAATATCCTGAAATCACGAAATGAACTTTAAGATAACGATTCAAAAGCGATAAGGAAAGTTGTAGCTGTAAGTGAATGCTCCGACCCTCCAGCTGTGGCATCTAATATAGTGTAGAGTAACTTGGCTCCTGGGTAAGGTTTGTGATGGTATTTTGGACCAGATGAACTCTTGCCTCTGTCGTTGTAATATAGAGTCACACTCAGTAAGTACATCGCTGTGACCTCGATAATGTGGCTTAATATATCTTGGACTGTGTGTGTGTGTGTGTGTCTGTGTGTGTGTATGCGTGTACGTGTTCGTGTATGTGTATATTACCTTGCCTCTTTCACTCTGTAAGTATCCAAGTCCTTGAAGGCTTTCCAAGACGAGGTTAACATTCCCAATCTCTTGAGTAATGAGATCACAAGAGCAGCAGGCGATTGGAAAATCAGTTCAAGGAGCTCTTCTAAATGGCAGGTGTAATTCACCTCCAAATTTCACTGTGGACCATATTCAATTTTTCGATTCAATTTTGGAGAAGTTGTGATGTCAAGCTGCCTAATGCTGTCTGGGGTTCCTTACCCAGGTGACCAGTCCCACCATTATAGAAAGACAAATTTTGATAGTCTCCAATGTTATTTTTACTGCAGTTCTTCTTCAAAATTAACTTTTAGCTCGGCAGTTTGATACGCTACCACAATGTGTTATCTATGTACTGTAGAAGTATCAGTGATTGTTGTTGACGGGTCGTGTGTAAGTATTCTTATCAGCGAAACAGTGGAAGATTTAAGAATGATTCAAAGATTATTTAATTTATTTCTTCGTATCATTTCGTCGATAATAAAACCTATATTAGGACTGTATCACTCTAACTTACTGCTGCATCTCAGCTGCTCTACTGTATCACTTATTGCTGTACCTCAGCTGTTCTGTTGTATCACTCTTGCCACTGTACCTCAGCTGTTCTGTTGTATCACTCTTGCCGCTGTACCTCAGCTGTTCTGCTGTATCACTCTTGCCGCTGTACCTCAGCTGTTCTGCTGTATCACTCTTGCCGCTGTACCTCAGCTGTTCTGTTGTATCACTCTTACTGCTGTACCTCAGCTGTTCTGTTGTATCACTCTTATTGCTGTACCTCAGCTGTTCTGCTGTATCACTCTTACTGCTGTACCTCAGCTGTTCTGCTGTATCACTCTTATTGCTGTACCTCAGCTGTTCTGCTGTATCACTCTTACTGCTGTACCTCAGCTGTTCTGCTGTATCACTCTTACTGCTGTACCTCAGCTGTTCTGCTGTATCACTCTTGCCGCTGTACCTCAGCTGTTCTGTTGTATCACTCTTACTGCTGTACCTCAGCTGTTCTGTTGTATCACTCTTACTGCTGTACCTCAGCTGTTCTGTTGTATCACTCTTACTGCTGTACCTCAGCTGTTCTGTTGTATCACTCTTACTGCTGTACCTCGGCTGTTCTGTTGTATCACTCTTACTGCTGTACCTCGGCTGTTCTGTTGTATCACTCTTACTGCTGTACCTCGGCTGTTCTGTTGTATCACTCTTACTGCTGTACCTCGGCTGTTCTGTTGTATCACTCTTACTGCTGTACCTCGGCTGTTCTGTTGTATCACTCTTACTGCTGTACCTCGGCTGTATTAAACGTGCCACGAATAGTTAAGCCAGGAAGTTTTATGTTGGGGTGGAGACATTTCATCTCTCCCTCTTGTCTTAATCTCACATTGTGTCTCCCCACTCCCCTGTCATCTCTCCCTCGTATCCACCCCAACACCCTTCCCCCTTTCAATATTTTCTGAAATATTCAAGAGAACCGCAACTGGCGGAATTATTTATCATTATATACAGCTTCAACATTACACACACACACACACACACCACAACATTACAAATCACAATGCTCACGGCCACTGCACACGCTGCACGTATAAATAGGAGTGCAGCTCACGCAGCAGAGTGGATAAAGTGTTGTATTGTGGCGGTGTCATAACACATTCCTGCAGGCAGCGGCGCGAGCAACAATGCTCCACACATCACTAATGTAGTATAATTTGTGCCACAGAAACAGGCAGCCATCATTGAATGACGCCATTCATCAATTTTGGTCCACAGCGATCTGATATAAGCTGTTGGGTTAAAAAAATTGGTTCGTCCTTGATCCTCTGATTGAAAATTGCTGACTGATGCTCATCCGCTTCCCCTTCCTGCAGGTCTTTCACTCTCCTTCCTCCCCTGTTTGTCTTCCTCACCGCTCTCTCCACCCTCCACCTTTCTTCATATTTCCTTTCTCATTGTCTTTCTCTCTTTCCTCCATGACAGTATATTCATGTTTGTGCTTATTATATATTTCATGGTTGACTTTTGAAACATTGTCAAGGAAAATCTCAAAATTCGTCATCCTCACTTTTCCTTCAATGGAACAGAGTAGTGATGAACATGACCTACAATAGATGAGGTGGATGAATATGATGTGTGTGTGTGTGTGTGTGTGTGTGTGTGTGTGTGTGTGTGTGTGTAATAATAATAATAATAATAATAATAATAATAATAATAATAATAATAATAAACGGTTTATTAACAGAGTTGCAGCCTGTGGCTGAAAATATACAAACTTACATGTGATTTAGACTTAATGATATACGTTCAATACATTTACAGGGCTGTACAATACATAAATCGGGAGCTGTATATTATTTTAACAATAAATGGGATGGTGCTATTCTGATATCTATCAGTGAGGGCTCTTATGGGCTGAATTTTGTTGTAGTGGTGGACTGCGCGAGGTGGGCGGGGGACTGTAGGTGGCAATAGGTGGCGATGACAAGTATGGTGCAGTAGTCCACTGCCAAACCCTGCTAGTGCGTGGTGGTGGAGGTCACTGAGGGATGGCATTTCCAGGGTGGAGAGAGAGCGTTGTTGTAGCCTGAGTGTGTGTGTTTGTGTGTGTTAGTGAGGAGTACAGTAGTGTGTTGTGTTGAGGTAGAACAGAGAAAACCTTGGTGGAGTCTTAACACACCATCTCACTGCAGTTGAACCCGACATCGATACGAGTATTACTGGTGGCGTTAACAAACATAACTGCTGATCCTGGGCTGACACTCCCCCCCCCCCCTCCCACCCTCCGAGTCACATCATTAGGCCGTGAGAATAAACTGTGGCTTCTAATAGGATGTGTTGCCAAGTTTTCTCATTCCTGAAGACACTCGGTTTCAACAAGATGGCGCAACGTGTCATATACCACGAGAAATGTCATGCGATTTACAAAGCATCATTTTGGTGAGGGGATCTTCTCTCGCCTCAGCAATGTTTCATGACCCCCCCCCCCCCCCCAGAGCTGACACCACAGTTTTTGCTTTTCCTCCGAGGATTATTATAAAAGAGCAAAGTTTGACAAGATACGTCCCAGGTGTAGAGATGAACTTAAGATGAACTGATCACTGAAGTTATCGTTGTTATTGGTACTGATACACTGAGGGTAACAGAGAATAATGTACTGGGTCGGTGTAGAAAGAATCATCATGTTTACCTTTCAAGGGTGTGTCATTTTAAAGAACTGAACCTGATCTACACCTCTGATAATGTGACACAATCTCTCGCTCCTTTTATTGCCAGACTACATATGTCAGTTATAAATAACACATGATATATATTACTCTACACACCTGCCACTCCTATATTTATCTACGTAATTTATACACCTGTCACTCTTATTTTTATCTACACACCTGTCACTATAATATCACTCTACACTTCATGATAGATAGAAGCAGTGATGTTTTTAAAGACAGATAAACATACCGTACATAGACAAAATTAAAATATTTGGATATGTAGTAGTAGTAGTAGTCGCAGAAGTAGTAATGGTATTAGTATTAGTAGTAGTGGTATTAGTAGTATTAATATTTGTAGTATTTGTTGCAGCAGTAATAGACACAGGTTTACACAGCTTCATCAACGACAATTGAGCTGCAGTGTACGATCCCCTCACACAACGTAAACATGCTTTTACCATTTTTTTTTCCACCGTAAATTAGTCTTGAGGTAAAAAATTTTTGCATAATTCTCTTCACAATTTCCATTAATCTTTCGTAATTTATCAAGTCAGGTTTCGTTTATACTTAATGGAAGTTTGTAGGTCTTGCTTGAGGCTGCGAAATCAGGAAGGGAAAGAGTGGGAGTAAAATACCATGATGAGAAATAAAATACCAGGATGAGAAATAAAATATGTTGAGAAATAAAATATCATGTTGAGAAATAAAATACCACAATGAGAAATAAAATAACACGATGAGAAATAAAATACCACGATGAGAAATAAAATACCACGATGAGAAATATTTGAACTGCATTACTCTGGCATTGGAAACAGTTCCTCCACTAGACCTACTGTAATAACAACATACAACCCCAATTAATGTGAGCTATTTGTTGCCGCTAGTGAGATGGTCCTATTACTGCGGTGTCCTATTTACTGCTTTTATAAGTCTCTTTTGTCTCGTTACTACCCAAGTGTGTGTGTGTGTGTGAAGGAGGTGGAGGAAATGGGGGACACGTAGGGGAGGAAGTAGAAGGAAATGAAGGATGGAGTATAGTAGGGAGGAGAGAGTGAGGTAGAGGTAGGGAAACTATGAGGAGGAGGAGGCGTTAATGGCCATTGGTAGAGACGGTGGGCAGTTTATGAGAACATTATACGTCACTGACAGAGGCTAGGTTATGACGTCATTACATATCATAGAGAGCGGTGGGTTATGACGTCATTACATATCATAGAGAGCGGTGGGTTATGACGTCATTACATCTCATAGAGAGCTGTGGGTTATGACGTCATTACATATCATAGAGAGCGGTGGGTTATGACGTCATTACATAGCATAGAGAGCGGTGGGTTATGACGTCATTACATATCTTAGAGAGCGGTGGGTTATGACGTCATTATACATCATAGAGAGCGGTGGGTTATGACGTCGTTACATATCATAGAGAGCGGTGGGTTATGACGTCATTACATATCATAGAGAGCGGTGGGTTATGACGTCATTATACATCATAGAGAGCGGTGGGTTATGACGTCGTTACATATCATAGAGAGCGGTGGGTTATGACGTCATTACATATCATAGAGAGCGGTGGGTTATGACGTCATTACATATCATAGAGAGCGGTGGGTTATGACGTCATTATACATCATAGAGCGCGGTGGGTTATGACGTCATTACATATCATAGAGAGCGGTGGGTTATGACGTCATTACATATCATAGAGAGCGGTGGGTTATGACGTCATTACATATCATAGAGAGCGGTGGGTTATGACGTCATTACATATCATAGAGAGCGGTGGGTTATGACGTCATTACATAGCATAGAGAGCGGTGGGTTATGACGTCATTACATATCTTAGAGAGCGGTGGGTTATGACGTCATTATACATCATAGAGAGCGGTGGGTTATGACGTCGTTACATATCATAGAGAGCGGTGGGTTATGACGTCATTACATATCATAGAGAGCGGTGGGTTATGACGTCATTACATATCATAGAGAGCGGTGGGTTATGACGTCATTACATAGCATAGAGAGCGGTGGGTTATGACGTCATTACATATCATAGAGAGCGGTGGGTTATGACGTCATTACATATCATAGAGAGCGGTGGGTTATGACGTCATTACATATCTTAGAGAGCGGTGGGTTATGACGTCATTATACATCATAGAGAGCGGTGGGTTATGACGTCGTTACATATCATAGAGAGCGGTGGGTTATGACGTCATTACATATCATAGAGAGCGGTGGGTTATGACGTCATTACATATCATAGAGAGCGGTGGGTTATGACGTCATTACATACCATAGAGAGCGGTGGGTTATGACGTCATTACATATCATAGAGAGCGGTGGGTTATGACGTCAATACATACCATAGAGAGCGGTGGGTTATGACGTCATTACATATCATAGAGAGCGGTGGGTTATGACGTCAATACATATCATAGAGAGCGGTGGGTTATGACGTCATTACATATCATAGAGAGCTGTGGGTTATGACGTCATTACATATCATAGAGAGCGGTGGGTTATGACGTCATTACATATCATAGAGAGCGGTGGGTTATGACGTCATTACATATCATAGAGAGCGGTGGTTTATGACGTCGTTACATACCATAGAGAGCGGTGGGTTATGATGTCATTATACACGTCACAAACAGGGTAGATTATAGCGTCATTATTAGTCATATACGGTGATTGATTGTGACATCACATTACGTTGAGAGTAACATCCCTCGTGTCAGTTCTTTCTCCACTTTACATTGTTTTTCATTCTGTTTCTTTCATGTTTTTACTTAATTCCGTTTCTCGCTTTTTTTCTCTCTCTCCTCTTCTGTTTCCATTCTCTCTCTTTGTTCTTTGAAACATGATCGCTCTCACTCTTCTCGCTCCCTTTCCTCCTCGTTCCATCTCTCTCTCTCTCTCTCTCTCTCTCTCTCTCTCACCATCTTTCTTCCTCCATATATCTCTTCTCCTTTTCACCCTCTTCTCATATCTTCTCTTACTTCTCACTTCCTCCTTTATGACTTTTCTCTTCTTCCTCTCCTTATCTATGTTTTTATCATCTTCTCTGCCTCATAACTTTACCTCTGATTCGCTTTTTCTTTCTTGTTTTATACTTGATCTTGTCTTTCATCTTCTTTTCCCTGTTGTTGTTGTTGTTGTTTTTTTTCTTAATGTTCTTGGTAATCTTCTTTTTGGTTGTTGTTGTTGTTGGTCTTCTTCTTCTTATCTTTCTCTATCATTTCTTATTCATCATTTGTTGAGTGCAAAACTTCTTTCTTTCTGCAGAAGATAATCTTTCCATGTTTTCTTTTGAAGTAACAAAATTATTCATATGCTTTCTTCGACAATTTCGTTATATTTGTGTTGCCTTAACTTTGTTCGTGCGTCACCTTAACTTTAAGTAACCTAACTTTACCTAACCTAACCTAACCCAACCTAACCTAACCTAACCTAACCTAACCTAACCTAACCTAACCTAATTTAACCTAAACTAACTTATTTTAACCGAATCTAATGTAGGGCAACCTAACCTAAGCTAACTTAACCTAACCTAATATAACTCAACTTAACCCAACCTCACCTAACCAAACTAACTCCCAGGTAGCATCAGGGTGTGTAATCATCAGGTGTTAATACAACATTACACTGACGAACTATAACATGTAAACTTTATCCATTATGTGGTTTTCAAGTGTTAATATAGTACCATCTGCCTCTGTGTATTACAATTAAATCTTCTTCACTCTTAGCACTTTCTTTCTCTCGTCCACGTCTAAATATTTTGTTCAAGAATAAACTGAACTTAGCACGTATGAGTGAGAACTGATACTGATGAAATATGTAAATGAGATCTGTCAGTAATAGCAGCAGTCCCGAGATAAACTATGTAAGTGTAAACTGTGTCTCAGATCCCCGTCAGATGAGGAGACTTTGTCTGCCCGTGTTTACACTCACTCAGCTTCTGGGGTGAACTTCTAACACTCGGGGGAAAATAATTTCTTGGGCTACTTTTGTTTTTTGAGTGAATATTAAATTTTTCTCATGATGGAAGTGATAAGAAACTATAAGAAAGAAATAATGAAATAATCAATCATACAATGAATTATTCCTGTAAGTATTGTGGTAAACATGTGTCTATAACTGGTGGATTAACCAGTAAAAATAATATAAAATGTAACAACTATTAAGAAGAGTGATTAGAAGAAATACAAGTTAAGTTTATATTATTTATTAAGGTAACTCTTCGTTTGAGAACTGGTAGTTAAGGAAGTCATCTGCTGTAAGACATTTATTCTAAGACGAAACACCTTACAGGGAGTGGGAAAATTAACAATAATAAGGATATAAGAGTGTTTTTAAATGAATTTGGAACATTGGTATCTCCCCCCACACTGTTGACGAAAAAATTACAGGATCATATTTTTGCACTGTTTCTGTATATTTCTGCACTACATTTAAAGTTGATCTTTAACCCGTGTGTTCTCTCGAATAAAACGAAGAATAGTGGTCATCTTGCCGTCATCGTCTTCGCCATCGTTATCGTCATCCGTGTAGGATCTTGCTGTTGGCTTCCACGTGTTTGCAGTAAGAAATCATATCTTGAATACACATAAATAACCAATTATAGCGACGTAGGATCATTTTTTTGTTTGAATGTTTTATGGTTTTGTGCACATGACTGTAATTACTGCTGGACTGTATCATGAAGCACAAGTGTTTGCTTCAATACACAGTAATGTTTAAGTTGTAGCAGTGATGAATAAATAACATGACAATTGATGTTAATGTTCAGTAAATAGGACTGATATGAGTCTTGGCTCTCCGTGCATACAATATGAGACGTTGTAAACACTGGTTGTGATGACCCCATTGTGTGGTGATGACTCAGTGTGGTGATGACTCAGTGTGTGGTGATGACCCAGTGTGTGGTGATGACCCAGTGTGTGGTGATGACTCAGTGTGTGGTGATGACCCAGTGTGTGTGTGTGGTGGTGACCCAGTGTGTGGTGATGACTCAGTGTGTGGTGATGACCCAGTGTGTGTGTGTGGTGGTGACCCAGTGTGTGGTGATGACTTAGTGTATGGTAATGACTCAGTGTGACGATGACCCAGTGTGTGTGTGTGTGTGTGGTGATGACCCAGTGTGTAGTTATGACCCAGTGTGTGGTGATGACTCAGTGTGTGGTGATGATTCAGTGTGTGGTAATAACCCAGTGTATGGTGATGACCCGGTGTGTGGTGATAACCAAGTGTGTGGTAATGACCCAGTGTGTGGTGATGACTCACTGTGTGGTGATGATCGAGTGTGGTGATTACCCAATGTGGTGATGACTCAGTGTGTGGTGGTGATCCAGTGTGGTGATGACTTAGTGTGTGGTAGTAATCCAGTGTGGTGATAACTCAGTGTGTGTGGTGTGATGAGTCTTAGTGGCCCTGGAACTAGAGACGATAATGCTTTAACAATAATATCTTTATATAATTATGGCACCAACCACGCTATCATTTTCTACGTCTGTCTTTCTCTAATACAAGTTACAGCGAAGAATCTTTTTTCGTTAACCCCCACTAAAAACAGTAAGAGAATTTCCTTTATTTCTCCAACAAAAGAAAGATGTTGTCGGTTCATAGAATGTATTTTTTTTATCGCCTCCGGTAAAGTTTCCCAGGAAAGTTTTGTACAGTGTTTCCTACAAAGTTGTCTACAAAAGATGAGTGATGACTGCCGCCCATGACTCTTGGTGAGGCAAGAACACTTTCCTTGTCTTAGGGTGTTAGGGCGTCTGGCTGTTAATGACGACACTTTCCTTGTCTTAGGGTGTTAGGGCGTCTGGCTGTTAATGACGACACTTTCCTTGTCTTAGGGTGTTAGGGCGTCTGGCTGTTAATGACGACACTTTCCTTGTCTTAGGGTGTTAGGGCGTCTGGCTGTTAATGACGACACTTTCCTTGTAGGTGTGGGGGGGGGAAGCGACACTTTCCTTGTCTTAGGGTGTTAGGGCGTCTGGCTGTTAATGGCGACACTTTCCTTGTAGGTGTTGAAGAGGTGACACTTTCCTTGTAGGTGTGGGGGGGAGCGACACTTTCCTTGTAGGTGTGGGAGAGGTGACACTTTCCTTGTAGGTGTGTGGGGGGTGACACTTTCCTTGTAGGTGTGGGGGGGAAGCGACACTTTCCTTGTAGGTGTGGGAGAGGTGACACTTTCCTTGTAGGTGTGGGGGGGGGGAGCGGCACTTTCCTTGTAGGTGTGGGAGAGGTGACACTTTCCTGATAGGTGTAGAAGAAGTAGCACTTTGTCTGCTGGAAGAAGCTTATTTGTTGCAATTTTGTAATGATCTGCCTATCTGTGTGTGTGTGTGGGTTTGTGTGTGTGTGGGTGTATGTGTTTGGGTGTGTGTGTGTGGGTGTGTGTGTGTGTGAGTGTGGGTGTGAGTGAAAAGTTTAGCGCCCGTATCTCCAGGTCCCTGACTCTGATGCTAACATATTAAACAGCACTACAGAGAATTTTGGAGACTTGCCGAATACAAATTAATTTAGGATTTTCCCAGAGCCAGAGTGAGAGAGAATTAATGTCTCTACCACGAAGGCCGACTCTGGAAGCCCGCCAGGATAGATGTTACCACGAGCTGGGGTAAACTCCCGTACTAGCTGGGTGTAAACTCCTTCTGCACTAGTTGGTGATAAACTCCTTCTGCACTAGTTGGAGATAAACTCCTTCTGTACTAGTTGGTGATAAACTCCTTCTGTACTAGCTGGTGATAAACTCCTTCTGTACTAGCTGTTGATAAACTCCTTCTGTACTAGCTGGTGATAAACTCCTTCTGTACTAGCTGGGGGTAAATTCCTTCTGTACTAGCTGGAGATAAACTCCTTCTGTACTAGCTGGAGATAAACTCCTTCTGTACTAGCTGGGGGGAAACTTCTTCTGTACTAGCTAGGGTTAACTCCTTCTGTTCTAACTAGGATAAACCCCTTTTGTACTAGCTGGGGGTAAACTCCTTCTGTACTAGCTGGGGTAAACTCCTCTTATCCTGAACTTTTGAACGTCCTCACCTACAGAAAAAAAAAATAATTGTTTGTTTATTTTTCCCGACAACAGTATCACGTTATAACACATGATACCGTAACATTCAGAACTTGTATTTATATATATATATTGCATGGAAGGTTTTTATTACCCACGATGAAATTGGAATATGTTATGAGTAAACTTGAGGATTATTATGCTATCAACTCTTGGGATGAATATGTAGTGGCGTGAGACAAGGTGGTGGAATTAATCTCCGCCTGTGTTGATATTTACTGCAGTAGTGGATTGTGGCTGTATGACTGCCTTGTTATGACTTTATAGGGTGTTCTATTAGTACAGTGTATTAGGGCCTTTCATCATTTTACTTGCCTCCTTTCCTGACTTGACTGATGGGTGTTCGGAATTTGAGGGATAATTTATTTCAAGTGATATATTGTATTTGTTTTTCGTGTTACTTGAGTGTAAATTTATGTGTTTACTCTTATACTTAAAAGAAGCATCATACGTATAGTAGGGACTTGCATGAGTTTGATTCGGGAATTTATATTCTATTAGAGAGAGAGAGAGAAAGAGAGAGAGAGAGAGAGAGAGAGAGAGAGAGAGAGAGAGAGAGAGTTACTTGTTACGCATCGCTCTTTTATATGAACGAGTATACATTATATACCGTATTATATATGTAAATATTTCTCGTAAGAGGAGAAGACTGTTTTATAAAAGAATATCCCCGAGGCATATATCTTATCAAAATATTCATAAATACTTTTTGTTTGTAGAATTTGAATTAAATTAATAAATTGGTCTCTTAGTAAAAATTAGTTTACATAACGGCTAATTAATATTATGTTTTGCGATATAACGAGAACACACACACACACAAAAAAAACAAAACAATTACTACTACTTTGCTGTCACTCGGAATCGAGTATGACGGTCATCCAGCTATGATACAATGATATGAGGTGGCTAAAGAGGCCGATACGGGACCGGCAACGTCGTCCACATTCGTTGCACATGTGGAGGGCTCCATCTACTGTGGGAGGGACGGTGGCAGATGTCTTTCCGGCGTTGGCGCTTGTCTGCCTCGGTTTGCAGTCGGGCTAACTTGAAAGTATTGACACCTCGTGTGGTGCTCCTCCAAGTGTTACGATGTGGAGTAATCGACTCCCAGGTGAGGGGGTCGATTTGGCACCTTTTCAGGTTTGTCTTAAGACTATCCTTATACCTTTTCAATTGCCCGCCAGCGTTAAGTTTACTATTAGTTAGGTGACTGTACAGTAGCTGCTTTGGCAGTCTACTGTCGTCCATACGGGTAACATGGCCGATCCAGCGTAGTTGTTCATGGGTAATGATAGCCTCAATACTCCTACATTTGGTGTCAGCAAGAATACTGACATTTGTTCTCTTGTCTTCCCAGCGAACTCGAAGGATGGAACGTAGACTACGTTGGTGAAAGTTTTCAAGTGCCTTGAGATGACTCCTGTATGTGACCCAAACCTCATTGCCATATAGTAGGGTGGGCAGGACCATTGTTCGATATACGTGCGACTTTGTGGATAATTTCAGCTCCCTACAGCTGAAGACACGATTTCGAAGTCCGCCCAAGGCTTGAGATGCACATCTGATCCGATGCTGAATCTCTTCATCGATGTCTGCGGTGGTGGACAGGTGGGAGCCGAGACACCGAAAGTGGGTAACATTAGAGAGGGTAGTACCGTTAAGCTGGAGGGATGGTGGAGGTGTGTCTGAACCAGGGGCAGGTTGAAAGAGAATCTAAGTCTTCTGTACATTCACCTCAAGCCCGAAGGGCTCCCGGTCACTTGGCCGACGGAAATTTCACCGACGGACATTTCACTGACGGACATTTAGCCGAATGGACAAATGGCCGAATCTAACCTAACCGTACATAACCTAACCTAATCTAACCTAACCTAACCTAGCTTATACAAATGTGTAAAAAAGAATTTCCTATCATGCAAATGTATCACATTGCAATTATGTTATCTTTTTATCCTGTTTTCTGTAAAGCAAATACATTGGAAAGAAGAAAGAAAAAGAAAAGAAAAAGGCCATATGTCCTTTCGCCCAAATGTCCGTTCTGCTCATTGTCCGTTCAGCCAAATTTCTGTCGGCTCAATATCCGTTCGGTGAAATGTCCGTCGGTGAAATGTCCGTCGGCCAAATGTCCTGCATAGGTGTTCAGGGTCTCCTGTAGGTCATGTACAGTGTGAGCAACAAGGGTGAGGTCGTCTGCATACTGAAGTTCAGTAATGGAAGCTGCCGACACTTTTGTTCTTGCCTGAAGTCGTCTTATTTTGAAAAGATCCTTCAGCCGATACTCGATGTTCACCCCACTGGCTAAATTGGCGCTGGCATGAGTAAGGAGGCCAGCCAAGAAGATGGAAAAGAGAGTTGGTGCCAGTACACACCCTTGTTTAACCCCCGTTTGGATGGGAAAGAACTCTGCCTGGGTGCCGTTGTGCAAGACACTGCCGTTCATGCCGTCGTTGAGTTGCCTCACAATGGAGATGAATTTTGGTCGGCTGCCAAACCGGCTGAGGGTCCACCAGAGTGCTTCCCTGTTGATCAAGTTGAAGGCCTTGGTTACGTCTATGAAAGCCATATACAAGTTACGACACTGTTCTCTGCACTTTTCCTGTATCCGGCAGACAGCAAATATCATGTCAGTGGTGCCACGTGATGGTCTAAAACCACATTGAGATTCTGGGAGAAAGATTTCTACCTTTGGAAGAAGTCTGCTTAGGAGGACTCGGGCGATAATCTTGCCAGCTACAGAGAGCAGCGAGATCCCACAGTTGTTGGCGCAGTCTGACCGGTCCTCCTTGTTCTTACAAATATTGACAATGGAGACGTCTTTAAGACCTTGGGGGATTTCCTCCTTTCCCATATATTCTCCAGGAGAGAGTGGAGACTGCTGGTAAGCAGAAGTCCTCCTGCTTTTTACAACTCGGCTGGGATTCCATCAGGTCCTGAGACTTTGTGATTTTTCATCTGTTTTATGGCAGTAGCTACCTCATCTAGGGATGGAGGATAGTTGAGGTGGGTCAGCTCTGGATGCTGAAGGACCTGCTGGGTAGTGAGGACATCCACATCGGTGTTTCAGTTGAGAATGTTGGTGTTCTTTCCTACGCTGAAGGAGGCCTTCATCGTCTTTAATATGTGGTTACCGTCAAATGAGCAGAGGGGGCTGCGCCATGAGTGACTGTCCAATAAAATGTTTTAGTGGAAATGAAAAATTAGCACATCTTGTGCTGATCTGCAAGTTTTGTGCTTCACATGCTTTATTTTGAAGCCAGTCTCTCTTTAAATTGCAAAGTTCCCGCTGGGCAGCCGCTTTCTTCTTGCTGAAGGTATCAGCTTTGGTCCGAGACTGAGGAATGTTCTGCCAGTCAGAAAAAACAGCAAGTTTGTCATCGATTAGTACTTTGATTGCCGGGTCATTGTCATCAAACCAGTCCTGGTGTATTCTTTTTGTCTTAACAGTCCTAAGAGTATCCCATTCGGCACTGGGATTCACGTTGTTTGCTGTTGGGTTGTTTATAATCCCATGTTCGAGCTCCTCTCTCAAAGCATGTGCTATTGCTGGATCCTCCAGATGCTTAGTATTAAAGCCTCTTCTGAAGTCTTGCTGCCTTCGCCGTTTTGGGGCGACGTGACGTGAGAGCTTGGATCTGACAAGTCGATGATCGGTGTCACAGTGGTCTGAGCCACGCATGGCACGGGTGATGTGAGGACATCTCGACGATCTCTTTCTCTGACAATGATGTATTCAATGACATCCCAGTGTTTGGAACTTAGGTGTTGTTATGAACCCTTGAACTTGTCGGCCTGCTTTAACAAGGTATTGGTGATAGTGAGGTTGTGAGCAGCACACTTGCTGAGGAGGAGTATGCCATTGGGATTACACTTGCCTAGTTCATTTCTCCCTCTGGTTCCCTGGCAAATGTTAGCATCTGTGCCAACTCTGGCATTGAAGTCGCCAAGGAGCACAACCTTGTCTTCTCTGGGGATAGAGGTTAGCACTCTGTCGAGGTCGTCTTAAAATGCCTCCTTGATGTCATCCTCTGTTGGGGCGTATGCACTGATGAAGAAGGCATGGCGTGAGTGATTCAGTGGGACTCGAAGCGTCATGAGGCGCTCATTGATCCCAATAGGCATTTCAGTTAGCCTGTGTAGATGCGTTGGCGGATGGCAGAGCCAACTCCATATATGCTACTTCTCTCTGCAGCAGGCTTACCCTTCCAGAAGAAGGTGTAGCCAGATCCCCATTCTGTGAATTGGCCCTCATCTGGGAGCCGGGACTCACTGATGGTTGCTGTGTCGATGTTATACCTAACCAGCTCTTTTGCCACAAGGGTAGTTCTTTCAGGACGCTCATTTGTGCTAGTATCCAGAAAGGTCCTGACATTCCATGCAGTGACCAGTATGGTTTGTTTTTGTTTGGATCTGTGATTTTTATTTTGTTTTCGACCGCATAAAGATGACCTTACTGGATGCGGTTGCCCTGTCAGGTTGGGTTTTTAGGCAGGCTGTGTTTAGGGCACCTTTTGAAGCCCCTTCCACATGTGGGGTGAGCAGAGTGTGCTCAGTCGCACAGATAGGACTGGATTGCACTGCTGCCTAGATCCCAGTGCATAAACGACCATCTTATCTGTGCCGCCCATGTGCTGAGTTGTGACTAGAGACTCTCGGAAGTTATCTTTGCCTGTCCCCGTCGCCACTCGTCTGTCGCCATATGACTTTTGGGAGGTATAAAGGGTTTTGATGATGATGAGAGGTATGATGATCTGGGTGATGACTACGCGTGATTTGATTTATGTGGTGAGGCAGTAGCGCAGGCTGCAACCACACATCTTGTCTCTCCCTTTTCTTGATCCAGTGGTGCAAGTGTTGCAACGACTGGCGAGAGAGAGAGTTGCAATGGACTGCCGATTGCCCAGTTTGTTGGGTTTCGCATTAGTAGCTTGTTCATGAGGCATTGTCTTCGTTCGCCGATATAGTCGTTGGATTTCCATGGTGGTCACCGTTTGTGTCTATACCGCCGTTGGGGTCTTGTTGGAGCTCTGTAAGTATGTCTGCCTGATGCGGGACTCCACCGCAGATTTTTCCTTCGGGATTTACTCCCGTCACCTTATGCCTGGCAACGTTAATCCACAAGGCAGCGGGGCGGTGGTTGGTAGGCGTCAGGACGTGTCCACATGCCAGTGAGCCTATGCGCCGTCCCTCTGGGTCCCTCTGCTACTTCGAGATCCACTGCTGGTGTAGCCTGGGCCCACGAGGCACCAAGTTACCGTTAGTTGCTACTAGGAGGCACAGCAGGAGTCTTGATGGTGAGGCGGCAGTGTACTTGCAGGGGAAGACTTATGGAAGTTGTTTCCCTTTTCGCCATGAATGCTAGCCAGCGGCGGCAGCTGAAAGCGAGAGGGAGCAAGGAGAGCTTGCACCTTAACACTAACATAATCCTGCCACACTAGACATATTTCACCACCCTGTGTGTTGCTGCACACACACACACAGACACACACACACACACACACACACACACACACACACACACACACAGACACACACACACACACACACACACACACACACACACACACACACACACTGTAATACTTAGTGTGGCTGGATCTGACCTAACCTGACCTCACGGCTTCACCTGGCCTAACCTGGAGGATGAAGCACACCTGCATTGTCCCAAGCTACTGTCCTGGCCACGTAGCCACACACCTGCCCAACCGCATCCAGCCCATACGAGCACGAGCTGATTGCTGTAAGAACAGCCAGTCCCAACCATTGTAAAAATTATCAACACCTAATTATTATATATCATATTTGTATCACTTAAGTTTCTTGTATATCATTTGTAAATTAACAGACGCATTCCCCAATTATGTAACTGTATATTTTCAGCCTTCCAGCTGCCATGCTCTTTCAGTAAACTGTTAATTATTGTTATTATTATTATTATTATTATTATCATTATTATCATTATTATTACACACACACACACACATATACACACACACACACACACACACACACACACACACACACACACACACACTCACACACACACACACACACACTCACACACACACACACGCAGGCCATTGCACTAGGGCTGCCCACCAACCTGGTCTCATGGCTCACTGATCTCCTGAGTGAGCGTCGTCAGGCAGTGAGGTACCAGGGTTCTGTCTCTACATTCCAACACCTCACCTGCGGTATTCCCCAGGGGACTAAGATGGGACCACTGTGCTTCCTAATCCTGATCAACGATGCTCTATCAGACACTCCTCACAGGTGGAAGTACGTGGATGACTGCACTGTGGGGGTTACAGTGGACAACACCTCACCGGATTACTCATCGCTACAAGGCACCCTGGACAGGCTACAGGCATGGACTATAGAGAACAAGGTCACCATCAACCACACCAAAACCGTAGTCATGCACATTAATAATGCCACCACCCCAGTGCAAGCTCCAGCAGTTACAGTGGGTGCCCATCCTCTCCAGTTAGTTCAGTCTGCCAATTTCTTGGGTGTAACTATGGACCACAAACTGGACTGGAAGGTCCATGTAAACAACAGTATCAAGGCAGCCCCGTACCGACTCTACATGCTACGACGACTCAGGTCACTTGGGGCATCCACGGCAGAGCTGAGGACTATCTACAACGCATTTATACTCCTCAAATTAACGTATGCGTCACCTGGTCGTCTTCTCTCAATTCTACCCAACAACGTCAGCTAGAGAAGGTACAGAAGAGGGCCTGCAGAATCATGCTCGGCGCAGACTACTCCAGCTACAACAACGCTCTCTCCACCCTGGAAATGCCACCCCTCAGTGACCTCCACCACCACGCATTAGCAGGGTTTGGCAGTGGACTACTGCACCATCCTCATCATCGCCACCTACTGCCACCGGCAGTCCCCCGCCCACCTCGTGCAGTCCACCTCTACAACAAAATTCAGCCCATAAGAGCCCGCACTGATAGCTATAAGAATAGCACCATCCCATCTATTGTTAAAATAACAACAGCTCCTGATTTATGTACTGTACAGCCCTTTAAATGTATTGAACGTATAGCATTATGTCTAAATCACATGTAAGTCTGTATATTTTCAGCCACCGGCTGCAACTCTATTAATAAACCGTTTATTATAATTATTAGTATTATTACACACACACACACACACACTTCTATAATAAGATAATACCCCTGAAAATTCCTTCCCTCTCTCCCCCCCCCCCCAAAAAACAAAAAAAAAACATGGGTCTCATACCCTGCACCCCCACTAATGATCGAGGCGGGATTGTTGAGATGGAAACAACATCATCAAAACAAAAACGACGTCACAAGAAGAGAGTTTGTTTATAGCAGAGGCTAGTTTTACGGTTCACCTTCTATCATTATCGTTTTTCCACTTTCGGTCCGACTATCACAAAGGTCCCGCTCCACGACACTTCCCGCCATCCCACACCTCCCACTATCTCTCCTTGCTAAGAGTTAATTAATCTGTCGGGTTGTTAGTCTCTGTTGAATTACACTACAAGAAGTTATTTATACCTCATTGAGGATTAGAGAAAAGGAGGGGTTGGGGAGAGGAAAGGTTGGAGAGGAAGAGTTGGAGAGGAGGGGTTGGAAAGGAAGGGGTTGGAGAGGAGGTGGGGGAGAGGAAGGGTTGGAGAGAGGAGGGGTTGCGGAGGAGAGGTTGGAGATAAAGGGAAGTGGAGAGGAGGGGGTTGCAGAAGAGAGGAGTTGATGGAGGGGTAGGAGAGGAGGAGGGGTTGGAGAGGAGAGAATGTATTAATGAAAGGAGGTTTTTATATCCGCATAACACTATACACGTCAATTGGTTATGGGGGGACAGAGGGGGAGAGCTTTTTTTTTTGTTGAGAAAGGAGTGGTGAAGGAAGATTAGAGGTGGGGGAAGGAAGTTATAGTTAGGAAATTGAAGAAATCTAGGAGGAGGTAATAGAGGGCGGGCTGACCGCCTAGCTAAGCTAATAGTGTGTTTGGGTTGTGTCATGGGTTAGTTATTGTCTGTCGGTACAGGCACTAGGCATCCTACCCTGTTCCATATATGGATGTTTTAAGGGCCTTATTTCATATTCCGCCGACCCTACTGGCGGATGCCAGATCGGGGGTGGTAATGGACCTTTTGAGATTTGGTAACTTTTTGGGAACCATGTATGGTTGTTGTCGTTATCTGGTGGGAGTCTTTGAAGGAGTTCTTGCTCTGATCGTTCGATCTTTTGCCAGATTCTGCTGGCCAGGGTGTGCAGCTACTGGTTGATGGGTTTCATTCTCAGGTCTCTATGTATCTCGGCTGTGGTTCTGGTGAAGGGGTATCTTTCACCTGTGACGAATCTTAAGGCTTCATTTTGGACCACCTGTAATTTTAATATTTGAGTGATGCTCATAGTATGAAGAGGTATTGCTGGGTAAGTTAATATCGGTGTGATAAATGATGTCACCAGGCGGAGTTTTATTTTCTCAGGAAGCGCTTTAAGGCGGTATAGTTTTCTCAGCTCTCTTCTTGCCTTTTCCTTCCTGGTGTGGACATGATGGGATTAACCTGTCGTGGATATATGCAGGCCCAGGAGGGTGCCTCTGCTTTTGTATTCTATCTGGGCATTATTGGTTACTAATGGATGGGTTTTCCTTCTGCATAAGGGTATCACTGTGAATTTTGGGAGACTGGTTTGGATTTTCCATTGTTTTTCGTAATTATTTACCCTTTCTAATTTTCGCCTGGTGTTTTCGGCCTGTAACGCTCGCGATTTTCCTTGATGTGTTGTTATTTGAGTGATGTCGTCTGCATACATAATATCTTCGTTACCTATTCTAGTGGGAGGCGGGGTGTCACTGTGAGGTGACCAATAAGACTAGTACGGTAGGGAGAGGGGGAGGGGAGGGCCTAACTACATTAAAACAGCAACAAAAGACTTCTTAAGAGGATAAATAAATAAAACATTTGAGGTGAGATAAAGCGAGAGGGAAGATATAGATTTAAGACGAGAAAAGAGAGGAGAGACAAGGGGAGAGAAAGAGGTGGGAAAGTACCGAAGGGGGAAACAGAGTGAGGATTAACAACAACAAGAAGAAGGAGGAGGAGAAGGAGGAGGAGGAGAAAGGGATTTATCTGGTAAGAGGAAAGAATGATAGAGGGACAGTGGACAAAGAAGAGGGGGCTATAAGACAGAGTATGATAGGTAAAAAGAAACAGAGAGAGGGTGAGAGAGGGAAAGAATAAATGAAGGCACGGGACGGGGAAGGAGAGAGAGAGAGAGAGAGAGAGAGAGAGAGAGAGAGAGAGAGAGAGAGAGAGATATTACCGATATACGCCTCAAAAAGATCTCTCCAGGAACATGCCAGTTACTGAGACATGTCAAGGTGTTCAAATAAACTGTGTTATTAAGACTGCTTATTTGTCAGTAGTCGTAATGTTTATTTTGAAGGATTTAACCTAGAACAGGAATTAATGGTTTTGTTATAAAAAAAAAATCACAAAATACGAAAACGTTGTGAAAACCACAAGTGAATTTCGAGTTAAGCTATTATTATTCTGTGTCCAACATACACGTATAAACACAAATACAATGAATTACAGTTATTGGTTGACGAATCGGGTTGAATTACCGTTATTGTGATAATGAAGATTTCAGGAGATCTCGCAGAACGAATATGAATTACAGCTGAAATATTGACAATAGTCGCTGGGAAACAGGTCATGTTGTGTTTGTATTATTTTTGTAAACATGAGAATTAAAAGATATCATTTGGCGACCACAGATTTGATGAGTTGAGTTTCTATACTGCACCAAAACTGTTAACCAATGTATGGCTTTTAAATGATCACTAAGTAACATGGAGCAGTAGTATGTATGTGGAAGTTGCACACATAATGTACGTTACAGTACAGTGCAGTAACTCTCATCCAACTGACTCACAATATTGATGGTTTCTTCTCAAGCAAATCCGAGAACCTTGGACGATGTTAGAATAGGCAACGATCCCCTCCAGTTACCAGTCATCTTTATTCTTACCTATTTTTCTTCTTTATTCATTCCTTCTTCTTCTATTTATTCTCTCGCTTTCCTCTTCTATATTATACCTCTTTCACCTTCTTTATTATCTCCTCCTCTTTCTTCTCTTCCTGTCCTCTTCTTTATTCTCTCATTCCCCTCCGTCCCTCCTTTTATCAACTTTCACTCCTCCCCTTTCTTTCACCATCTCAATTAACTTTCTTTTTTCCTTCCGTCCTTTCATTATTTTTATCAATTATCTCATCTCCTTCCCTTCCTTTCGTCATTATCACCTCTCTCTCTCTCTCTCTCTCTCTCTCTCTCTCTCTCTCTCTCTCTCTCTCTCTCTCTCTTCTTACTCTCTTTCCGTCCTTCCTTCCTTTTTTCATCTTTATCAATTTTTTCTTTACATAGTCTTCTTTCTCTTATATCTATATAGTTAACTTTGCGATTTTTACTTTCATTTATCGTATTTCCTTACTTCCTTTTCCTTGTTGTTTATCACCTTATTCTTATTTATCTTTCTCCTTTGCCCACTTGCTTCATCTGTTCATGCTCTTCTTCTCTCATACTTGTAAAGATTTCCCCACACCACTCTCTCTCTCTCTCTCTCTCTCTCTCTCTCTCTCTCTCTCTCTCTCTCTCTCTCTCTCTCTCTCTCTCTCTCTCTCTCTCTCTCTCTCTCTCTTTAATTGTTCACCGACACTTATTTCTTTTCTCCCCTCTTATCCCACTCATTCAACCCACTCATTCCCTACACTCCTCCTCCTCCTCCTCCTCCTCCTTCCTCTCTTCCTCGCGGTTTTATCCTTCCTCTTCCTTTTTCTCTTTCTAACGATCGTCCTCCTCCTACTCCCTACACTTCCTCCTCCTCCTCCTCCCCCCACCGATCTTCACGCACCTCTATAAGGTTTTCATATCAAATCTCTTCAAATTCTTCCCGCTCCTCTTCCCGCCCTCCGTCCTCCCCACCTCCCTTTATTCCCCTTCATTTGTCATTTTCTTCATTCTCTTTTTCCCTTTCCTATTAATAGTACCGTTCCCTCCCTCTAAACTGCACCGCTCCCTCTTTTCCTCTTTCCTTTCCCTCATTTAGTACTCCTCCCCTTCCTCTCCTCTTCTCTCCTTTTCTTTGATTAGTACTACCTCCTCCTCCCCCCCCCCCTCCCTTCATAAGTGCCGGGTCCTCTTCCGGTCCTCTCCTCCCTTCTCTCCAGTTCCTCCTCCCCCCCCCCTCCACTCCCTTCGTAAGTGCCGGGTCCTCTTCCAGCCCTCTCCTCCCTTCTCTCCAGTTCCTCCTCCTCCCCCCCCTCCACTCCCTTCATAAGTGCCGGGTCCTCTTCCAGCCCTCTCCTCCCTTCTCTCCAGTTCCTCCTCCTCCCCCCCCCCTCCACTCCCTTCGTAAGTGCCGGGTCCTCTTCCAGCCCTCTCCTCCCTTCTCTCCAGTTCCTTCTCCTCCCCCCCCCTCCCTTCATAAGTGCCGGGTCCTCTTCCAGTCCTCTCCCCCCTTCTCTCCAGCTCCTTCTCCTCCCCCCCCCACTCCCTTCATAAGTGCCGGGTCCTCTTCCAGTCCTCTCCTCCCTTCTCTCCAGTTCCTCCTCCTCCTCCCCCCCCCCACTCCTTTCATAAGTGCCGGGTCCTCTTCCAGTCCTCTCCTCCCTTCTCTCCAGTTCCTCCTCCTCCCTCCCCCACTCCCTTCATAAGTGCCGGGTCCTCTTCCAGTCCTCTCCTCCCTTCTCTCCAGTTCCTCCTCCTCCTCCCCCCCCCCCCACTCCCTTCATAAGTGCCGGGTCCTCTTCCAGTCCTCTCCTCCCTTCTCTCCAGTTCCTCCTCCTCCTCCCCCCCCCTCCCTTCATAAGTGCCGGGTCCTCTTCCAGTCCTCTCCTCCCTTCTCTCCAGTTCCTCTCCTCCCCCCCTCCACTCCCTTCATAAGTGCCGGGTCCTCTTCCAGTCCTCTCCTCCCTTCTCTCCAGTTCCTTCTCCTCCCCCCCTCCACTCCCTTCATAAGTGCCGGGTCCTCTTCCAGTCCTCTCCTCCCTTCTCTCCAGTTCCTCCTCCTCCCCCCCCCACTCCCTTCATAAGTGCCGGGTCCTCTTCCAGCCCTCTCCTCCCTTCTCTCCAGTTCCTTCTCCTCCCCCCCCACTCCCTTCATAAGTGCCGGGTCCTCTTCCAGCCCTCTCCTCCCTTCTCTCCAGTTCCTTCTCCTCCCCCCCCCCACTCCCTTCATAAGTGCCGGGTCCTCTTCCAGTCCTCTCCTCCCTTCTCTCCAGTTCCTCCTCCTCCCCCCCCCCCCCCACTCCCTTCATAAGTGCCGGGTCCTCTTCCAGTCCTCTCCTCCCTTCTCTCCAGTTCCTCCTCCTCCCCCCCCCACTCCCTTCATAAGTGCCGGGTCCTCTTCCAGTCCTCTCCTCCCTTCTCTCCAGTTCCTCCTCCTCCCCCCCCCCACTCCCTTCATAAGTGCCGGGTCCTCTTCCAGTCCTCTCCTCCCTTCTCTCCAGTTCCTCCTCCTCCCCCCCCCCCACTCCCTTCATAAGTGCCGGGTCCTCTTCCAGTCCTCTCCTCCCTTCTCTCCCCTGGTCATTTCCCAGCCACTTACATCCCAAATTTGGCTCCAGGTCATTTGCTCTCTCTGGCTGTCTGTCTATCTCTCTATCTGTCTGTCTGTCTTTTCACTCTCTCCCACAGACCTTCTCTCCCTTTTCACTCCATCCCCCATTCTCCCTTTCCTTCTCCCTGTTCCTCCCTCTCCCCCCACTCCCCATGTCTCCCTCTCACCGCCCACATGGTCATCTTCACTAGTACAACACAACAAACAAATCCCACACGAGCTTCCCTTATGAACATAATTCCCAGGAAATTGTCTTTTTTCTTTCCATCTCGAGGGAGTGTTCAGTGTGTGTGTGAGAGAGAGAGAGAGAGAGAGAGAGAGAGAGAGAGAGAGAGAGAGAGAGAGAGAGAGAGAGAGAGGACTAGCAAGGTACTTAGGAACTTCCCATAAATTGTCAAGAATGAAGGAGGGTGAGTGACATCCTCATGCATGTGTTTACGTACACGAGCACGCGCAAGCACGAACAACACACACACACACACACACACACACACACACACACACACACACACACAATCACACACACACACACACACACACACACACACACACACACACACACACAATCACACACACACACACACACACACACACACACACACACACACACACACACACACACATTCAGAATCATTTGTCATATTAATTTGAACACATCCCCTAAACTGCTCCCAAAATGACTATCAGATCGATTGGCCGTGAGTTCGACATCCCACTGAGGAGAGAATACGTAATTTATATCCGGTATGTGAGTACAAGTAGTATAACCACGTCCCTAGCGAGCTGTAGAACACCCAATTAACTAAAATATATTCAAATCTCAGGTTAGAACCTACCTGTGACCTCTGACCCTAGAGACAAGTGATTCATGTTCTTAGCTGCCCTTTGTTTTAAGTCTTTTGGGTACGAATGGATTAAATTATCATTCTCAAAATGTTAGGTTAGGTTAGATTAGGTTAGGTTAGGTTAGGTTAGGTTAGATTTGGTTAGATTAGGTTAGGTTAGGTTAGGTTAGGTTAGATTAGGTTAGGTTTGGTTAGGTTAGGTTAGGTTAGATTTGGTTAGATTAGGTTAGGTTACGTTACGTTACGTTAATAAAAGGTCGTCCCTCGACTCAGTGATCACCCTTGAGTCAGTAATGAAGGGGCGGCATATATTAACACTCGAGTGATAGCGACCCACGGCTCCTCACTCTATACGTCGAGGAGAAGAGTGGTGGACCATCTCGTCTGCCTCTCTGTGTCTGAGTCTGTTCATGCCTACGTGTCTGTCTGTCTCTCTGCATGGATGTTTGTGTGTAGGTTTTCTTTCTGTACATCTATCTATCTATCTATCTATCTATCTATCTATGTCTCTGTCTGTCTGTCTGTCTGTCTTCATGTCTTTCTGTCTGTGTCTATGTCTCTTTTCGTGTCTTTAGTTTCGGCTGTTTTCAATGTATGTATGTTTGTATGTATGTATGTATGTATGTATGTATGTATGTATGTATGTTTGTATGCATAAACCTATAACCTACCTTTAAACACCAAAACAACAAGTTTCCTCGTATGTAACATTAACGAATTCGTAGAAAAAAAATCGCGACAGGTGACACTTGCATTAAGCACAATGAAGAATTTGGAGAAAAATACAACACAAAACAAGTAAGAATAAATGAGTTTTCGAGTGGAAGCTGCAGCGTGTACAGCAGCAGGCAATATTGAGTCGAGGTTGTAAGCTGAGAGGTGAGCAAAAAGTCACTAGTGATCTCAAATTACGCGGCAGTGATGGAGTGAGCAGACGGATTGGTTGGAGAGTGAGAGGTCCAGGATAAAATAATAGTCAGTGCCTAGAAACTGGAAAGAGACGAAGAAGGACACTCGTACTCGAAGAAAATTATAAGAATTGGAATAAAAATCGTAACAATTTATACATCACTAATGTAGGTCTGTAGAACGTTTTTCACTTAAATAAATCAGGATATTTGTTTTAGCACATTGATGGGTTTTCGATCCTTCACACACACACACACACTAATACTACTACTACTACTACTTTGCTGTCACTCGGAATCGAGTATGACGATCATCCAGCTATGATACAATGATATGAGTTATTAGTGACGTCACCTTCATTGGTGAGTTTTGAGGTGACTAAAAAGGCCGATACGTTCAATTGAGTTGCACATGTGGAGGGCCACATCGAGTATGGGATGGGAGTTGGCAGCGTCTTTCCGGCATTGGCACTTGTTTGCCTCGATTTGCAGTCGGGCTAACTCGAACGTAGTGACACCTTCTCGTGCGGTGCTCCTCCAAGTGTTACGATGTGGAGGGCATATGCACTGATGAAAAAGGCATGACGTGAGTGATTCAGTGGGACTCTGAGCGTCATGAGGCACTTGTTTATCCCAATAGGCAGTTCAGTTAGCCTGCGTAGGATGCATTGGCGGATGGCAAAGCCAACTCCATAAATGCGGTTTCTCTCCGCAGCAGCCTTACCCTTTCACTTGTGGCTACTATGTCGATGTTATACCTGAAGGTTCCAGGTGTTCCCTGAAGAAGGCAGTGATGGGTAGGGAAACACCGGGTAACACTGAAGTCCATTTATTAACGGATAGGAGAAATACAAGTAGTGACCAGCGTGTGCCATGCACGGCCCACAGAGTCAGACTGAGACTGCCTTGCCATATGGCAGCCTCGGGGCAATGTTGCCACATAACCCGAGCAGTGTTGCCACGTAATTACATATATAAATGCTACTCGGCGCAGTAGCTTAGATACATAACCTACATCTCTTTGTCTTGAGCGGACTTCTTAGTCCTGAGTCACTCCGAGCGTCGAGGTACACTGTGGGGCAGATCCTCATGAGGTGTAGGAGACTCGTCCTCGGTCAGGGGGCCAGCAGCAGGGGGTGGGACTGGCCGGAGGAAGTGGCGGCTCCTCCACCAGACACAGACGCTCGGCATCCTGACCTTGTAGTCCCGCGACCGGCCGACGCCCATCACTATGCCCACCTTGTCCCAACGTGTCGTCGTCGGGTCCTGGACGCGGACAAGGGCACCAATCTCCAGTGGCTGAAGAGGGCGGGCACGGTCGTCATACCGAGCCTTGGCGTCCTGGGCACGTGAAGCGGCGCGGCGGTCGCAGCTCTCGGCTCTTGTCTGCCACTCCTTCGCAAAGGCCTTGGCGTGTGCAGGAATGCAAGAGCGGAGAGGGTGACCATACAGGATCTGGGCAGGGGAGCGCCCTGTGTGGGTGGGAGTATTACGTAACTCCAGGAGTCCTTTGTCAAACGCCTCACAGTCTATGTTGCCTGAAGGGGCAACCTTGAGGATGAGGTGCTTGACTGTCTTGACCGGAGCCTCAGCATGGCCGTTTGACTGTGGGTAGTGGGGTGTTGACACGATGTGGCGGACTCCCCAACGCTCCAGGAATCCTGTGAAGTCCCGGCTGGTGAATTGTGGCCCACCGTCCGTCCGCAGACGTACGGGGACGCCCAGGTCACGAAAGAGGTGTCGGAAGTGGCGAATGGTGGCCGCAGACGTCGTGTCCCAGCCACAGATTACCACCACAGGCCAGCCAGAGAGTCGGTCGGCGACAACTAGGAAATGTTTCCCAGCTGTGCTGAAGAAATCAGCCGACACGGACTCGAAGGGCCTGGTGGGTTTGTCGTCGCACAAGAGGGACTCCTGCTGTTGACTGGGCTGTATGATCTGGCATGGCTCACAGGCACGAACCGTATTGACGATATCCGTGTCAATGACGGGCCAGTACACAGCCTGCCATGCGCGGCGCTTGGTGGCCTCTGCTCCACGATGGCTGTCGTGTAAGCGGGCCATAACGTGACGACGGACAGCTGCAGGGACAACCACAAGAGCACCGTACAGGACGAGGTCCCCATCTGCGTAGAGGTCCTCACGTATCTTCCAATACGGGCGTAGGGCGTTGTGGAGGTCAAAACGGTCGCTAGGGAACCCAGTCCTCACACTCTCCAAGAGCTGAGTGTAGGAGGGGTCGTCGCGTGTCGCGGTCCGTAGTTCCTCAAGGGCCAGATCGCTGTCGGGTGGCGACACTTAGGCCTGGGTGCTGGCGAGGGACTGTGCAGCCTGCAAAGTGACGATGTTGCTGACGGAGAAACCGGCCTCGGTGCTGAGCATCTAGTCTTCAGGTGTAGGGCGGCTGACTGGGGAGCGGGAGAGGGCATCCGGGATGCACAACTCCTTTCCTGCGCGCCAAGCCACGGTGAAGACGAAGGCCAAAATCTTCTCCTTCAGGCTCTGGAGGCGGGGATTCTCAATGGTGTCCAGCGAATAGTGATCAAGAATGGGGACCAAGGGCCTGTAGTCTGTGATGAGGCCGAAGTGCTGTAGGCCAATCAAGTAAAATTTGCACTTCGATAAGGCCCATACCACTGCCAGCAGCTCCAACTCGATGGTAGCGTAGCGAGACTCAGCATCGGTGAGGAAGTGAGAGCCACACTGTACGAGCCGGTACTTTCCTCCACCGTGATCCTGGAGAAGGGCGTAACCAACCCCGTACAGGCGCGAGGCGTCTGTCTGGAGGACGGTGGGGAGCGCTGGGTCGAAAGTAGCGAGGATAGGTGGACTTGACAGGGCCTCCTTCACCTTATGAAAGGCGAGGTCGTGGTCAGGGGTCCACGTGAAAGTCCTCTTGGGGCTCATCAGGGGGCGGAGAGGCCCGGCAGCGGCGGAGACGTCAGGAGAAAATCCCGCCAGCTGGTTCACCAGGCCCATGAAAGACCTGAGATCTTTAAGGTTGGCAGGTTTTGCAAAGTCCGCTATGGCGCGAACTTTCTCCGGGTCTGCAGCAATGCCATCCCTTGAGAGTCGGTAGCCGCAGAAAGACACTGCAGGTGCGGCCAAGACGAACTTCTCGGCATTCAGAGTGATGCCGTGCGTCCTACACCTGGTCAGTACCGCGTCGATGCGGCGAAGATGGGTCAGGTAGTCCTCATTGTAGAGGAGGACGTCATCCACTACCTTCACGCAGTTGGTCACGCCTTGAAGTGCCATGTCACCACGGAGACAGAAGGCGTCCCCTGTAGCAGCGAATCCCATAGGGCCACGGCAGTAGCGGAAGCGTCCGTAAGGCGTGATGAAAGTGGTCAGTGGCTGGTCCTCCTTCTTCAGTGGGATCTGCCAGTAACCACAGAGGGCGTCCATTGTCGAGAAGTGCCGTACCTTCGGGTCCACATTCCGGATAGCTGCAAAAGGTGTGGGTGAAGGTTGGGCAGGAAGGGACACCTGGCTGTTAAGCTCAGACAAGTCGGTAGTAACCCGCACTCCACAGCCACAGCGACTAGAGGGTGGCACCAAGGGGACGGGTCGTCACCAACGGGTGCGATGACACCCTGGGCCACCATGGAATCCAGTTCCTTCTTGGCTGAATCCCTGAAGGCGAGAGGGATCAACCGGGGAGCGTGTATGGCAAACGGCTGTGCATTTTCCTGCAGGTGTATCCTCATAGGCGGACCCGCTATAGCCTTCAGTGGCGCGGTCCGTAGGGCCTCCTTCGTCACCAACACATCCGGGTACTCCTTCAGGAAGTAGGCCCTTGCGGCTGAGGGAGACGTCTCGCTGTGAAGAGGAAGCAGCCGTGACTTGGGTGGAGGCGGGGCGGGAGTGGACGCGGGTTCTGGGTAGCTCTGTGCGGCAGCGCCAGGCGCGTCGCTCGTTGATTCACGCACCCTGCTGGCGGTGTACCGAGCGGCTGGGATCTGCTCAGGAAAGTCTCTGGGCACCACGCCTAACTCCTTGCAGTGCTCCCACGACAACAAGGGTGTAGCGAGAGTAGGCTGCACGTCGATCCATCCGTGACACGACCTGTCGCCGTAGGTGATCTCCGCTTGAAAGGAGCCCACAGTGTCCCGCATCTGGGAACCGTCCGCATTGTAGTACTGCAGCTGCGGCGGTGGTCCCAGGTCGCGTTTGGTGAGGCCCAGTTTCTGGAGTTGCTTCAGGCCTATCAACATAGTATCAGCGCCGGTGTCCGGTATCACCTCGATGTGACCCAACACATTATAGTGTGTGACGGCAACGCGGATGGTAGGGGAAGGGGTAGCCCTGGGGCGTGTGGTCGATTCCACCCTCGTGACGTGACTCAGCTGCTGCTTGGGGTTGCGTGGGGCATCTGAAGGGGGCTGCGTGCGAACCACCCCGAGGGAAGTGCGCTGCTTTCCTCCTCGTCTCGGGCTTTTGGGCTTGGGTTGGCGGCAGCACTTGTCGTAGTGTCCATAGCGACCGCAGGCCTGACACTTGTGACCTCGTGCAGGGCACCTGTCTGTGTTAGACCAATGGCCCTTACGGTCACATCCACGACACAGTGCGTCGGCGGCCGGGCATGTCTTGGGGCCATGGTGCTTTCCACATCTGCCATAGGAAGCACTAGGCTGAGGCGTGGAAGAACGTGCGGCAGCCTTCACGTTGTTGGCCGCCTTCTTACCCTTCTTGTACTGTGAGATAGCTCTCACAGCAGGTGGGGCCCGTAAGGCAGAGGTGGCGGACTTGGTGGCCTCGTATGACCGACATTCAGTCAATACCACCTGGAGTGTGGAGGAAGCGTCCAGGGGGATGAGTCGCTGCACCAACTCTTCTTGCCTGACACCTGCCAAGATCCCGTGCTTGATCCAGGCTTCCTCACATTCCCGACTGTGCGCCTTGCAGACGTCGATCTCCTCTGACAAACTCTTCAAACGTACAAAAGAGTTGTCAAAGGATTCATTCTCCACCTGCTTGCAGCTGGTGAAGGCGCGGCGACTCAAAGCCTCATTATTCCGACCTTTAACATGCTCCTGTTAAAGGTCGAGCACATCCGTCACTGAAGACGTAGAATCGGGAGGCACTTGCAACGTGTGCTCCAAAACCCTCTGGGTCTCCAGCGACAAACACATCCGCAGTTGGATGAGCTGTTTGTTTGGAGGCATGCTGTCAAGGTCCACCATCGTGCAGTAATCTGTCCACCGCCGCCTCCACTTACGAAAAAGCTAAAACGTGACGTCTGGTGAGAGGGCGGGTGGGAGTTGAACAGATGCCTTGGGAGCTGTTGGAGTAGCAAGAGTTCCTGGAGGACGCTGGTGTGGTGGAGGAGAGAGGGTACTGGCGCCTTGGTGTGTGATACCTGCGAGTGAGGGAGGGTGGGTTAACTCCAGGGTCGCCAATAGTGCCTCAAACCGCGACTTTTCCTCCTCTCTTCGTGTCTCCTCCCTTTGAAGTTCCATCTCTCTGCATCTCTCGTCCCTGTCGTCCATCCACCTCAGAATTGTGGCAATGTCCGTCGCTGGAGGTGGAGGATGAGAGTCTGCGCCCGGTGGAGGGGATGGTGGTGGGGAGTCATGTCTCCCATCTTGATGTTGTCCCTTCTTACCGCCCATCTTAGTATGCTTGAACTGCGCTGTTTAGGATATAAAGTGGCGCCTCATCAGCTCGAACCACATATATATGACATAAACAGCGCAGAAATAACGCATAGAGTCCACTGTTCTGTCCGTGAGTGCGTGCGTGCGTGCGTACGTGTGTGTGTGTGTGTGTGTGTGTGTGTGTGTGTGTGTGTCAGAGACCAGATCGTGGTGGCCTTGGTGGCTGGAGCCGCTGCGGAGGCGAGAACGTTAGTGTCTCCCCTGATGTCACACGAGAAGGGTGTACACCTGCATGCTCCATGAGTACCACAAAAAACAGGCCAATGCTCAACTCTCAGCTCTAGACACACTAATACACTGACACTAACACTGCCACCGTCACTAAAACGCATTGTGACGGCGCAACACTGCACGTCGCTGTGAAACACAACACACAACACACTAAGAGTCGATTCGCACATCGCCGGCAGTCGCACACCGCCGGCTATCTGTCCGTTGTTCACACACTTGTAAGTCCACAGATCCTACTCACTGCGCCATGAAGGTTCCAAGTGTTCCCTGAAGAAGGCAGTGATGGGTAGGGAAACACCGGGTAACACTGAAGTCCATTTATTTACGGATAGGAGAAATACAAGTAGTGACTAGCGTGTGCCATGCACGGCCCACAGAGTCAGACTGAGACTGTCTTGCCATATGGCAGCCTCGGGGCAATGTTTCCACATAACCCGTGCAGTGTTGCCACATAATTACATATATAAATGCTACTCGGCACAGTAGCTTAGATACATAACCTACAATACCTAGCCAACTCTTTTGCCACAAGGGCAGTTCTTCCTTTAGGACGCTCATATGTGCCAGTTTCTAGAATGGTCCTGACATTCCATGCCGCGACCATAAGAGGTTGTATAGTTTGTTTTTGTGTGGATCTGTGATTTTGATTATGTTTTCGACCGCATAAGGATGACTTTTATGGGTGCGATTGCCCAGTCAGGTTATTTTTTTTTAGGTAAACTATGTTTAGGGCTCCTTTTCTAGCCCCCCTACCCATGTGGGGTGAGCAGAGTGGCTCCTCGAAAGGGCTGCTCAGTCGCACAGACAGGACCGGATTGCACTGCTGCCCAGGTCCCAGTGCATAAACGACAACCTTATCTGTGCCGCCCACGTGCAAAGTTGTGACTTGGGTGTCCTGACAGTTATTTCTGCCTCTCCCTGTCGCCACTCGTCCGTCGCCATAGGACTTTTGGGGGTATAGGGGTTTTGATGATGATGATGAGCTGGATGATGTCTGGGCATGAATTGATTTATGTGGTGAGGCAGGAGCGCAGGCTGCAACCACGCATCTTGGCTCTCCCTTTTCCTGATCCAGTGGTACAAGTGTTGCAACGACTGGGGAGAGGGAGAGTTGCAATGGACTGCCGATAGCCCAGTTTGTTGGGTTTCGCCTTAGTAGGCTTTCCATTATGAATTGCCTTCGTCCGCCAGTGTATGTAGTCGTTGGTTTCCTATGGTGGTCACCTCTTCCGCCTATACCGCCGTTGGGGTCTTGTTGGAGCTCTGTAAGCATGTCTGCCTGATGCAGGACTCCACCGCGGATTTTGCGTTCGGGGATTACTCCAGTAGCCTTATACTTTCCAAGGTTAATCCGCAAGGCAATGGGGCAATGGTTTGTAGGCACCAGGATATTTCCATATGCCAGTGGGCCTATGCGTCATCCCTCTGGGGCTCACTGCTATTCCGAGATCCCCTGATGGTCTAGCCTGGGCCCACGGGGCACCCAGTTACCGTGTGTTGCCACGAGGAGGCACTGCAGGAGTTTTGATGGTCAACACACACACACACACACACACACACACAAATCGATTGCAATAACCCCTTTCACCCACTCTCTAGGCGTGGGTCATAATAAGAGATACATGGGTTGAACGGGAAGAGGTTAGACTAGAATAATCTAATAAAGGCAACATAACGAAGATACAAATAACCCTCATTAAGAGAGGCCACGGGGGGGGGGGGGGGGGGGGATAAACACTGGCTCCTCTTCTTGTGGGCGTTGACTGAAGGTGTAATTCTGCTCCCACGTTCTTCCTCTCAGCACTCGGGTCTGAGAGAAACGAACTCATGGGAAAGCACATTTGTTTTCTTTGTTTTGTTTTTGTTGGATTGAGAATAATAATTGTGGGTATTTTTCGTGTTTTTTCTTTTGTTTTTGTTTTAGAGCTTAGGAACATCAGCATCTAATTTATGGAAGAGATCAAGCTTGTGGTTTTATGTAAGTGAGTAAAGTTGGTAAAGTAACGCACACCTACCATATATAACCTATACATGAACAAATACAGTTATACACACACACACACACACAGGTCACACTAGCTTGGCAGTCAGTAAAATTAAACCTCATAAAGGGACCAAGAGGGGTGAGGTGATGGTTATTCGTGACCTGGCCTGGCGGGGAGGGCAGAGAGGGGTGAGGTGATGGTTATTCGTGACCTGGCCTGGCGGGGAGGGACCGAGAGGGGTGAGGTGATGGTTATTCGTGACCTGGCCTGGCGGGGAGGGCAGAGAGGGGTGAGGTGATGGTTATTCGTGACCTGGCCTGGCGGGGAGGGCAGAGAGGGTGTATTTAGTGGTGTGAGGAGGAGAGTAATAAAACCTTTCTTGTTATGTCAGTATCGTTGGTGGTATGTAAATAACGTTTTATCTACAATAGCATCAATATATATCCTCACCTTTTATACGAAGCGAGTATAAATTGTTCTGTTTGGTTCTCCTCATAACAACAGAGATCTGGCATTAGTAGATGTGTGATAATGTGAGTCGGTCTTTTCCTCATATGTTTTCCACCACAGAAAAATACCGTCTGAAACACGTGTAAACAGTAACAGCCCCTCACATCTAAACAGAAAGACACAAAGCCCAACTCATTACTTCAATTTGTCCTTCCCTTCATATTACGGGGAGGGAGATGCTCACTCCCCTAGCCATTATGACGAGGGGTTCTCCTAAGGGTGCCCTGAGGTGTTGGCCGAGACACTGTGTATATAATAAGAAAAATAGTATACACTGCAGAGGTTTACCTGTAGTGGTGCCAGCCCTCCACCTAATGGCTACCTCCTGCCCTGGAGGCCATGTTGTGTTATGTGTTTATTCCAGGAGGGAGGCTCACCAACTGCCCGCCCACGTCAACAGAAAACTTGGCCAACGTTGATCACTTTATTTTTCAAGTATATTTCACTGAGCTTCAGGTTCAGTTTCGCTTTTGCGTTTTTCTTCGAAGTTAAATTCATGATTAATTCATCTGTGACATAATTCGTAAATGAAACATCATGTAAAAGATTATAAAAATACCGAATAAATGAGAATAACGGTGACTAAATGACAAAGAATGAGAAGTATAGGACGAGGGTTGACCAACAGACTCGCGTGTCAGTTATTAGACCGGGGAGGGGGGGGGGGGGGGGTTGAGATATGAAGGTCTCCTCCCGCCTGTCCTCAGTAACTGACTTTTTACGTGAAGGAGATACAACTGATGACTTTTCCTTCACTCCTGCCAACCATGGCTGATCATATCATAGGTTCTGCCTGGCCTCCTGTACCTTCCTCTCTGGTGATGCTTTGAGCCGCCATCATGGATCTAACAAGACCTGGTTGACGTGCCGTGTAAAATATGATGCTACTCTCTGAGGAAACACAGCTCCCAGCGTTTACTGTCTTCATGGTGTGCTTGGCTCCATCAGGCTGCTGGGGTTGAACTCACTGCCTCTGACTCCCTTTTATCCCATCGCTCGCTTGCCACCGTCAGCGTCTTTATGGTCTACTGACGCTACAAGACTAACGTAGTTATACCTCGGGCTTTGCTCTCCTCTCGCCGCCCTCGCTCTCTCCCACTCCCTCTCATCACTGAGAATTACATCAGCTAGTCGACATCTATTGTCTTCTGATATTGTATTGGGTTAGCCGTCTAGTCCCCTTCACGTCACTGTGAAGATGATGGTATGCATTCTTCCCTTTCCTCATCAGCGGCTGCTCGATGTGCTTCTCCCTCTTCCTCGCCCTCTTCACAACGCACACAATGGTGCTTATGACTCTGACGAGCAAAGTTACCGCGCCATTATGCAATCAGCGCTTCCATTATCTCCTTCTATATTATGGTCACTCGTCCCTCATGCCCTTGTCCCCGATCCCAGCTTCTCCCTCACCCCTCCCCCTCTCTACTTCATCCCCCATCTCTCCCTCTCTCTCAACTGTGGCTTCGCACCTGCTGCGTCAATATGCTCTTGACTTTTTATCAAACGAACGAAATCATTCAACTCGTGTAGCGTTGTCACTTGCATTCGACACCATTCCTACTAAAGTGAAGCGCTTTAATGGTTATGTTTAAAGTCTGTTTCTGACTGTCTGTCTGTCTCTGTCTGTCTGGCTCATTCAGAGTGTGTTTCAACGTGGATGTACAGTCACCCAAAAAAGTCTTGTCGCCTCTCATCCTGAACCACGAACCCCGAGATTCAGACTCGTGAACCCGATTCAGTAGACACTGTTAAATTATTCTGCCCATAAATGCTTCTGATTCAAGGGTCTGAATCTCTGATTCATGGTTCAGGATGAGAGGCGACAGGACTTTTTTTGGGTGACTGTACTTGTATCTTAGTTTTTTTGGATTACCTGATGATTAGACACCACAGTTTATTTCGCCTGAAGATTAGAAACCCCAGTTTATTTCATCTATCAAATCTACGAATGAGATAGAAACTTCAGCAATACTCAGTGTTCAATTTGTCATCAATCAAATTTGAAAAAGTAAAAGTGAGATCGAACCAGTGACCCTCAGTATAGTTGACGAACGTTATATCCACTCGCCCAACGCAAAAATATGGCACTAACACCCTCTAAGATCTTCTTAAACCTTTCCTTATTACATAGTTAAAACCCCCCCAAAATATTTACCAGGTACTGTACTAATGATCGTATATATCATAAACCAACCCGACCACACGGTAGGTAAAGACTACAGTAGGTTTAACAGATGACGAGAACAGAACATCTTTCACGTGTTTGTATTGTTGTGGTTTCGGAGGCGAGTTGAAGGAGGAAGTAAAATTCTCAGAGATTATCTGGTTGTTTAGGCAGCGCACGATCCACCAATTGACCCGTTTTGGCAAAATGAAGGGACTTTGGCTGGCAAATTTCACTGAATTGTTGGGTCGACAAACGCTCCAGTATAGAGGGAAAAGATGTCATCGGGTAGACTTACTTGTGTTAGCGGGAGGTGTGTGTAATAATAATAATAATAATAAACGGTTTATTAATAGAGTTGCAGCCGGTGGCTGAAAATATACATTGGCCAAGGGGGCCAGCTGCGTAGCGGGAGCAGCGCCTGAATAGGTCTTGACCCTACGGTGGTCAAGAATGTAGTGTGTGTGTGTGTGTGTGTGTGTATATGTGCACGCATAAGAAGGAGTAAGTTCTGCATTTGTAGAGAAGAGATGATATGTGTGAAGAACTATATAAATCAATGCATAAAAATACACACACACACACACACACATACAGGAGAAGGGAGTATTGTGTAAGTGGGGTGAATCACAGAGCGCGAATAGGGTGTAAGTTAAGGGAGTTTGTGCTAGGGAGCTGTAGAAGAGGGAGTGTTAGAGTAGTGGAGAGAGAAAGAGAGGGAGGGAGGTGAGGAATATTAAGGGAGTGAGTGGTGGAGAGAGGGAGAGAAGTGAGGAAGAAGGAAGAGAAGAAGATGGTGAATGTTAAAGGGCGTGAGGGAGTGAACAGCTGAGTTGAATCAATTAACAAGTAAGTGAGAGTGAAATCAGGAAACAGTCTGATATAAACCAGTTAGTGTGTGTGTGTGTGTGTGTGTGTGTGTGTGTGTGTGTGTGTGTGTGTAGATATCGCACAGGAACCAGTCTCTGGGGTGTAAAGTCCCCCCCTTTACCCTGAGGGGGGCAAGAGGTAACTTTACACACACACACACACTTGACCACCGAAGGGTCAAGACGTACCTGGCGCTCCTCTCGGAGCAGCCAGGTCAACTGTTAAGTTGGCCCATACCAACCCCCTCCCCTGAACCCTCCTCCCCACCGGAATATCAACAAGTTCTCGCCAGAAGTTACAATTTCATTTAGAAAAGGAACGGAACCAGTCTTAAACAGAGGTGAACAGTGGTGAACAGTGCTTGGGTCAGTGAGAACAACTCAACAGTAACAGTCGCACCCAAGTTAACCTTCACACAGTGAGGTCCCAGGTACCCATTTATAACGGCCCGTGAGACCCAACAACCAGCGATGTGTTAATCCTTCTACGATAGGAAGGCCTGGGACCACACCTCACTCATATAACACCATCTGTGAGGGAATTACTACACCACGTCAGGCCCCTCATAACACCATATGTGAAGGAGTTACTACACCACGCGAGGGCCCTAATTACACCATCTGTGAGGGAAATACTACACCACGTGAGGCCCCGCATAACACCATCTGTGAAGGAATTACTACACCACGTGAGACCCTGCATAACACCATCTGTGAGGGAATTACTACACCACGTGAGGCCCCGCATAACACCATCTGTGAGGGAATTACTACACCACGCCAGGTCCCTCATAACACCATCTGAGGGAACTACTACACCACGTGAGTTCCTCCTAACACCATCTGGGAGGGAGTTACTACACTACGAGTTTGCTGTTCAACACCTACATTAATCTGTATGTTCACTGTATGTTCCTTTACCATTCTCTAATGAAGGCTTTTGTTAAACCACCAATGAATGTAATAAGTCATTTGTGTCCAATGTATATTTTCAGCCTTCGGGCTGCAGAACTTTTTCAATAAACCGTTAATTATTATTATTATTATTATTTATATACACACTTCATCCTTGACCACCGACGGGTCAAGACGGGTCAGACGCATCTGGCGCTGCTCAGCAGCAGCCACGTCAACTGTTATGTTGGCCCATACCAACTCCCTCCCCTGAACCCTCCTCACCACAGGAATATTAACAAGTTCTCTCCAGAAGTTACTATTTCATTTGGGAAAGGAATGGAACCAGTGTTGAATAGTGGTGAACAGTGCTTAAGTCAGTGAAAAACAACTCGGCAGTTACAGTTGAGTGTTACCCAAGATAGCCTTCACAAAGTGAGGTCCCAGGTACATGATAATTCCCCTGAGACTCCACACCTTACCCACTTCAGTGAGTGAAGTCCTGTGACAACAGACCACGTGGTGTCCCCATGATGCTACGACACCACGTGGTGAATGAGTTGCTACAGCATCATGTGAAGTTCCTCATAACACCATCTGTGAGGGAATTACTACACCACGTGATGCCCCTCATAACACCATCTGTGAGGGAATTACTACGCCATGTGATGCCCCTTATAACACCATCTGTGAGGGAATTGTTACACCACATCAGGCCCCTCATAACACCATCTGTGAGGGAATTACTACACCACATCAGGCCCCTCATAACACCATCTGTGAGGGAATTACTACATCATCAGGCCCCTCGTAACACCATCTGTGAGGGAATTACTACACTACGTCAAGCCCCTCATAACACCACCTGTGAGGGAACTAGTACTCCACGTGATGCCCCTCATAACGCCATCTGTGAGGGAGTTACTACACTAGAACATAAGAACATAAGAATGGAGGAAACTGCAGCCGGCCTATTGGCCCATGCTGGGCAGTCCCGTTTACACCCAACCCCTATTGCTCATATAAGCATCCAACCTATGTTTGAAGCTATTCAGCGTATTCGAGTTAATGATGATATTTGGTAACTTGTTCCATTCATCCACTACTCTGTTTCATAACCAGTGTTTACCTATTTCACGCCTAAATCTAAATTTGTCCAATTTAATACCATTGTTACGAGTTCGCTCCTGGTTGGATAGTTTGAGTACCTTTGTAATGTCCCCTTTGTTTAGCCCTGACTTTCACTTATACACCTCTATCAGGTCGCCCCTCGCTCTACGTCTCTCGAGGGAGTGCAAATTAAGATGCTTTAACCTGTCTCTATACTCAAGGTTCCTAATGTCCGGGATTAGTCTTGTCATTCTCCTCTGAATTCTTTCCAATGATTCTATATCCATTCTGTAATACGGTGACCAGAACTGAACTGCGTAATCCAGGTGTGGTCTCACAAGAGCAAGATACAGTTTTAGGATGACCTCGCTAGTCTTATAACTAACACTCCTTTGTATGAACCCAAGTACTTTATTAGCCTTGTTACCAGCAAAAACACATTGTTTACTTGGCTTAAGGTTCCTACTTATCATTACTCTTAAATCTCTCTCGCACTCGGATTTCTCTATGGCATCGTTGTTCATCTGGTATCTGGTTTCCCTGTTTACATCTCCTATACTGAGTACTTTACATTTGTCGACGTTGAATTTCATCTGCCATTTTTCAGACCATTCGAAAAATTTGTTTAGATCTTCCTGTAGTTTTGCTGAGTCCTCGTCAGACTTAATAACACGTCCTATTTTAGTGTCATCAGCAAATTTACTTATGTTGCTGTCTATGCCGATATCTATGTCGTTTATGCATATAATGAATAATAATGGTCCAAGTACTGAGCCTTTGGGAACTCCACTTGTGACGTTGCTCCAATGGGACTTAGTGCCGTTAATGCTCACTCGCTGTTTCCTGTCCTGTAACCACGCCCTAATCCATTTAAGGATGTCACCTTTGATGCCATGAGCGTCTACCTTTCTAATTAGTCTTTCGTGGGGGACTCTGTCAAAGGCTTTGCTAAAGTTGAGATATACCACATCATAATTGTGCCCCTCGTCCACCGACTCGAAAACTGATGAAAAGAATGTTAATAGATTAGTTAGACAAGAACATCCGCTTGTGAAGCCATGCTGGGAATCATTGATCAATCTGTGCTTCTCCAGGTGATTTCGAATAGAGTTTGAAATGATTGCTTCCAGTAATTTGCCTACTATTGATGTTAGACTGATTGAGCAATAGTTAGAGGATAGTGATCTATCCCCCTTCTTGAAAATCGGTATTACATTCGCTATCCTCCAGGATTCTGGTACTACACCTGTTTTTAAGGACATGTTAAACAACTTTGCTAAGGGCATACTAAGCTCTTCCTTACAGTCCTTTAATACTCTGGCAAATATTTCATCAGGACCAGGTGACTTATTAGGCCTTAGTTTGTTTATTTGCTTACTAACATCGTTACTAGTCACTACTATCTCGCTTAATTTGTTTTCTTCACTATCTCTGAATAGAGTCCGTGCCTCGGGTATCATGTTTAAATTTTCGGTGGTGAAAACTGTTGAAAAATATTTAATCAAATTATTGCTCATTTCCCCGTCGTTATCAGTGAGCTCTCCGGTATCTGACCGTATTGGTCCAATCTTTTCTCGTGTTTTAGTTTGATACATTTGGTAGAATCCTTTGGGGTTTGTCTTTGCCTCCCTTGCTATCCTTGCCTCATTATTCCTCTTGGCTTTTCTTATCTCGGTTTTAACCCTACTCGCCAATATTTTATAATAATCCTGGAGGTAAATTTCGCCACGCTTTATCCTTCTACCTATAGCCTTCCTTTGGCCAATGATGTTCTTTCAATAATTATCTATCCATTTAGGGTCATTGTTGTCTGATCTGTTTTTTTTGTATGGTGTGTTCTGCCTTTGTGCATTAAGTAACTCATTATTTAAATTGACGTGGAACTCGGCAGTCTCAGATGTCGTTATCAGGTCGGAGTCATCTGTCAGGTTCACGGCCAAGCGCGACACCCCCTCTCTCAGCTGCCTCTTTAAACTGTCAAAGTTTGCCCTTCTGAAATCTGGTACTTTAGTGGAATTTTCCTTACGTCTGCCCTGAAAATCTAACTGGAATCGAATTTCTTTGTGATCGCTGTTTGCAAGTTCGTTCCCTACCTCGACATTGCTAATGAGGTTTTCTCTGTTCGACAGAACTAAATCGAGTATATTATTACCCCGTTTGGGTTCGGTTATATGTTGACTTAGGAAACAGTCCTGGATCGTTTCGAGAAAATCCTCTGATTCTGAGTTACCCGTAAGGTCAGTCCAATCGATTTGGCCAAGGTTAAAGTCGCCTACTATACAGACTTTGTTGTGTATGGAAGCCCTGTGCATTTCATCCCAGATAAGTCGCTCATTGACTCTATCAAGATTGGGAGGTCTATATATTACTCCTGTGATTAATTTTTCCCTACCGTCGCTTAATTCTATCCACATTCTTTCTGTATTCCGCTCAGTTTTTATTCCTTATTTATTTCACACTTCAGATTATCCCTAACATAGATTGCTACTCCGCCTCCTTTCCTGGTTTGCCTATCGGTATTGAACAAATTGTAACCCGCAATTTGGTATTCGATCGGCAACTCAAGTGAGTCTAGGTTGATCCATGTTTCAGTGAATGCCATTATATCGATTTTTTCGGTACATACCAGGGCCCTAATATCATCCATTTTGTTTCTCATACTTCTACTGTTCGCGTAGTAGACATTTAAGTTAGTCGTGTTCTGAGTCCTCCCTTTACCGCGTTTAGTTTTAAACTCCCTGTTTAATTTAGTTTTGTCATCATTCCTAACACTATTTCCCTGTAATCTTTTACTTTGTTTACCCTCTCCCACTGCAGTTTCCCCCACCCCAGTGCCCATATGCTCCCCTAGCAGTTTAAAGACTTCTATATCCTTTGAACTGCCCCCTCTAGCGACCCAGCCAGGGTTGCCACCCCACCCTGAGACAGGTGCACCCCATCCCTAGCATAAAGGTCCCTTCTGCCGTAGAAGTTGTCCCAGTTGTCAATGAATGGGACCGATATTGACTTGCAATATCTGTCAAGACGGTCGTTGACACCAACCGCCCTTGACAACCATTCACTGCCAACTCTCCTTCTAGGCAGGACACCCCATATGATAGGGAACCCTCCCTTAGACCTAATACGATCTATAGCTGCCTTGAACTTATCAAGAAGCTCCTCGCTCCTTCACCGGCCAATATCATTGCCTCCTGCACTGAGGCAGATAATGGGTTTGTTCCCATTACCAGACAAGATATTTTCCATCCTGTCAATTATATCCCCCACCCCAGCTCCTGGCAAGCACGCCCTCATCCTATTTTTGTTTTTACCACAAAAGGCCCTGTCCATGTACCTTACCTGTGAGTCACCAACAATTAAAGTTTTTATACCTTCCTTGTCATCCCTGTCCCTGACTGTACTAACGTCCAATTCGTCTATCAAGGGACTGAACGGGTTGGTACACTTAGCTGTTGTCGTTGTTGTCGTATCCTTGGTGTACTTCTTCACAACCAGCTTCGTCTTCCCACTACTCACCACCTTCCACTCGCTTGAGTTTTCGTCAGACACTGGCTTCCCTTTTAAATTCGCCAGCTCTTCCTTTAATTTCAGGTTCTCCAACGTGGCCCTCTCAATTTCTTCCTTGGCCCTCGCCAATTCTTCCATGGACCACTCCAGTTTGGTCAACAAACTCACATATCCAAGACCGCACATAGCACTGGTCATATCTGATAATTATCCCTCCGGAGCTAACCCTGCCGTGGCCTTTCCCCTAGTGAGGTCAGAACACACGGGAAAAGGGAAACAACGGAGCACCTTAGCTTTCGTCTTTATTCAAGACATCTTCAGAGGCAACTGTCTGCTGTTCAACACCTGAGCTCACATGATCTACGTGTGTAAACATTAATCTGTATGTTCACTGTATGTTCCTTCACCTTTCTCTAATGAAGGCTTTTGTTAAACCACCAATGTATGTAATAAGTCATTTATTTCCAATGTATATTTTCAGCCTTCGGGCTGCAAACTTTTTCAATAAACCGTTTATTATTATTATTATTATTATTATTATTATTATTATTATTATTATTATTATTATTATTATTATTATTATTATTATTATTATTATTATTATACACACACACACTACATTCTTGACCGCCGTAGGGTCAGGACCTATTCAGGCGCTGCTCCCGCTACGCAGCTACCCCCCCCTTGGCCAATGTTGTCCCATTCCCCAAGTCCCTCTCCCCGACCCATCCTCACCACCGGGATATCTACATAATCAAAAGTGACAATTTCGTTTTGGAAAGAAGTGGGATCAGTGTTGAACAGTGATGAACAGTGTTTAAGCCATAGTGAATTCAGCATTAGACAATACCAGAGAAAGCCGCGACCCACCAGTGAGATAAGCACCCCTGGGAACTGACTACCATCTTCTAACAAGGAGGTGCTAATCAGTCCACCCTGGGAACAACAGAGAGCCGGCTGGCTATGCACCTGACTACTGGATAACACAACATCACCGCGCAGTGGGGTACAGTGGCACCACCCCACACCATACCGTGTCCCCATGACTACGTGAGGTCCTTCATATCAACACCCGAGGACGAGTCACTATACCACGTGAACACCACACCACCCGGTGTCCCTATGACCACGTGAGGTCCTTCATATCAACACCCGAGAATGAGTTACTACACCACGTGAACACCACACAACCCGATGTCTCCATGACCACGTGAGGTCCTTCATATCAACACCCGAGGACGAGTTACCACACCACGTGAGCACCTCCTGGTGTCTCCATGACCAGTCCACGCCCGGGCCATCAACTGTAGACTATAATAATTTGTATGTTCAATCATTGTTCCTTCTCCTTTCAGTAATGAAAGCTTTTGTTAAACGACCCACCCGCTCCATGTCTCTGTATGTAATAAGTCATTTTTGTCTAATGTATATTTTCAGCCTTTGGGCTGCCGACTTTTCAATAAACCGTTAATTATTATTATTATTATTATTATTATTATTATTATTATTATTATTATTGTTATTATTATTATTATTATTATTATTATTATTATTATTATTATTATTATTATTATTATTATTATTATTATTATTATTATTACACACACTCCAAACACGCACCTGAAATGTTCCAAATAAAAAAAAAAGCTTAGTATATTAAAACAAAATAATACAAACACACACACGGACACATGATGGCAGCGAACACAGCCCACCGTGGAAAAAGAGTTCGCCATCTCATTAACGCCTCTAATGTGCAGATTTTTGTTTTTTACTAAGTTAATGTATTTCATTGTACATGTTGATGTAATGGCACCCAGCTGATTGTAATGCCTGGTATACACTCAAAGAGTTGGATTATTGTCATTAATGTATTTGAATTATTGAGGCAAATGTGTTTTATATTACCAGATATATTATGGTGTTTATTCATAATTATCATTATTTGTTGTGTGTGTGTGTGTGTGTGGGGGGGGGGGGGGGGGAGACTTACCCCAACAGTTGAGTTAGTCGCACTACTTACTACGGAAAGTAACTTACCTCAACAGTTGAGTTAGTCGCATTACCTACGACGGAAAGTAATCACGGATGATCTTGATAATCCTCGCCTTACTCCGGGATTTGGTTTTTGCAGTAAGCTGGAGGTCATGGCCCGTGATTGACCTGAACGCCTGCATACTGCGAGTGTTACCCGGTGCAAGTTTCCTCTTGTACTGTATACAGCAGAAACACGAACCTCTCTTAAATATGTTGATGGTTAATATATAATTTATTTCTAAAACTGAGAAAAACACCAATATTATGTCAAGACAACTGTTGATGGTCCAGTAATAACAATGGAATATCTCATACACTCAGTTATATTGAAATTAAAGTTGAAATACATATTCGGTCCTGCAAACCAGTGTTAGTTAAAGAGGGATGTATTTTTTTTGTCATTAATGTCAGTAAAACATATTTAACAAATATTAAACTATAATCTGTGTTAGGAGGGTAAGGCATTTAATGTACTGTACTATATGTTAAAGCGGGAATACTGGGATATTTCACGACATACTTTAAAAACAATACGTACAGCATTAGTTATCAAGCATAATGTTCAACATATAATTTCATTGTTAGTATATATATATATATATATATATATATATATATATATATATATATATATATATATATATATATATATATAAATATATAAAGTTACCCACAACAGCAGAATCGCTAAAGCTAACAATGAAATTATATGTTGAACATTATGCTTGATATATATGATGGCTGACGATAGTGACAACAAGGTGTTAACACTCACTGCCTCTCACCTCCAGTGTAGTGATGTCCTCTCCCCTGCCACACACGGGGTGGGTGTTTGGTGTAACCCTGAAAGTATAAACAAAACTATATAATAAAACATACCAGGCCAGTCAGCTTCAAGATTAAAAGGTGACAATAACACATAAAAAGTAAACCTTTATCTCCGCGAGGCTCGGTGTAGATGACGACTGACACTGAGGGAATAATTAAACTTTCCTTCTATTATTACCTGAAATTAAAGTCCATCGTGGCGACTCACTTCTCTGGTTTAGTATTTCACCTTCAGCGAGTGATATTAACGAGAAACTGTTTAATAATTTTGAAGGAGGGAATAAATAAAATTTTCTAATTTACTCTGATATTAAAATCCCTCCTACTTGGTAATATTTCTGGCTGGATATTTACATTATTTAGCGAATGAATTGGAAATATTACAGTTCGGAAGAAAAATATATTATCAGGAAAACATTATTTTATATTTTTTCTGAAGTCTAACTCTATTGAAACGATTTAGTCATGTCAATATTTTCATTCACCAAGAATAAAAATCGAATAAATTTCTAATCACTGTATAACAAAGACACAAATTTATACGACTAAAATGAAAAGCAAAATGTTTTTTCTTCCCTATCACAAACATCAGCAGTGTCCCAGATCGAGTAAATTAGATTTTTCCCCTTTTGTTTACATGTTTCCAGCGTCAAGCGAACTTTTCTCAACCAAGCGTAATTGTGTCACAAATATTGTTTTTGTACAAGGCTGAACACCGAGAACCCGAGATCTCTTTTATTTATCTATTTACTGCACAATAAAACATATTAACCTCTTGTTACGGAATAATTAAACTGCGAAGACGAGAGAGAAAAAAATATCCGTATTTGAAATTAAATTAACAGTTATGTATAATTTACACATACTTCAAATTACATTGTTCATATCGCTGGCATTTTTACTTTTATTAAATTGGCGTTCGCTGTCCCAGATGGCAATGATAATAAATTTAATTATTATTTCACCCGGGTATATGACTTGCTAATTATATTTTTTGACCTTGAAAGTTAAGAAAAAATAACCAGTGTTTTGATATCATATATATATGTGTGTGTGTGTGTGTGTGTGTGTGAGTGTGTGTAATAGCTAGTAAGTGAAGCCCAAAGAAAACAAACTAATAACCAGAGATAAAAGGGGAAAGAAAGGGAGAGAACAAGAAACAGGGAGATGGGGAGAAACAGATAATGGGGGGGAGATAGAGAGATAACATCGGTCTTCGTCAACACAAGGTTTGTTTACATGCTGTCTGGCGATGGTTGAAGTCAGTTGTTCTTCAGAATGTGATGTGAGGTATTTGAATGGAAGATAATTTTGGGGATATTATTATTATTATTATTATTATTATTATTATTATTATTGATAGTAATAGTAGCATTGCATTTGATGATCATTGTTATCATTAGTATTATCAAGAAAGTCAGTCTTATTATCATCATTCTTACTTCATGCTGTGATAAAAATGCCGACTTAACTGCTCACAGCCGCTGGTCGAAGCTGTGAAACTGCCAATTACAGGCTGTTCTCTCCTTTGTTGACTCTTTCCCTAATTAATTTTATGAGGTGCTCGCTTCCCGTGTCATAGATTAATAACAGCTGTAGTTTCATCCATTAATTGGCACCTGCAGAGTGTAATTTATCACCCACCTTACCTAACAGTCTGACGAGCGTGAAATAACCAAACACAACTCTCAAACTGCCTGTGTTATTTGTTTCTTCTCTGTTTCATTAATTAATATCAAATACATTATGTACATGTTTTTTGTTTGTTTTGTCAATTTATTTGTTGATTTGTGAAAATTATAAGTACTTGAATTATTTTCCTCGGGTTATAGGAATTTAGTTCGATTATTTTATTTAAGCGATTATAAGTAACGAGTGCTATAAATGTGTTGCAATATTTTATAAGTGTATACCACCACCTGACCATTCTGGCGATACGCTTTATAAGTGTATACCGCCTCCGCCTCCCCCACCACTCTCTGTACTTTATCGCCGCGTCAGACAAGAAATCTCCTTTTAGAAGACGTAAACACATATCCCTCGCCATTTTTCATTAAGCTTTATGTCTTAATTATGGTGCAGAGACTAAAAGGCTTACTATGACTAACGCCCCCGAACGAGATTACTTATTTTCTACAATATTTTACAGTCTTGGTTTAAGTTGGTTGTCGGTAATATATTTGCATTTTGGGGGTCCTGTCTGTCTGCCTGTCCGTCCGTTCCCGAATACTATAACAGGCGTTCACAAGGTAATATTTCCGAGAATAATAACAGGTGTTCACGAGGTAACATTCCCGAGTATAATAACAGGTGTTCACGAGGTAACATTCCCGAGTATAATAACAGGTGTTCACGAGGTAACATTCCCGAGTATAATAACAGGTGTTCACGAGGTAACATTTCCGTGTACTTTAACAAGTGTTCACGAGGTAACATTTCCGAGTACTTTAACAGGTGTTCACGAGGTAACATTCCCGAGAATAATAACAGGCGTTCACGAGGTAGCATTCCCCTGTATAATAACAGGTGCTCACGAGGTAACATTCCCGAGTACTTTAACAGGTGTTCACGAGGTAACATTCCCGAGTATAATAACAGGTGTTCACGAGGTAACATTCCCGAGTACTTTAACAGGTGTTCACGAGGTAACATTCCCGAGTATAATAACAGGTGTTCACGAGGTAACATTCCCGAGTATAATAACAGGTGTTCACGAGGTAACATTCCCGAGTATAATAACAGGTGTTCACGAGGTAACATTTCCGAGTATAATAACAGGTGTTCACGAGGAAACATTCCCGAGTACTTTAACAGGTGTTTACGAGGTAACATTCCCGAGTACTTTAACAGGTGTTTACGAGGTAACATTCCCGAGTATAATAACAGGTGTTCACGAGGTAACATTTCCGAGTACTTTAACAGGTGTTCACGAGGTAACATTCCCGAGTATAATAACAGGTGTTCACGAGGTAACATTCCCGAGTATAATAACAGGTGTTCACGAGGTAACACTCCCGGGTACTATAAAAAAGAACAGTGGAAAAGTCTCACAAACCACAGTTAAAGACATGAATAAATACAACTCGTGAATTTGGAAACAGTGTCCCGTACCCACACAAATTTTGCACCGAAACACAGAAATACTCTCGCAACCTTTATTTATTTTTCTATATATCTTTCTTTTTCACCTTACTGTAAAAGGTAAGGACGAGTTTGAAAATGAAGATTAATTCAGTGGATAATAAATTTCGTTTCTTAGTGTTATTTACCTGTTTAAAAGAAAGGAAAAAAGATTAATATATATATATATATATTTTTTTTTTTGGGGGGGGGGGGAACAGAAGTATCCTCCCGACATTTTTTTATTTATGCATTTCTACGTTGTTTTGTTTTAGAAGTAGAGGTGAGTTTTATACATAGGATTACTGTATAGGAGATAAGGTTGTACGTCTTGCATTGAAGAGCAGATATTTCCTTCCGATTTATTTAATTTATTTTACTTTGTTTTAAAAATAGAGACGGACGGTATACATTGGCTCATTAATTTGGTTATTATTGTACCTGTATTATGGTAGGTCAGTATGAGAGACTGAACTGGGTGGTGGTTGGGTGTGGATGAGTGGTACTGAGTGGTGGTGGGGGTGGTGTGTGGATGAGTGGTACTGGGTAGTGGTAATGGTGGTGGGGCGTGGATGAGTGGTACTGAGTGGTGCTGGGTGGTGGTGGGGTGTGGATGAGTGGTACTGCGGAGTGGTGGGGTGTAGGTGAGTGGTACTGGGTGGTAGTCGTGGGGTGTGGATGAGTGGTACTGGGTGGTGGTGGTGGTGGGGTGTGGATGAGTAGTGCTGCGGAGTGGTTGGGTGTGGATGAGTGGTGGGTGGTGGGTGCTGCGGGATGGTGGGGTGTGGATAAATCACAACGCCAGAGAATTGAACCTGCCAAGAGTGACGTATGTGAGTGCTGTGGGTCTGATGGCTGAACCAGGTGGGGTATTGGACAACATGGCTGGTTGCTTCAGTGGAGATTACAGGTATATGACCAGCAGGGGTTATTGGTAGTGAGGTGTAGAGGTAGTGGTAGTGAGGTGTAGAGGTTAATGGTAGTGAGGTGTAGAGGTTAATGGTAGTGAGGTGTTGAGGTTAATGGTAGTGAGGTGTAGAGGTAGTGGTAGTGAGGTGTAGAGGTAGTGGTAGTGAGGTGTAGAGGTAGTGGTAGTGAGGTGTAGAGGTAGTGGTAGTGAGGTGTAGAGGTAGTGGTAGTGAGGTGTAGAGGTAGTGGTAGTGAGGTGTAGAGGTAGTGGTAGTGAGGTGTAGAGGTAGAGGTAGTGAGGTGTAGAGGTAGTGGTAGTGAGGTGTAGAGGTTAATGGTAGTGAGGTGTAGAGGTAGTGGTAGTGAGGTGTAGAGGTAGTGGTAGTGAGGTGTAGAGGTGGTGGTAGTGAGGTGTAGAGGTGGTGGTAGTGAGGTGTAGAGGTAGTGGTAGTGAGGTGTAGAGGTTAATGGTAGTGAGGTGTAGAGGTAGTGGTAGTGAGGTGTAGAGGTAGTGGTAGTGAGGTGTAGAGGTGGTGGTAGTGAGGTGTAGAGGTAGTGGTAGTGAGGTGTAGAGGTAGTGGTAGTGAGGTGTAGAGGTGGTGGTAGTGAGGTGTAGAGGTAGTGGTAGTGAGGTGTAGAGGTAGAGGTAGTGAGGTGTAGAGGTAGTGGTAGTGAGGTGTAGAGGTAGAGGTAGTGAGGTGTAGAGGTGGTGGTAGTGTATACAGTATTTCAAGATAGAACGATAAACAATTAGAAGTTGCAATAATGTAGAGGTAGTGGTAGTGAGGTGTAGAGGTTAATGGTAGTGAGGTGTAGAGGTGGTGGTAGTGAGGTGTAGAGGTTAATGGTAGTGAGGTGTAGAGGTGGTGGTAGTGAGGTGTAGAGGTAGTGGTAGTGAGGTGTAGAGGTAGTGGTAGTGAGGTGGTGTAGAGGTGGTGGTAGTGAGGTGTAGAGGTAGTGGTAGTGAGGTGTAGAGGTAGAGGTAGTGAGGTGTAGAGGTAGTGGTAGTGAGGTGTAGAGGTAGAGGTAGTGAGGTGTAGAGGTGGTGGTAGTGTATACAGTATTTCAAGATAGAACGATAAACAATTAGAAGTTGCAATAATGTTCTAGTCCAAGTATAACAGTATTTGGAGGTGATGAAAGAACCTTGGTGACTGTGATTAAAATGAAGTGAGTGAATATAACAAACATCTCGTGAGTCTTGAGACCTGCTTCTCCTGACCTGACTAATGGATGTCTTTCCCCGCATGAGAGGTGTGTATGATTTCTCAAGTACAGCTTAAAGTAACCAATGACTAATTAATTATAAGTCAACCTCGTTTATTATTGGCTGTTTTAAACATCTTGCTCTACTTGGTGACGATCGAAGCTCTCTTTTGTGTCTCTTTCTCTCTGTTTCTCCTAATAAGACTAATTAAAATGAATTACCTGCAGAATAAAGTAAGATAGTTTTCTGAAGTGTATGGCCAAGGCCACCTAGATAGAATAGGCCTGGGTGTCGGTTTGATGACGTCACTAGGGGAGGCGGCGACCGCTCTCTCTCTCTCTCTCTCTCTCTCTCTTTACTAACCTTCTACTTCTACTTCATAATAACTTTATTATATTGACTGAATATAGCACAGTAGTCTACTTTCTGATTCATGATTATACTTGTCATCAACACTGAATTAGCTATAATGAAAACATCAATGTCTTCTATAAATTATTCATATTCACATTCTAATCACCATTATAATTACCAAAACTGTGAATGCCTAGTACAGTCAATCAAGTTATTTCTCCTACATTGAATCATTTTCATTATGTACAAATTTATTTAGTATTGTTTATAACATTATTTTCATAATTTGATTTTGCAATTGAGGTAATGCAAATGAAAAACACAATCAACCTCTGGTCTCATTTGCATAATCAAATAGACTGCATGTAAGGGCAACATCTTCCCTGACTGTACATACCGACCTACATGAGCTTTGGGGAAAATGATGGATGCAGTGAGAACATGCTCATTAGACAGAAAAAGTGATATACTATTAATAACATCGGTACTAACATTTTATTTAAAATTGTTAAATCAATTATAGATTTAATGGAAGCCTTTTTAAGGGTGATTATAGTACATATACTGAAGCAACTTATATTAAGTAGAATTGTACCAACGGGGAACCATTAAAATTGACATAGACTACTACAGGGTACTAAATTGAAATACTACTACTCCAGCTCTGAACACAACATAACATAATGATGTTCATCTGTGAATGTAGTTTATAAGTTGCAATTGGGATACAATAATCTTATTTTAATAATTGATTATTACTCTTTAAATGTATGATTATGATTACATAATCATTGCCATGGATTATTATCATATGATTAATAATCATACTCAACCCCGTGTCTGGTGCACAAATGGTGTAACAGCACGTGTCCATACTCGATGAAAACAAATCCTAGTACTTAATTAAACCCGTGTAATTTCTTTGAAACCACGAAAAGCATACACTGAATTATGTTCATCATTTAACTGCTCTAAATTAATGAATTCAGATCTATGATCATCTCTACCCTTATTACACAAGACGATTAACATTTCCTAGTCTTACCTTTGATGAAATCCAGTCCGGAAAGTGAGAAATGACAAGAATTAAAGCACACCGATAATTTCCTCCACTCTCTCCCAACGTGTTTAGGCGACTCGGGACGTCGGCCTTCAGTTGTGACGTCATCAGATTTGCAAGGGAGACCCAGGCCTTCTCTATCAAGGTGGCCTTGGTTTGGCCGACACAGATGACTCACAACTAGTCACTGGCTACGTTAACATCCCTCACACACGATACAAAAATCAGTTAGGTCAGTAAAGTTGTACACTGGGCTAGATAACTCCCCCAAAACTTGTCTTATTGTGCCTGGGTATCATACCTATCACCTATATTAAAACCTATACCTCAGGCTATGGATGTCATACAGCGAACCAATAACAACAGAAGGGAGAATGTAAGAAATTGGTTGACTAAAATCCTATCCTGGAGAGTAGACAAAGAAACCAAGAGGCGAGAAATGAAAGTAGGACACGAGTGATGGAAATGATGGCGAAAGAGAGAGAGAGGGTAGAAGAGGGGAGAGAATGATGACAGACAAGGTTGGGCAAGAGGGAATGAAGGGAAGGAGACGAGAATAGTTATTGTGGAGGCTGTGTGTGTGTGTGTGTGTGTGTGCGTGTGCGTGTGTGTGTGTGAAGAATATAAGAACTAGAGAGAAAATATATTTGCTTCGTTTGTCTGTCAGGAGAAAGGAAAGATGTGAACACGTGAGCTGATTACAGGGAGAAAGAGTCCGTTCTTTTTCTTTGTTATGTGTATTGATATAAAGAAAGAGACAGAAATGGGAGTTTGGGACACAGCAGGACAGAGCAACAAGGATCTGGGGCACAGCAGGACAGAGCAACGGGGATCTGGGGCACAGCAGGACAGAGCAACGGGGATCTGGGGCACAGCAGGACAGAGCAACGGGGATCTGGGGCACAGCAGGACAGAGCAACGGGGATCTGGGGCACAGCAGGACAGAGCGAAAAAAAAAGAGGGCCTAGGACATGGGTAATGAGGACATACTCACGGGAGATGGATGTGGGCGGTGGACTCTTTGGCTCATAAGGTCCCTGAACAAGGCAGCAAAATTGCCAATTACTCGACATTTCCCCCCGTCCACCTGCATCCAATTTTTACCCCCCCCCCCCCCCCCCCCCCATCTTTTCATCAGGCAATTTTTCGCTCTCGACGGCCGAGTATGTTAAAAAAAAAAAAAAACTCCAGAGGTCGTATCTGGGTCGACAGCTTTCCTAAGGGCCACCAGGTTGATCTTTGAGCTCTGGTCTACCCTGGGGTGAATTTGGTCTTGCACCAGGTACAGGTGTGTTATGGGATCTTTCATGGTGTAATAATGTGATATAATATAGTGTTCGTTATAGTGTAAAAGTATGAGTTTTCTACTTTTATCTTCTCCCTCGCTTGTTATGTGTCTGTATGTTTATCTACTTTACCATTTATCTCTCTCTCTCTCTCTGTCTCTCTCTCTCTCTCCTCTCTCCTCTCTCCCTCTCTCTCTCTCTCTTTCTCTCTCTGTATGTCTGTCTCCGTATATCTGCCAGTATATCTCTTTCTCTCTCTTTCAGTTCTCCACAATCACTAACACTTTTCACTACGTAACTGAATTATCTCACACTTAATTTCCAAAAGACTAAATTAAAAAATACAAATGAAATAACAACACCTGAGCCACACGCATCAACCACCCAAAACATATCTCCAATAGTTAGTATAGCAACTCGCCTATTGACGCCACACTTCCCTGACTTCTTTCCCGACATTACAAAGTTAGCCTCTTGCATGTTTATGAATGCCGCAGGTCAGGGTCAGACACGTGTTTTCTGGCCATGTTAGCCGACCACAGTGCACAGGTCGTGGCAGGTCGTACTTTACCCTGGGCAGTTTAGCCAACGCTCGTGCCGTGATTAATATGACAGTGGGGAAGGGGAGGGGATAATGTAGATATAATGCTGAATATTACAACAGCGTGAATTCTAATATTCTGTTTTGATATATCCATTATGCAAAGGGATGATTGGGTGGTGACTATGTAGAGAGAGAGAGAGAGAGAGAGAGAGAGAGAGAGAGAGAGAGAGAGAGAGAGAGAGAGAGAGAGAGAGAGACGCCGCATAAAGAGAGGCAGAGAGGGACACTGATAATGAAGCCGTAAGTGTGTTGTGAAGGGGAGGGGCGAGGGACGAGGAGAGTGAGGCAAACCATACGAGAGGCAGCGTGGAAGTAATAGGCAGGGAGGCACACAGGGGCCAAGAAGGATGACAGAGACGAGATGGGCAGGGAGATGGAGAGACAGGGTGGAGAGGACCAAGAAGGGTGGCAAGGAAGGGGAGAAGCAAGAAATGAGGGAGGTAGAGGCAGGGAGACAGGTGAAAACAGGAGGGAAATGCCGAAAAGGGAAGTATGGAAATCAGGAGGAGAGAGAGAAAGAGAGAGAGAGAGAGAGAGAGACGTCAGTCAGCCTCTCAATGTAACGTGAAAGGAGGTGACTAGAGAATGGACATCATCCTTTAATGAGGAAAAACGGGGGATTTTTAAGCACCCCAAAAATAGCCCATAACAGGTGACAGGGAGAGACCATACTCACCTTCTCAAACAGGTAGCAATTAGTGCACAGAATGGACTTGATGAATTGGTAAGAGGCAGAATTAAAACACAATCACATTATACTGTAATTAAAAAAAGAACAACATCAGGATGTTCTATTTTGAGATTTAACCTGTGTTCTCTCTCTCTCTCTCTCTCTCTCTCTCTCTCTCTCTCTCTCTCTCTCTCTCTCTCTGTCTCTCTCTCTCTCTCTCTCTCTCACATATACACACTTTATGAAAGCCATTGTTACATAGAACAATGATATTTGTCACATGTCAAACACTCTTTCAAAGGGAATTGACATCCTCGAATTATGCTAAAAGGTTATATTGGATTACCTTATATTATAAAATAAAAAAAGGGTTAAAACATTCCTGTATTTTGACGTGTTTTTGGTTGTCATTCTCCCCTAACTAATGATACCTGTCAAACATATGATGTTTTGTACCCCTGACTCACCTTATATTATATAATTCTCCCTGGCCGGCCATTTATGTTAAAAGTTTATATAAATATCGATTTATATAATAACTTTATATATCTAGTTACAGGTAGTACAATACAATGACATACATGAAGTAAATTCTAAGGAAAATGTGGATATTCACTCGTGTATATAAAAAATCCCCACACATTTGAGCCCCATGGTGAAATCTTTCCTGCCTTCCAGACTAGCGATAGACTGCAGGACGGAGACAGTCGGGTCTTTGTGCTAGATAAAGTCTCTCTCTCTCTCTCTTTCTCTCTCTCTCTCTCTCTCTCCTCTCTCTCTCTCTCTCTCTTATTCCGCCCGTACGGTGTCTCAAATTAGGCGTGACAGACTCGATCTCCCTCTGACGACTGGCACAATATTGACCTCTATCTTCCATTGCCTCTCCTCGTTCTAACTTTTGGGGGATCTTGGTGTTTGTTCATCTTCTCTTGTTCTTTAGTATTTTATTCTTCTTTGATGTATTTAGTATTGTTGAGTATTTTTTAGCGTCTCTTTTAATTTCGTTATTTTGTTTTTTTCCTTCCTTTACGGTGTGTGTGTGTGTGTGTGTGTGTGTGTGTGTGTGTGTGTGTGTGTGTGTGTGGTCTTTTTTAATGATATTTTGGTGTTTGGTTTATGTTTCGGGTATGTGTTTGTCATTATTTTTGTTATTATTTAGTAATAGCAGTAGTAGTAGAAGCATAGCTAATAAAAAGTGTGGAGCAGATGGAGGCCTAAAAATAAGTACTTCGGTAGTAGTAGTTGTAATAGTGGTACTGTTGTAACTTCAATAGCTGTAATAAGATCATGAACAGCCTTCAATGACATCATCATCATCATCATCATCACCAGAATTGCTAGCTAGCTGTTCAGGTCGTAAGAATCCTGCACTAGTCATCTCGTCCCTGTGAGGTGGACAGGTCCCTCTGACACCACTGCGTCTGTATCCCACATAATCTCTCTATAAGAGGTAAAAGTAGATAATTGCGGATTGATTCAACTAGGCTCTCAGGCAAAATACAAAGCACGCAGAAAAGGTAACACTGAACAAACTTCAGCTTAATGCAGTGGACGAGCTTGCCTGTAACTTGGTCAACACGAGCGTCAACTGTGATAGGAAGGATTTGCAACATTTCCGGGAATATTCAGATTCTTGCCTCGCGTTATGGCTCCCAAATAGTGAATTAAATTGTGTATTAAAACAGACAAACCGCAGAGGAGAGAAAATGAACTTCTCAAAATACTACACAACGATAAGAAACTTTGTTGTATTAGTCAGAGTGTATAAAGTCATTAGAGAATTAGCATCAAATGTATGTGAATTATATTTAAAGGGTTCAACGTTTGCAATTAGTCTCCTCATTTACACACAGCCGCTCTAAATATTCACTTTACATTGGTAGACCTTTGACTCAATACTGTCCTTAAAACGACGGCCTAAATAAAAACAAAACAAAAGAGCGAGTGTGTGTATTTGGATCAAGGGAGGAGCCTGTCAGGAAACGAGTGAATTGACATAGAATTAGAGAAACCATTTTTTTATTTATAACACAGAAGCGTCGACCTTTTATGTATGTTACAGAAGATGTGTTGCTGTGTTCAAACAAATATATTGAACTTATATTATATTTATTATTTACGAAAATCGAAAAAAAACACATTTTAAGGTAATATTAACGTGACGGTCTTAGATGTTATATTCAAGTAATACTTGTAAGGTTAGGTTAGGTTGGGTTAGGTTAGGTTGGGTTAGGTTAGTTTGTTATCTGTTTTAAAGCGTGCATGATACTGCAGCAGTCAACAAGAAAATAGACCGCTATAGTATCCTCGTAATTACTAAAACAAATAAAAAAGGGGAAAGCCCATACACACACACACATACAGTGAGTGTGTGTGTTTATATATATATATATATATATATATATATATATATATATATATATATATATATATATATATATATATATATATATAGTGTATATATATATATATATATATATATATATATATATATATATATATATATATATATATATATATATATATATATAAACACACGCAACTGACAAATATGATGGAGTAGAGAGGAAGAAGTAAGGAATGAATCAGGGAGGGCGGTGGAGATGGGCAGTGTGTGGGATTAATATTTGATGGAGTAAGACTGATGGGCGGTGTCGCCCACCTCCTGGATCAACTCTAACTGTTAAAGAATAATTCTCGGTATATGCTGTATAAGAGAGAGAGAGAGAGAGAGAGAGAGAGAGAGAGAGAGAGAGAGAGAGAGAGAGATACTCAGAACACCTCTAACATGGGTCGCTCCCTTTTCAGTGTCACACAATCATACACACTCCCTTACCAACACTTTACTCCCTTCTCATACCTTGAAACCGTGACACACACACACACACACACACACACACACACACACACACACACACACACATATTTTAGTCCATCTTTTAACATTTCATTTCTTGTTTTAACTTACTTGTCACCGTGTGTTGTGTCTTTAATATATTTCCAGGTAATCCAACTTCCTGTCTCCACGCCTCCCTGCTTCACACCATCAGTCTCCACGTTTCCTTGCTTTACCGTATCTTTCTCCACGTTGCCTTGCTTCACACCATCTGTTTACACTTTACACGCCTACTTGCTTCACACCATCTGTCTCAACGCCTCTTTCTTCTACCAATCTGTCTCCCGCCTCCTTGCTTCATCATGTCAATCTCTATGTCTTCTTGCTTCACCCCATCTGTCTCCACGCCTCCTTGCTTTACCCCATCTGTCTCCACGCCTCCTTGCTTCACCCCATCTGTCTCCACGCCTCCTTGCTTCACCCCATCAGTCTCCACGCCTCCTTGCTTCATCCCATCTATCTTCATTCCATATTTCTTTACCTCATCCATCTTCACTCTGTGCTTGTTTTACTTCGTCATCTTCCTCTCTCTCTCTCTCTCTCTCTCTCTCTCTCTCTCTCTCTCTCTCTCTCTCGTATTCCTCTTCCTTCCTTCTTAACCTGTATCTTTCTTCTTCTCTGATTCAAGTTTCCTTCCCACTCTCTTCTTTGACGTGAGGGAAAGGCTATGGTGAAGAGGGAGGGAGAGTGCCATGGTGGGAAGAGGGAGGGAGAGTGCCATGGTGGGAAGAGGGAGCGGGAGTGCCATGGTGGGAAGAGGGAGGGAGAGTGCCATGGTGGGAAGAGGGAGGGAGAGTGCCATGGTGTGAAGAGGGAGGGAGAGTGCCATGGTGTGAAGAGGGAGGGAGAGTGCCATGGTGGGAAGAGGGAGGGAGAGTGCCATGGTGTGAAGAGGGAGGGAGAGTGCCATGGTGTGAAGAGGGAGGGAGAGTGCCATGGTGTGTAGAGGGAGGGAGAGTGCCATGGTGGGAAGAGGGAGGGAGAGTGCCATGGTGGGAAGAGGGAGGGAGAGTGCCATGGTGGGAAGAGGGAGGGGGAGTGCCATGGTGGGAAGAGGGAGCGGGAGTGCCATGGTGGGAAGAGGGGGGGAGAGTGCCATGGTGGGAAGATGGAAGGAGAGTGCCATGGTGGGAAGAGGGAGGGAGAGTGCCATGGTGTGAAGAGGGAGGGAGAGTGCCATGGTGTGAAGAGGGAGGGAGAGTGCCATGGTGGGAAGAGGGAGGGAGAGTGCCATGGTGTGTAGAGGGAAGGGGAGTGCCATGGTGTGAAGAGGGAGGGAGAGTGCCATGGTGTGAAGAGGGAGGGAGAGTGCCATGGTGTGAAGAGGGAGGGAGAGTGCCATGGTGTGAAGAGGGAGGGGGAGTGCCATGGTGTGAAGAGGGAGGGAGAGTGCCATGGTGGGAAGATGGAGGGAGAGTGCCATGGTGGGAAGAGGGAGGGAGAGTGCCATGGTGTGAAGATGGAGGGAGAGTGCCATGGTGTGAAGAGGGAGGGAGAGTGCCATGGTGTGAAGAGGGAGGGAGAGTGCCATGGTGTGAAGAGGGAGGGAGAGTGCCATGGTGGGAAGAGGGAGGGAGAGTGCCATGGTGTGTAGAGGGAGGGAGAGTGCCATGGTGGGAAGAGGGAGGGAGAGTGCCATGGTGGGAAGAGGGAGGGAGAGTGCCATGGTGTGAAGAGGGAGGGAGAGTGCATGGTGGGAAGAGGGAGGGAGAGTGCCATGGTGGGAAGAGGGAGGGAGAGTGCCATGGTGGGAAGAGGGAGGGAGAGTGCCATGGTGTGTAGAGGGAAGGGGAGTGCCATGGTGTGAAGAGGGAGGGAGAGTGCCATGGTGTGAAGAGGGAGGGGGAGTGCCATGGTGTGAAGAGGGAGGGAGAGTGCCATGGTGGGAAGAGGGAGGGAGAGTGCCATGGTGTGTAGAGGGAAGGGGAGTGCCATGGTGTGAAGAGGGAGGGGGTGTGCCATGGTGTGAAGAGGGAGGGAGAGTGCCATGGTGTGAAGAGGGAGGAGAGTGCCATGGTGGGAAGAGGGAAGGAGAGTGCCATGGTGTGAAGAGGGAGGGAGAGTGCCATGGTGTGAAGTGGGAAGGTGAGTGCCATGGTGTGAAGAGGGAGGGAGAGTGCCATGGTGTGAAGTGGGAAGGAGAGTGCCATGGTGTGAAGAGGGAGGGAGAGTGCCATGGTGTGAAGGGATGGAGAGTGCCATGGTGTGAAGAGGAGGAGAGTGCCATGGTGTGAAGGGGAGGGAGTGCCATGGTGAGGGAAGGAGAGTGCATGGTGTGAAGAGGAGGGAGGTGCATGGTGGGAAGAGGAGGGAGTGCCATGGTGGGAAGAGGGAGGGAGAGTGCCATGGTGGGAAGAGGGAGGGAGAGTGCCATGGTGTGTAGAGGGAAGGGGAGTGCCATGGTGTGAAGAGGGAGGGAGAGTGCCATGGTGTGAAGAGGGAGGGGGAGTGCCATGGTGTGAAGAGGGAGGGAGAGTGCCATGGTGGGAAGAGGGAGGGAGAGTGCCATGGTGTGTAGAGGGAAGGGGAGTGCCATGGTGTGAAGAGGGAGGGGGTGTGCCATGGTGTGAAGAGGGAGGGAGAGTGCCATGGTGTGAAGAGGGAAGGAGAGTGCCATGGTGGGAAGAGGGAAGGAGAGTGCCATGGTGTGAAGAGGGAGGGAGAGTGCCATGGTGTGAAGTGGGAAGGTGAGTGCCATGGTGTGAAGAGGGAGGGAGAGTGCCATGGTGTGAAGTGGGAAGGAGAGTGCCATGGTGTGAAGAGGGAGGGAGAGTGCCATGGTGTGAAGTGGAAAGGAGAGTGCCATGGTGTGAAGAGGGAAGGAGAGTGCCATGGTGTGAAGAGGGAGGGAGAGTGCCATGGTGTGAAGTGGGAAGGAGAGTGCCATGGTGTGAAGAGGGAGGGAGGGAGAGTGCCATGGTGTGAAGTGGCAAGGAGAGTGCCATGGTGTGAAGAGGGAGGGAGAGTGCCATGGTGTGAAGTGGGAAGGAGAGTGGCATGGTGGGAAGAGGGAAGGAGAGTGCCATGGTGTGAAGAGGGAGGGAGAGTGCCATGGTGTGAAGTGGGAAGGAGAGTGCCATGGTGTGAAGAGGAAGGGAGAGTGCCATGGTGTGAAGTGGGAAGGAGAGTGCCATGGTGTGAAGAGGGAAGGAGAGTGCCATGGTGTGAAGAGGGAGGGAGAGTGCCATGGTGGGAAGAGGGAAGGAGAGTGCCATGGTGTGAAGAGGGAGGGAGAGTGCCATGGTGTGAAGTGGGAAGGAGAGTGCCATGGTGTGAAGAGGGAGGGAGAGTGCCATGGTGTGAAGAGGGAGGGAGAGTGCCATGGTGTGTACAGGGAGGGAGAGTGCCATGGTGGGAAGAGGGAGGGAGAGTGCCATGGTGGGAAGAGGGAGGGAGAGTGCCATGGTGGGAAGAGGTAGCGGGAGTGCCATGGTGGGAAGAGGGAGGGAGAGTGCCATGGTGGGAAGAGGGAGGGAGAGTGCCATGGTGGGAAGAGGGAGGGAGAGTGCCATGGTGGGAAGAGGGAGGGAGAGTGCCATGGTGTGAAGAGGGAGGGAGAGTGCCATGGTGTGTATAGGGAGGGAGAGTGCCATGGTGGGAAGAGGGAGGGAGAGTGCCATGGTGGGAAGAGGGAGGGAGAGTGCCATGGTGGGAAGAGGGAGCGTGAGTGCCATGGTGGGAAGAGGGAGGGAGAGTGCCATGGTGGGAAGAGGGAGGGAGAGTGCCATGGTGGGAAGAGGGAGGGAGAGTGCCATGGTGTGTACAGGGAGGGAGAGTGCCATGGTGGGAAGAGGGAGGGAGAGTACCATGGTGGGAAGAGGGAGGGAGAGTGCCATGGTGGGAAGAGGGAGGGAGAGTGCCATGGTGGGAAGAGGGAGCGGGAGTGCCATGGTGGGAAGAGGGAGGGAGGGTGCCATGGTGGGAAGAGGGAGGGAGAGTGCCATGGTGTGAAGAGGGAGGGGGAGTGCCATGGTGGGAAGAGGGAGGGAGAGTGCCATGGTGTGTAGAGGGAAGGAGAGTGCCATGGTGTGAAGTGGGAAGGAGAGTGCCATGATGTGAAGAGGGAAGGACAGTGCCATGGTTAGAGGAGAGTGAGACAGTGCCTTTATGAGAGGACGCCGGGAGATAGCGAGGGAAGTAATGGGTTATTGATAGAGAGATGGGGAGAGAACGAGGAACAGAGGGAGAGGAGGACAAAAGATCAAGAGACGCAGGAAGTGAGAGGGTGAGAAGGAGAAGGAGGAGGAGCTTAGACAGAGGACAGAGGGAGGAGTACTGGGAAAAGGGTGAGAGGGAGATGAGGAAATTGAACAACACTGGAAGGAAGGGAGAGTTAGGCTGAGGGAAAGATGTGTTAGAGAGAGAGAGAGAGAGAGAGAGAGAGAGATAAACGTAATTATTAAAACTGTGTCATTTATCGTAAACATATATGATTTAATAATATCATCTGTATATATTTTTTCTACAACTTATTACCTTAATTTTTGTATAATATTGTACTGTATTCAAGTAACTTGGTCGGCATTATAAGCCAGACAGATAGACACAATGACTTAAATATACCCAAACATAAAGTCACAGTGCCATTGTGTGAGTCTTATCAAGGTTCCAGAACACTGACACGCCACCATGTTCCTCTAGACCAGGGGTCACCAAACTACGGCCCGCGGGCCGGATCCCAAGTCCTTCCCCGGCTCGTGGTAGCTCCGCCTATGCTCTGACGTTACCAGAGCTTTCGTTCTGGCTTGCAAGTATTGAACAGAATGATTATGCGGCCCGCGCTCGTCATTCTTTCAGTTATCCGGCCCACTGTGAAAAAAGTTTGGTGACCCCTGCTCTAGACGGAACTCTCTTCAGTAACTCATACAGAAGAAGTATAAGTGTTGCGGGTGTGAGGTAACGTGACCCACAGTTGGATATGGAGATGCCGACACTTGGTGGTGGAGTGGACCACAAACCCTAGTCTTCTCCTCATTATCTCTTGTCATGTTCATGTACACACTTACCCACTCACACGTCGTCAGTCACACACACACACACACGCACATACGACGTACCTCCTCCACCTCCTGTTTTGCGCGGCCCACTGCGGTCATACAGTAGTTTACAAGAACGAGACCATGCTATTAGGGAATTACACGAGGGAACGGGAGTGATGAGTGTTACTGTGATGACGTGGATGAAGCAAGACATGTTCCCTATGTTTTTATCTAAAATGTTAATATAAATTTACATATGTGTTATTCTCTAAGCTAACCTAACCAAACCCAACTTATTAACATTTGCTTTAATTATACTACAGGTTAGATAAGGTTGTATTAAGATACTATAGAACAATTAGGTTAAGTTAGTTTAGGTGTGGTTCAGGTATGTGAGATTAGGTTAGGTTAGGTTAGGTTAGGTTAGGTTAGGTTAGGTTAGGTTAGGTTAAGCTAGGTTAGGTTAGGTTAGGTTAGGTTAGGTTAGGTTAGGTTAGGTTAGGTTGGGTTAGGTTAGGTTAGGTAAGGTAATGTAAGGTTAGGTTGGGTTAAGCTAGGCTAGGTTAGGTTAGGTTAGGTTAGGTTAGGTAAGGTAAGGTAAGGTAAGGTAAGGTTAGGTTGGGTTAAGCTAGGCTAGATTAGTACTTTAAATATTCCATGCAAATATCCTACAGAAACAGAGCACTTCAAACGCAGCCTAACTCAGCGGGTAATGACCACAGAGATACCAAGATACGAAAAACCAGGTTTGACTTTTAAGACGAAGAACATCTTAACTAGTTTTTGCCAACCATTCTCGCCTGGTTTTATAGGCAAATTACGGTGGGTTTAGTGACCATTGCAACAAGTTGACGAACACTTAAGAGGCAGAAGTTCAAAGAAATGGAGGAGACGGAGAAACTTTGGGAGTTTTCGAAGACATAAAAACACAAGGGTCCCGACACACCTGCTGAAGATGTTGAACTCGTATGTAAATGTGGAGACACACGAATGACGTCAGGTGTACACAGGCGACTCCAACACTCATAAACTAGATCATGTTTTTGGAGTACGAGCGTGACAGGACTGAGAGAGAACTAAACCAGTATTAAACACATATGTTACAGTTATAAACACGTAGTTGACAGGACAAACACGTATGTGGCAGTCATAAACACGTAGTTGACAGGACAAACACGTAGTTGACGGGACAAACACGTATGTAACAGTTATAAACACGTAGTTGACAGGACAGACACGTATGTAACAGTTATAAACACGTAGATGACAGGACAAACACGTATCTAACAGTTATAAACACGTAGTTGACAGGACAAACACATATGTAACAGTTATAAACACGTAGATGACAGGACAAACACGTATCTAACAGTTATAAACACGTAGTTGACAGGACAGACACGTATGTAACAGTTATAAACACGTAGTTGACAGGACAAACACGTATGTAACAGTTATAAACACGTAATTGACAATAAAAAGAGACAAATAAACCAGTTTTAATCATTAGAAGACAAGGGAAAAGATAACTCACTCAGTTATAACTCACAGCGAACAGAAGAAATAATTTAAACATTATAAACTTTAATAACAAAACAGTAAACAAAAATCAGAAAAAAATAGCACGTCATTTTTAACGTCAGTTTTTAAATAAACATAAAGACACTTTTAAAACTACACTACACAAACTTAGGAACAAAAACACAGTAAAAACAAGAACACCAATTTTATATAGAAATGTCTTTGTGAAAAATACAGAGTCTCTATTAGGCCCCAGTGCTAATGGACCCCAGTCGTAATGGGCTCCAATGGTAATATTACCTAACCAGTAGCGAGAATAGCAAAGAAAAGTAGCAAACGTTAGTAGCAAGAGTAGATGGATAAGGGAAGTAGCAAGGGTAGGTGGTTAAGGGAAGTAGTAAGGGTAGGTGGTTAAAGGAAGTAGCAAGGGTAGGTGGTTAAGGGAAGTAGCAAGGGTAGGTGGTTAAGGGAAGTAGCAAGGGTAGGGGGTTAAGGGAAGTAGCAAGGGTAGATGGATAAGGGAAGTAGCAAGGGTAGGTGGTTAAGGGAAGTAGTAAGGGTAGGTGGTTAAGGGAAGTAGCAAGGGTAGGTGGTTAAGAGAAGTAGCAAGGGTAGGTGGTTAAGGGAAGTAGCAAGGGTAGGTGGTTAAGGGAAGTAGCAAGGGTAGGTGGTTAAGGGAAGTAGCAAGGGTAGGTGGTTAAGGGAAGTAGCAAGGGTAGGGGGTTAAGGGAAGTATCAAGGGTAGGTGGTTAAGGGAAGTATCAAGGGTAGGTGGTTAAAGGAAGTAGCAAGGATAGGTGATTACGGGAAGTAGCAAGGGTAGGTGATTAAGGGAAGTAGCAAGGGTAGGTGTTTAAGGGAAGTAGCAAGGGTAGGTGGTTAAGGGAAGTATCAAGGGTAGGTGGTTAAGGGAAGTAGCAAGGGTAGGTGGTTAAGGGAAGCTAGCAAGGGTAGGTGATTAAGGGAAGTAGCAAGGGTAGGTGGTTAAGGGAAGTAGCAAGGGTAGGTGGTTAAGGGAAGTAGCAAGGGTAGGTGGTTAAGGGAAGTAGCAAGGGTAGGGGGTTAAGGGAAGTAGCAAGGGTAGGTGGTTAAGGGAAGTATCAAGGGTAGGTGGTTAAAGGAAGTAGCAAGGATAGGTGATTACGGGAAGTAGCAAGGGTAGGTGATTAAGGGAAGTAGCAAGGGTAGGTGTTTACGGGAAGTAGCAAGGGTAGGTGATTAAGGGAAGTAGCAAGGGTATGTGGTTAAGGGAAGTATCAAGGGTAGGTGGTTAAAGGAAGTAGCAAGAATAGGTGGTTACGGGAAGCAGCAAGGGTAGGTGATTAAGGGAAGTAGCAAGGGTAGGTGGTTAAGGGAAGTAGCAAGGGTAGGTGGTTAAGGGAAGTATCAAGGGTAGGTGGTTAAAGGAAGTAGGTAGGATAGGTGGTTACGGGAAGTAGCAAGGGTAGGTGATTAAGGGAAGTAGCAAGGGTAGGTGATTAAGGGAAGTAGCAAGGGTAGGTGGTTACGGGAAGTACCAATGTTAGGTGATTAAGGGAAGTAGCAAGGGTAGGTGGTTAAGGGAAGTAGCAAGGGTAGGTGGTTAAAGGAAGTAGCAAGGGTAGGTGATTAAGGGAAGTAGCAAGGGTAGGTGGTTAAGGGAAGTAGCAAGGGTAGGTGGTTAAGGGAAGTATCAAGGGTAGGTGGTTAAGGGAAGTAGCAAGGGTAGGTGGTTAAGGGAAGTAGCAAGGGTAGGTGGTTAAGGGAAGTAGCAAGGGTAGGTGGTTAAGGGAAGTAGCAAGGGTAGGTGGTTAAAGGAAGTAGCAAGGAAAGGTGGTAACGGGAAGTAGCAAGGGTAGGTGATTAAGGGAAGTAGCAAGGGTAGGTGTTTAAGGGAAGTAGCAAGGGTAGGTGGTTAAGGGAAGTATCAAGGGTAGGTGGTTAAAGGAAGTAGCAAGGATAGGTGGTTACGGGAAGTAGCAAGGGTAGGTGATTAAGGGAAGTAGCAAGGGTAGGTGGTTACGGGAAGTAGCAAGGGTAGGTGGTTACGGGAAGTAGCAAGGGTAGGTGATTAAGGGAAGTAGCAAGGGTAGGTGGTTAAGGGAAGTAGCAAGGGTAGGTGGTTAAGGGAAGTATCAAGGGTAGGTGGTTAAAGGAAGTAGCAAGGATAGGTGGTTATGGGAAGTAGCAAGGGTAGGTGATTAAGGGAAGTAGCAAGGGTAGGTGGTTAAGGGAAGTAGCAAGGGTAGGTGGTTAAGGGAAGTATCAAGGGTAGGTGGTTAAGGGAAGTAGCAAGGGTAGGTGGTTAAAGGAAGTAGCAAGGATAGGTGGTAACGGGAAGTAGCAAGGGTAGGTGATTAAGGGAAGTAGCAAGGGTAGGTGTTTAAGGGAAGTAGCAAGGGTAGGTGGTTAAGGGAAGTATCAAGGGTAGGTGGTTAAAGGAAGTAGCAAGGATAGGTGGTTACGGGAAGTAGCAAGGGTAGGTGATTAAGGGAAGTAGCAAGGGTAGGTGATTAAGGGAAGTAGCAAGGGTAGGTGGTTACGGGAAGTAGCAAGGGTAGGTGATTAAGGGAAGTAGCAAGGGTATGTGGTTAAGGGAAGTATCAAGGGTAGGTGGTTAAGGGAAGTATCAAGGGTAGGTGGTTAAAGGAAGTAGGTAGGATAGGTGGTTACGGGAAGTAGCAAGGGTAGGTGATTAAGGGAAGTAGCAAGGGTAGGTGATTAAGGGAAGTAGCAAGGGTAGGTGGTTACGGGAAGTACCAAGGGTAGGTGATTAAGGGAAGTAGCAAGGGTAGGTGGTTAAGGGAAGTAGCAAGGGTAGGTGGTTAAGGGAAGTATCAAGGGTTGGTGGTTAAAGGAAGTAGCAAGGATAGGTGGTTACAGGAAGTAGCAAGGGTAGGTGATTAAGGGAAGTAGCAAGGGTAGGTGGTTAAGGGAAGTAGCAAGGGTAGGTGGTTAAGGGAAGTATCAAGGGTAGGTGGTTAAGGGAAGTATCAAGGGTAGGTGGTTAAGGGAAGTAGCAAGGGTAGGTGGTTAAGGGAAGTAGCAAGGGTAGGTGGTTAAGGGAAGTAGCAAGGGTAGGTGGTTAAGGGAAGTAGCAAGGGTAGGTGGTTAAGGGAAGTAGCAAGGGTAGGTGGTTAAGGGAAGTAGCAAGGGTAGGTGGTTAAGGGAAGTAGCAAGGGTAGGTGATTAAGGGAAGTAGCAAGGGTAGGTGGTTAAGGGAAGTAGCAAGGGTAGGTGGTTAAGGGAAGTAGCAAGGGTAGGTGGTTAAGGGAAGTAGCAAGGGTAGGTGGTTAAGGGAAGTAGCAAGGGTAGGTGGTTAAGGGAAGTAGCAAGGGTAGGTGGTTAAGGGAAGTAGCAAGGGTAGGTGGTTAAGGGAAGTAGCAAGGGTAGGTGGTTAAGGGAAGTAGCAAGGGTAGGTGGTTAAGGGAAGTAGCAAGGGTAGGTGGTTAAGGGAAGTAGCAAGGGTAGGTGGTTAAGGGAAGTAGCAAGGGTAGGTGGTTAAGGGAAGTAGCAAGGGTAGGTGGTTAAGGGAAGTAGCAAGGGTAGGTGGTTAAGGGAAGTAGCAAGGGTAGGTGGTTAAGGGAAGTAGCAAGGGTAGGTGGTTAAGGGAAGTAGCAAGGGTAGGTGGTTAAGGGAAGTAGCAAGGGTAGGTGTGGGAAGATAAATTTGAGTTAGAAAATAGCGAATAATATTGTAAAACAAAGTGGAAAAGTGAATGAAAAAAAAGGGGTCGAGGAATGAAGCAACAAACCTCAATGAAGGAAAGAAATAGTGAATGAAGTAGGAAAATAAAAAGAAAGGGTAGGTAAGAAAGGATGAAAATAGGGAGGAGGAAGACACGAGGGAGAGAGGGAGGTAGATGAGGGGAAAGGAAGATTTATATTTTTGTTGTCTTAATTTTGTTTTATTATTATTATTTTTATAGTATTATTATTTTTTTTTTTTGTCGTTTGATTTTTTTATTTTATTTTTTTTTTCATTTTTTTTATATTTTATTATATTTTTATTATTTTTTTACTTTTATTTATTTTTGTCATTTTTTTTTCATTATATTTTTATATTTTATATTTTTTATTTAAATTTTTTTTGCAGTTTTATTTTTGTTGTTGGTTTACTTCTCATTCTCTTTACAAATAAAACACGTCAGATGGTGTGGTTGTGAACGCTCCTGTAGTCTCATCTTTTCTTACCTCTTATGTTCTTATTTTCACGTCGTTATTCTTTTGTTGTTGCGTTTTCTTTTCTTTTTTGGGGGGGGGGGGTAGATTTCTTTTCTCACGTGTTTTCTTTTATTTTTAACTTCTATTATTTTTTCTTTATTTTTCTGCGAGTATTTTATTCATGTTCATTCTTCTGTTCCTACGTTTTGTTTTTCGTATCTTTTCGCACATTTTTCCCTTTATATTTTTTGGTGTGTTGTTATTTTGTTTTCCATCCGTATATTTGTTTTTCTTGTTTGGGCATTGGTTGTACTTGGATATTTGTTTATCTTTGTGTTTTTTGTTTTGTTTTAATATTTCCTCGTTTCTGTTTTGTTTCTGTTATTTTATGTTTGTATTCTACTTCTTGTTTGTCTACGTAATGAAATACTCGTGTTTCTTTATATGTGTTATTATTATTACTTCTCTTTGTTCATTTTAATCCTGTTTATTCGTGTTCTCGTGTTATTATCATATTTTGTTTATTTTCATGAAAGTTATTCTTATTTCTCTTATTAATCTTCTATCTTTTTGCTTTGTTATATTAATTTGTTGCTATGTTATTGCATTTGTTTCCTTATGAAATGTATTTATCTAGGATCACCTAAAAATTAATCCCCCCCTCCTGGCTTATTTAACTTGTGGGTTAGGTTAGGTTAGGTTAGGTTAGGTTAGGTTAGGTTAGGTTAGTTGTCTGTAGGTTAGATTGCTTACGTCACGTTAAGTTAAATTGGTTTGGTCTGGTAAGATTAGGCGAAAATAGGTTAGGTTAAGTTAGATTAGCTTAAGTTAGGTTAGGTAAGGTTAAGATAGGTGATTCTTCAGGTGAAATAAATGTTACAGTAATTTGTCTTAGTTATGTGAGTGATTATTTTGTGCTATCTGTGTTTTTGTCAGTATGATAGTTAACCTTATCAGCTTATTGAGTAGTCTCCTTAAACCACTACGTAATGAGTTTATATTATTTTAGTCAATGTTTGTTGCTTGGGAGTTCATTTAAATTTTTACCTTGTGTGTGTGTGTGTGTGTGTGTGTGTGTGTGTGTGTGTGTGTGTGTGTGTTTAGAAGGAGGAAGGGCAGAGGAAGTTTTATCCCGGTGTTGTTTTTGCAGAGGATTGTTTTTACGTGTTCCCTGTATGTTTTTGTCGTGCTGTTTGAGAATAATGTGGTTTTTATTCCGTCTGTGAGTGTGTGTGTGTGTGTGTGTGTGTGTGTGTGTGTGTGAGAGAGAGAGACAGAGAGAGAGAGATTTTGATTGGGATAGTCACAGAGAAATGGGAAGGAATGTAAGAAAGCGAACGAGAAAAATGCAAAAAGAATAATAAAACAAAACAGACACACAGACAGACAGCCAAACGTACAAAGCAAAATATTTCTTCCACAATAACAAAAGACCAAAAATAAATGAGAATAAAAATAATTTCGTCATTCAAGATTCATCCACACACTTCCGCCACACACCACGAAGACATTCTCTCACTCGTTAAATAATGTCACCTTTAGAAATAAGTTTACAAGAACATATTACAAAAGCAAATATTTCTGATAATTTGTATATATTGGAATGGTTTTGTCGCCATAATTGAAGTGTCTCTAAGAGGGTGGTGTGTGTTGTGGTGACGTCAGGAGGCCACGGTCGGTGTTTATTGATTGTGAGAGTCTGTGAGGGGCAGGGGAAGTTGTTTCATCTTTTGTTGGTCTTGGTTTTTAATAGTGAAGCGAGTGGGTGATGTGAAGAAAGACTCACGCACACACAAACACACACACACACACACACACACACACACACACACACACACACACTTTTACTCTTAAGTTTATACATCTTAAGAGTAACGTACAGGTCATGTACAGGTTGAGATCAAATATGATGATTCGGTCAAGTTTATCCCATTAATGATTAGACGAGAGATAATCATTTATCTAATAATAATTCCTGAAATTTAACCTCTAGATTAACTTATTTAACCACAAGACAGATTTAGTGTATATTTGTGCATAATAATAATTACGTTTATATTACAAGGAGACGTTAAACCATCCAAGACAAGGGTTATGAACTAAAGTATCATAATATTGTCATTTCTCTTCCAACATCTTGCATTATGAGAGCCATTGTTATCCAAGAGAACTTCAGACCAAAATATGTTCTTTGTTGCATTTAACCTTTGATCTGTTCCGTAAATTTAAAACAAAAGAGGAAAAAGACTAAGAAATTGGACAAAGGGAATTAGATTTGAGTACTTTTTTTGCTTTTGTTTTACCTTTTAGATCTCAACACGAGTGGTTCAGGTTTAGACTTAAAGGAATAAGACTCCACTAACTATTTTGATTGGTAAATGAAGGACAGGAAGGAGGGAGAGAGAAGAGACTTAAGTGAAAGACAGACGTGGAGAAAAGAGAGGGAGGGGGAGGAAGATAGAGAAGGGTGAATGACAGTGGTGAAGGAGCAGGAGAAGGATTGTGGTGAGGGTAGAGAAGGTAGAGAGCAGTTTGTGTGTGTGTGTGTGTGTGTGTGTGTGTGTGTGTGTGTGTGTGTGTGTGTGTGTGTAAGGTTGACCCCACAATGAATGGAATACAAAGGGAAGACGATGGAGTACTAATGGAAAGAGAGGGAAACAAGAAGACGAAGAGAAACAGGAGGAATGAGTAGGAAAACAAGAAGACGAAGAAGATGATGATGAAGGTGGTTGAAAAGTTCCTCATTTGATGTACCAGGAACATACGGCGTATTTATTAAGGTTAAACGGACTGTAGGTTCATTTGTTGAGGTGGTGATGGCGTTAGTGGTGGTAGTGGTGATGGTAGCAGTGATAGTGGTGGCAATGGTGATGGTGGTGGTGGTGATGGTGGTGACGGTGGTGGTGGTGGTGGTGGTGGTGACGGTGGTGGTAGTGACGGTGGTGGTAGTGGTAGCAGTGATAGTGGTGGCAATGGTGGTGGTGGTGGTGGTGGTGGTGATGGTGGTGACGTGGTGGTAGTGGTAGCAGTGATAAGTGGTGGCAATGGTGGTGGTGGTGACGGTGGTGATGGTGGTGACGGTGGTGGTGGTGGTGGTGACGGTGGTGGTAGTGACGGTGGTGGTAGTGGTGGTGGTGATGGTAGCAGTGATAGTGGTGGCAATGGTGGTGGTGGTGATGGTGGTGGTGGTGGTGGTGGTAGTGGTAGTGGTGGTAGTGATGATGGTGGTGGTGATGGCAATGGTGATGGTGGTGGTGGTGATGGTGGTGGTGGTGGATGGTGGTGGTGATGGTGGTGGTGATGGTGGTGGTGATGGTGGTGGTAGTGACAGTGGTGTTATTGGAGATAGTGGTGGCAGTGTTGGTAGTGGTGCCTGTGAGAGGCTACAATGACCTGCCAGTCATGGACACCGACCTCATCTATCACAGTCTCTCTCTCTCTCTCTCTCTCTCTCTCTCTCTCCTCTCTCTCTCTCTCTCTCTCTCTCTCTCTCTCTTCTCCGCCATCCCCATCAATGATTCACACTCCCTCCTCGTTCCTCCCTGTCCCTAATCCTTTTATCAACTAACTATTTCCTCCTTTTACTCCTTCGCTTTCTTCTTTCCTCCTTCACTCAATCTTTCATTCTCTCTCTCTCCCTTACTCTCTCACCCCTTCCTTCACTGTCTTACTCTCGTCCCTCCTTTCTCTCCCTCCCTTTCACTCGCTCTTTCCATCACTCCTTCACTCTCCTACTTCATTATTCCCCTGTTAGTTCTTCACACACTGAGCGTATACAGTATAATACAGCTCATTATTTTAACTAGGCGCACGGTGCGGTGGCTGAGTGTGGATACAACGCTCGACTCTTGTCCTCAGAGTCCCTGGTTGGCGCCCGGGGCCCCCCACAGTCCATCCAGCTGTGAACAGGACTTATACAGTTGGGGAAGTGAATGTGAGCGAGTGCAGTGCCGACCAAAGGCTTAATAGTCTATGTACTGTACTGTGTCTATGTACTGTATTTATGTATCTATGTACTGTATCAACACTACACCTTTTTGGACCGTCAGGCCGATGGGTAAGGTATCTACTGTACGACTGTAGTGAATCTTGTGGATCTAGTCGTTTTATATCATAATGTTGGATAATATTGTGTGTGTGTGTGTGATTATAAGTTCTGTTGAGTGATACTGGGTGCCGGGGAGTGATACTGGGTGCCAGGGAGTGATACTGGGTGCCGGGAAGTGATACTGGGTACTGAGGAGTGATACTGGGTGCCGGGGAGTGATACTGTGTGCCGGGGAGTGATACTGGGTACTGAGGAGTGATACTGGGTGCCGAGGAGTGATACTGGGTGCCGGGGAGTGATACTGTGTGCCGGGGAGTGATACTGTGTGCCGGGGAGTGATACTGGGTACTGAGGAGTGATACTAGGTACTGAGGAGTGATACTGGGTGCCGAGGAGTGATACTGTGTGCCGGGGAGTGATACTGTGTGCCGGGGAGTGATACTGGGTGCCGGGGAGTGATACTGGGTACTGAGGAGTGATACTGGGTGCCGAGGAGTGATACTGTGTGCCGGGGAGTGATAATGGGTGCCGGGGAGTGATACTGTGTGCCGGGGAGTGATACTGTGTGCCGGGGAGTGATACTGTGTGCCGGGGAGTGATACTGGGTGCCGGGGAGTGATACTGTGTGTCACGGAGTGATACTGGGTGCCGGGAGTGATACTGGGTGCCGGGGAGTGATACTGTGTGCCGGGGAGTGATACTGTGTGCCGGGGAGTGATACTGGGTGCCGGGGAGTGATACTGGGTACTGAGGAGTGATACTGGGTGCCGAGGAGTGATACTGTGTGCCGGGGAGTGATACTGGGTGCTGGGGAGTGATACTGGGTGCCGGGGAGTGATACTGGGTGCCGGGGAGTGATACTGTGTGCCGAGGAGTGATACTGTGTGCCGGGGAGTGATACTGGGTGCCGGGGAGTGATACTGGGTGCCGGGGAGTGATACTGGGTACTGAGGAGTGATACTGGGTGCCGGGAGTGATACTGGGTGCCGGGGAGTGATACTGTGTGCCGGGGAGTGATACTGGGTGCCGGGGAGTGATACTGTGTGCCGGGGAGTGATACTGGGTGCCGGGGAGTGATACTGGGTGCCGGGGAGTGATAATGGGTGCCGGGGAGTGATAATGGGTGCCGGGGAGTGATACTGTGTGCCGGGGAGTGATACTGGGTGCCGAGGAGTGATACTGGGTGCCGAGGAGTGATACTGTGTGCCGGGAGTGATACTGGGTGCCGAGGAGTGATACTGGGTACTGAGGAGTGATAATGGGTGCCGAGGAGTGATACTGGGTGCCGAGGAGTGATACTGTGTGCCGGGGAGTGATACTGGGTGCCGAGGAGTGATACTGGGTGCCGAGGAGTGATACTGGGTGCCAGGGAGTGATACTGTGTGCCGAGGAGTGATACTGGGTGCCGACGAGTGATACTGGGTGCCAGGGAGTGATACTGGGTGCCGGGGAGTGATACTGTGTGCCGAGGAGTGATACTGGGTGCCGACGAGTGATACTGGGTGCCAGGGAGTAATACTGGGTGCCGGGGAGTGATACTGGGTGTCGAGGAGTGATACTGGGTGCCGACGAGTGATACTGGGTGCCAGGGAGTGATACTGGGTGCCGGGGAGTGATACTGGGTGCTGGGGAGTGATACTGGGTGCCGACGAGTGATACTGGGTGCCAGGGAGTGATTCTGGGTGTCGGGGAGTGATACTGGGTGCCGGGGAGTGATACTGTGTGCCGGGGAGTGATACTGGGTGCCGAGGAGTGATACTGGGTACTGAGGAGTGATAATGGGTGCCGAGGAGTGATACTGGGTGCCGAGGAGTGATACTGTGTGCCGGGGAGTGATACTGGGTGCCGAGGAGTGATACTGGGTGCCGAGGAGTGATACTGGGTGCCAGGGAGTGATACTGTGTGCCGAGGAGTGATACTGGGTGCCGACGAGTGATACTGGGTGCCAGGGAGTGATACTGGGTGCCGGGGAGTGATACTGTGTGCCGGGGAGTGATACTGGGTGCTGACGAGTGATACTGGGTGCCAGGGAGTAATACTGGGTGCCGGGGAGTGATACTGGGTGTCGAGGAGTGATACTGGGTGCCGACGAGTGATACTGGGTGCCAGGGAGTGATACTGGGTGCCGGGGAGTGATACTGGGTGCTGGGGAGTGATACTGGGTGCCGACGAGTGATACTGGGTGCCAGGGAGTGATTCTGGGTGTCGGGGAGTGATACTGGGTGCCGGGGAGTGATACTGGGTGCCGGGGAGTGATACTGTGTGCCGGGGAGTGATACTGGGTGCCGGGGAGTGATACTGGGTGCCAGGGAGTGATACTGGGTGCTAGGGATTGATACTGGGTGCTGGGGAGTGATACTGGGTGCCGGGGAGTGATACTGGGTGCCGGGGAGTGATACTGGGTGCTAGGGAGTGATACTGGGTACCGAGGAGTGATACTGGGTGCCGACAAGTGATACTGGGTGCCGGGGAGTGATACTGGGTGCCGACGAGTGATACTGGGTGTCGGGGAGTGATACTGGGTGCCGACGAGTGATATTGGGTGCCGGGGAGTGATACTGGGTGAGAGGAGTGATACTGGGTGCCGGGGAGTGATACTGAGTGCCGGGGAGTGATATTGGGTGCCGGGGAGTGATACTGAGTGCCGGGGAGTGATACTGGGTGCCGACGAGTGATACTGGGTGTCGGGGAGTGATACTGGGTGCCGACGAGTGATACTGGGTGCTAGGGAGTGATACTGGGTGCCGGGGAGTGATACTGGGTGCCGGGGAGTGATACTGGGTGCCGGGGAGTGATAATGGGTGCCGAGGAGTGATACTGGGTGCCGGGGAGTGATACTGGGTGCCGGGGAGTGATACTGGGTGCCGGGGAGTGATAATGGGTGCCGGGGAGTGATACTGGGTGCCGGGGAGTGATACTGGGTGCCGAGGAGTGATAATGGGTGCCGAGGAGTGATACTGGGTGCCGAGGAGTGATACTGTGTGCCGGGGAGTGATACTGGGTGCCGGGGAGTGATACTGGGTGCCGGGGAGTGATACTGGGTGCCGGGGAGTGATACTGGGTGCCGGGGAGTGATACTGGGTGCCGGGGAGTAATGCTGGGTGCCGAGGAGTGATACTGGGTGCCGGGGAGTGTTACTGGGTGCCGGGGAGTGATACTGGGTGCCGGGGAGTGATACTGGGTGCCGAGGAGTGATACTGGGTGCCGGGGAGTGATACTGGGTGCGAGGGAGTGCCAGTGTTAACCAAAATCCGAAGACCTGGTGGGCGACAGCTTCGACAAATACAAGCAAGTGTTTGGTTAGTGGTGAGGGCCGGTGTTCGCTCGTGTGTGCCTCGCCAAGGGAGTTTTATTGGTTGTGTTCAGAACCAGCGAGATATATTGAGGCAGTTTTGCGTCCGGGTGACAGATTGTGTTTCTTTCGTCTTTTGCCTCGACCATAAATTTTGTGTCTGGGATTATTTTAGATTTTAAGGGATTTTTATGTAATTCTTATTTATTACATCAGTAAATAACATTTTTTTTATTTTTTTTATTTTGTACTTCTCTTGGGTGTAAACATTATCTGCCTCAAGGGTGGTATTGTTAATCTTAGTTCATCGATGGATTAATGAACTGCCATATGTTTGAGTTATTCGACTTAACTCTGGTGGAGGGACAAGAGATAGTGCACGAGTATCCCCGAGGTCACCCGCACCTTCCTACCTGTGGAAATGTATAAGGAACACACACACACACACACACACACACACACACACACACAAAACAGGTCAGAGGGATTGTAATTCACTAGTTCGTCCGCCATAATAACATCCCCCTCTATTCCACCATAAAAAGTGTTCATTACTCACTACACACTGGTTCATATATCACCATATACCGTTCCCTCAGTTAATGACATATATCATCAGAAATATATCGCGTTACTGGGCATTCTATAAAACATTACCGTAATGATTGTTTCTAAATTGGAAATGTATCCTAAAATAAAATCATTGTTGGTAACAGGAAACTTAAACGAGTAGAAAATGTTGTGTAATTGGGTTGTAACATTAGCTGTGATGATAGATGCGCGAAAGAGATCAAAATAAGAGTAGGTCAAGCAAAAAAAACAGCATTTAATAATGTAAAAGACCTAATGAAAAGGGACTTTAATTCCAATTTGAGAAAAAGGCTGAAATACTATATATGTCGAGGACTGTTGTATGGGTCAGAGGCGTGGGCACTTTCAGAAGACACCAGAGAGAGGTGTTATATAGGCGTAAGTTTAAAATAAATTACACTGACAAGAAAACGAAAGAAGTACTACGATTAGCAAAAAAATAAAGATAAATACCTGAAATTTTCAGAAAAAAAGACAATGAGATACTTTGATCATATAATTAAGGGTAAGGATATAATAACAAATATTAATGGGCAAAGTTGAGGGTAGGAGGGCCAGGGGAAGGCAGAGACTGGGATGGATGAATGAAATTAAAAACTGCGTCCCTTAGCTTTGAGGACGGAACTCTGATTGATTGAGTTTCTTATATAATTTCAATGATTGTTTTACCATTTTTTGTAAAAGCTTCCAAGATGTTATTACGATATAAATTCCTAAGAATCAACGTCTTTTCCACAGTCTGGTTTAAAAAGTTCTCGTTTATTATAGAAAACCAAACCTTGGTGGTAAATACTATAGACAGAGGCTAACATTCTTATATCTTAACTCTAATCACCATGAAAACAACAACAATGACAGATCTGAATCCCTCTTGTGTTCGTTTCCCCGACTTGTTATTACCGTATCTGAAGCCTGAGTCGAAACAGTAGCCAGGAGAGAGGGGTAACACCTTCCTTATATAGACGAACCTTTTATGAAGCACACTCTGAGACGCTGACTTGAACAAATGGTATCGAATGTTTGGTTATTACGGCCAGGAAGTTCTCTGTGTTCTCGGCTGCGTTTTTATCTCTTTGTTGTATTTCGCTTGAGTTCTCTTCTTCACGTTCTCTAGAAATACGATTGTGGATGCGTTTTGTTTTGTCAATAAATATTAGACTAGCTGCGTTCTCTCTATATTTACGTATACACAAGGCTGCGTTCTCTCTATTAACACGATATTAACCACATTATCTACAGGGATGGAATTGGTCACGTTCTCTCCTCACACACGACCTTCTCCGCGTTCAATTGCTTCTACGATAAATTGACTCTTTTTCGCCGTGTGATAAATTTCTTTCTTGTTTCATAGCCCGTGTGTTTACAAGTGTTTTATATTTCCGTTTTATTTTATTTTTTTTATATTTCATCAATTTGTTTTAGCGACATCTTCCATCATTTTCACTTCAGAGACAAGAAATAAATCGGATCACGTGAAGATTAATCACCCCGGGTTAGTTTAGGTTAGGTTCTCTGCCTTCCTCGAAACAACAGATGAAATAATTGTATACGTTTCCACGGTGTAAGTTGATGATATTCATAGATGATGTAACTTTTTGCATGTGTTTAGTCAGTCCAATGATAGTGATAATAAATGGGGTAAAATTGAAGGAGGAAAGGCAAGGGGAGGTGGTGGGCAAACAGACTGGGACGACTGAATCATATTAAATGCTGTGGTTCCTAAAGAGATGGAAACTGTGGAAGGATTGGTAAAGACAGGTTGAATACGTTTGGAATGGAGGGCCGTGGTTGTTGACCCTCAGATATCAGTGAATATTATATTATTACAAAGGTTAAGCATTATAGAGAATTATCAACGCTGTGAATTATGTGTTATCGTTAATAGATAAATTATTGACTAATAATGGTTAAAGTTATCAATGTATTATAAAACAAAAATCCCTGAAAATTATGACCATAAAATATTAAGTTGGTTGATCGTAAAAGTGTCTTATATTTCACGGTCATTTTCGCTCATTTCTCTCTGTTATTATCACGGGGAAAATAACCCGCCATTTTTTTATTATATGACGCAACGAAAATAAAACATTAAAATTCATTTAATTAAAACCTTCTGCTTACAAATAAACAAAATAAAAGACTCTATCATGTCGTCGTGCTTGTGTTAGCTTTGTTGTTGGGTTTTATTAATCGTAAAATTAAACCCAAACAAGTAGAGTGTTTATTCTCACTGAGGATATCTTTCTCTTATCGATTTATTCTAATTAAAATCTATTTATCATTCATTTATAATTCATGAGGTTGAAAGAGGATAATTATTACTGTAGATGTGTATAACGATAAAGAGTGTGCATAATGCTTCATACATAACGGTAGTGTGTATAATGCTTCATACATAACGGTAGTGTGTATAATGTTTCATACATAACGGTAGTGTGTATAATGCTTCATTCATAACGGTAGTGTGTATAATGCTTCAAACATAACGGTAGTGTGTATAATGCTTCATACATAACGGTAGTGTGTATAATGCTTCATTCATAACGGTAGTGTGTATAATGCTTCATACATAACGGTAGTGTGTATAATGCTTCATACATTACGGTAGTGTGTATAATGCTTCATACATAACGGTAGTGTGTATAATGCTTCATACATAACGGTAGTGTGTATAATGCTTCATTCATAACGGTAGTGTATAATGCTTCATACATAACGGTAGTGAGTATAATGCTTCATACATAACGGTAGTGTGTATAATGCTTCATTCATAACGGTAGTGTATAATGCTTCATACATAACGGTAATGAGTATAATGCTTCATACATAACGGTAGTGTGTATAATGCTTCATACATAACGGTAGTGTGTATAATGCTTCATACATAACGTTAGTGTGTATAATGCTTCATACATAACGGTAGTGTGTATAATGCTTCATACATAACGCTAGTGTGTATAATGCTTCATATATAACGTTAGTGTGTATAATGCTTCATACATAACGTTAATGTGTATAATGCTTCATACATAATGTTAGCGTGTATAATGCTGCATTCATAACGATAGTGTGTATAAAGCTTCAACCATCACTTACTAACTCAGTGTAACAATAACTCACCAAACTGCGTCCGTGAGGCTTCCCCGTCTAATCCACACCTGGACGTTCATTAGTTACCTGCATAAATACAGGCCAGGTATACGTGAGGCTGGTGACAGGTGAGAGAGAGAGAGAGTTGAAGGTATTGGAGAGACGAGAAAGATGAAATGCAAATAAGAGTAAAGGAGAAAGTTTTTAATATAGAGAATTAAGTGAAAGGTTCTAGAGTCTGGTATGGAGGAAGGTGATAGATGCCTTTCTGTCATTGCTCAAAATCCTCACGTCCACCACCCATCTCCCCGCCTCTTCCCGTTCACCACCCTCCTTGACCACTTATCTCCTTGTCTCCTCCCGTCCACCACCCAACTCCCAGCCTCCTCCCGTCCACCGCCCATCTCCCCGCCTCTTCCCGCCCACCACCCTCCTTGACCACTTATCTCCTCGTCTCCTCCCGTCCACCACCCATCTCCCAGCCTCCTCCCGTCCCCCACCCATCTCCCCGCCTCTTCCCGTTCACCACCCTCCTTGACCACTTATCTCCTCGTCTCCTCCCGTCCGCCACCCAACTCCCAGCCTCCTCCCGTCCCCGACCCATCTCCCCGCCTCTTCCCGTTCACCACCCTCCTTGACCACTTATCTCCTCGTCTCCTCCCGTCCGCCACCCAACTCCCAGCCTCCTCCCGTCCCCGACCCATCTCCCCGCCTCTTCCCGCCCACCACCCTCCTTGACCACTTATCTCCCCGTGTCCTCCCGTCCGCCACCCATCTCCCAGCCTCCTCCCGCCCACCACCCATCTCCCCGCCTGTTTAAACCGGTAATAAAACTGAAAATCAAGACTTAACTAAAACTTCACACAGACAGATTCCTTCTCTCATGATTCAGAAATCGAGGAGAATTTTTTTTTCTTTTAGTTTGCATTGTCCTAATTGGTCTACAAACATTACTCCTGTTACTCTGACCGCGGCGGGATTATCCAGGTCACTCAAAACTCCCTGAAGTTGGGGCTGAAACTAAAGAGATTTGATATTTTCCTCGACCAGAGTCACAGATAGTCGGCCTTGATATGAACGAGTGGAGGTCGACCTTATTTGATTTGTACCCTGAGTAGTACCTCTTCCAATCTCTCTCTCTCTCTCTCTCTCTCTCTCTCTCTCTCTCTCTCTCTCTCTCTCTTGCTTTATTAAATCTTCCATCCCGTCCTCTTTCTTTGTTTTACTCCCCCCCCCCCTTACTGCTCTACACTCTGCCTACATTTCTTCTCTTCTATCTCTCTCTCCTTTCCCTTCCCTCCCTCTCACACTTCATCTCTCCCCCCCTCTATCCCTCTCCATTCCTTCCTCTCACGATTCATTGCTTCCTCCTTTTCTCCCTTTCCTTTTCTCCCTTCCTCCCAGTTTCTTTCCCTCCCTTCCTCTCCCTCCCCCTCTCTTTCGTTTACACCTCCATCCCCCCCCCCCTTCCACCCCATTTCCTTCCTTTCTCTCCCCCATCCTACATCTTCTCTTCCTCCCTCTCTCAAGTCAGATCTATGAGTACGATGACTTAATCTACATTTAGAGTACATTGCTTTAACCCCTCGAGTACAGTATCTTAATCCCTTCATAATGATGTGTTAACCATTTGAGTACGATGACGCATGCTCTCGAATATGATGACATACTCAGGGGTCAATCCATTCTGCTCAAGAGGTTAAGTCATCGTACTCGTGGGGTCAATCCATTCTACTCAAGAGGTTAAGCCATCGTACTCGTGGGGTCAATCCATTGTACTCAAGAGGTTAATTCATCGTACTCGTGGGGTCAAGTCATTGTACTCCTGAGGTTAAGTCATCGTACTCGTGGGGTCAATCCATTGTACTCAAGAGGTTAATTCATCGTACTCGAGGGGTTACGTCATATAGGCACATAGATATAGACATATATGTATAGATATAAATATATTCACATAACTGAGATGTCAAGTGTGATCATGATTTAAAAACTATAAGAAAAAATAATTATTTTCGACTCAGTTTTATTCATGGGTAATAATTTTTTTTTTTTTTATATGTTCCTTTTTAGATCAAATTTACATAGGAATTACCGCTCGCTCACCCATAACCGTTATTCGTCAGTCAATACTCATTTATCTTTTAACAAATCTATTTTTTTTTTTATATTTACAATCGTTGTGTTGGGCTACACTACCGATGTGTCAAGATGAATGATCCTGTACAAATTACTGAAAATACTGGAATAACATAGTTCAGTAAATCCCATCTTCATTGGTTCAGAAATACACTCACTGAACTGGCTACACTGATGACTGAAATTGGTTTCGCTTTTAGCCAACACATTTTACCAGGGGAAAAAAAAGTAGAGAAAAGAAACACTATTCGGATAATTTAGCTGTTGTTGAGAGGCTGTTTCGAATTATTGGATTATTTCTATTAGAGAGAGCGATGGTAATTAGGTTTGGGGTGTTCTTGGCTGGTACTGGTAACTTGAGGGAATTAAACATCAACTTTCTGGTTCCTGCTGGTGTGTGCGAGATAATTTTATATCTTATCTTAATCTTGAACTTTCTTCCCTTTATGTTTGTCTTTCCATTGTTTACGTTAATAAAATAATGAGGTGATATAAAGTTTGGGTGTTGTGGCACAGAGGTAAAGCGTTCATCGTCTCCTGTTATAGTTAATGGTCTGCGATTTGCCATTAGGAGCCCCCAGTCGACCTAGTTGTGAATGGGCGCCTGACTGTTAACTGGACGAGTGGTGGTTGGTGGTGGTGGCGGTGGTGATGGGATACAGTAAAAATTGTCAAAAAGAATGAGAAGCAAATAAAAGATAACGCAATAAAACACGTAAAGTAAATCTGACACGGAAACATACAAAACTACAACACGTTGAAATGGGGTAAAGAAATATGTGGTTTGAGGGAGTATAGACTCTGTGTGTAGACACTCCCTTGATTGTTCAAAGGGGTTATTTCCTTTTCACTAATTACTGCTGGGTCATAGGGATGGTGGTGGGGACACACGGGGTCATGGTGATGGTAGTGGGGACACACGGGGTCATGGTGATGGTAGTGGGGACACACGGGGTCATGGTGATGGTAGTGGGGACACACGGGGTCATGGTGATGGTAGTGGGGACACACGGGGTCATGGTGATGGTAGTGGGGACACACGGGGTCATGGTGATGGTAGTGGGGACACACGGGGTCATGGTGATGGTAGTGGGGACACACGGGGTCATGGTGATGGTAGTGGGGACACACCGGGTCATGGTGATGGTAGTGAGGACACACGGGGTCATGGTGATGGTAGTGGGGACACACGGGGTCATGGTGGTGGGGACACACGGGGTCATGGTGATGGTAGTGGGGACACACGGGTCATGGTGATGGGAGTGGGGACACACGGGGTCATGGTGATGGTAGTGAGGACACACGGGGTCATGGTGATGGTAGTGGGGACACACGGGGTCATGGTGGTGGGGACACACGGGGTCATGGTGATGGTAGTGAGGACACACGGGGTCATGGTGATGGTAGTGGGGACACACGGGGTCATGGTGATGGTAGTGGGGACACACGGGGTCATAATAAACCAAAATAACAATATACTTAAAGGTGTTCCGTGTCATCATATACTGTACACTAAAGTGATTAATTTCACCGTTGCTGAGTGATGAGATTCCTTGCTGGAATTTTACTACATTGTACACTATATCAGGATTAATTAACACACCGAGTACTTAATGCAAATTCTACGTATTGATGAAGAACCAAGAGAGCTTTAGGGGTAACGCAGAGCCGAGGTCATAAAGAAGAGAGTGATGCTATCAATCACGGAGCAGAGAGGGAAGAGAATATAATGAAAATCATACACAGGAAGTGGGTGCATATATCATGAGGGATATTGTGAGGTGATGAGGCTGGAGGTGATAAATGAGAAGCAGGATCACACCTACCGTTATCAGTAGCGAACGGCAGTATTAATTATTTTACTGTAACGTTTGGCAAATACAGTTCGACCTCAATTTGAAATGTAGATTGAGTCTGGAGGGAGGAGAGTGGGTAGGTGTCTCTGTTTGATGTTGGTGTATATATACAGGTACGGTATATATCTAGGCATGAGGTAACTTATTCCTCAGGTATATTTCAAACACCTTTGGAGTGACTTAAGAGTTTTAAGGTCAAACTGGCTGGTCACATTATCCACTCAACTTCATATGTTTGTATATAATTTTTCCATCTGGAAAAAAAATACTAGTTATTTCCGAAGAATTAATTTGTTGATATATTTAGTGTTTGGTGTTTTCATTGTTATCAAGGATGTTTTTGCTGTTTTTATTATAATGTTTCTTTAGATTAAAATCAGTACTATAGACTACGGAGTAACGGGGAACAAGATGAAACTTTCCAAAGTAACTGGACATAATTTATGTTAGTATTCAATGGATACACTAAGCTGTTGGCCTTCACAGTCGTGACACAACATTTGACGCAGGTTTAATTAATCGAGCTCTTGCTAACCATTGACTAAATTCGAGATAAATCAGGAATCTTTACGAAAAATAAAATTGTTTAAGTTATCTATGTTAATAACCTGTCTATGTAAACATAAATCTGCTATTTCATCTAATCTAATAAAATAGTCAAGATGAATATGTAGCTGAAGGCTGTGATAAACAACACACACTACCATGTTAGAATAAATTCACCATTAAGTTTGGCTGGAATATATCATTTAAAAAATACGTGTGTGTGTGTGTGTGTGTGTGTGTGTGTGTGTGTGTGTGTCGACCAGCCTTTTTATAGCGTTTCTCTTATTGAGTTTATTCTTTATTCTTTGATTTGAAGGGGGAGGTTAAGGGTGGAGGTTAAGGGTAGAGGTTAAAGGGGGAGGTTAAGGGTAGAGGTTAAAGGGAGAGGTTAAGGGCAGAGGTTAAGGGTAGAGGTTAAGGGTGGAGGTTAAAGGTAGAGGTTAAGGGCAGAAGTTAAAGGTAGAAGTTAAGGGTAGAAGTTAAGGGTGGAGGTTAAAGGTAGAAGTTAAGGGTAGAAGTTAAAGGGAAAGATTGAATGATAGAGGTTCAAGGTAGAGGTTAAGAGTAGAAGTTAAAGGTAGAAGTTAAGGGTAGAGGTTTAAGGTAAAGTTTAACATACTCAGTTACTCATAATCGTAGGAAGGTTATTCAGTCTATCTCTTCCTACGTAACAAATATTATTAGTGTTTGTCCTGTGAGTTATGGTTGTGGGTTGTAAATATAAGTTTATTTTGTGCTGTTTCATCTTTCATCAGTATGACGCGTAAGTTTGTTCACCTTTTAAGTATAATGAGTATCAAAATGAAATTCTCGAGTTTACAGATTCCCTCAAACGCTACAAGAGACCTTTAAGAATAACAAGCGAAGTTTATGGGGGACGTGAAATATCTTAAAAACTACAGAAGAAAACTGCGGGAATTATTAACCAAGTTACTTTAATCATTAGCAGAAAGTAACAAGGCTGGTAGTGGTATGGGCGCCTAGGGTAGTAATGGTCTAGTCCACCACAATTGCCTTTTTTGGTGTGCATTGTATGTTATTAACCTCATAAGAACACCTTAAACTCTTTCCTTCTTGTATTATGGAAGATTAATCGATGTATATATATCTATCTTGTGTTGAGTGAGAGAGCGACACCAAAACAAGTAATATATTATAAGGCAAAAGGCAAAGTGAAGTATATACCTTTTGTATCCTATTGACATTACATGATTACACACACACACACACACACACACGCACACACACACATACACACACACACGTATACATTATAAACAATAGCGTTACTTATATTTAATGGACTCGACACACCGCTGTAAAAGACAACGTTTTAAACCCTGAAATATATGCTTAACCACTAGTGTACCGTACATAAGCTCTCTTTAAAGTTCAAGACACAGTGTGGCAGTTTTAGACACGTTTCTGAAAATCTAAGTTTTGGTTGATAAATTTATGAGGAGGTGGGCGTGTGTGGGCGTGTGGGCGTGTGTGGGTATCCTTGGGTGTGGGGCTCATAAGGATGTTGAATGACTTTTACAGTGTGTTCAACTCTCCTGCTTCACTACAACATACTTGTATTGTTGTTTTCATCGTGTCATTATTATTCACGTCCTTCTTACCGTGTTCTACAGTCTGTGTCTCACTCAATAAACGTCTAACTCTTAGGACAGATCCCCAGTGTTGTATTCTCTCTGCCACCTCAACCCAAGTGAAAATTAACTTCACGTATACATATATTAAGAAAATTTCATTTTAGTGACGAATTCATTACAATCGCAAAATCCATTTCGACGTAAAGTAGAAAAAATATAATTTTCTTTTGTGTTTACAGAATAATGTGATAATCTGGCAGAGAGTTGATGACTAGATTTTAATTAAATCTTAGTGAACAAAATTAACAAAAAGAAAACTTTTTCTTTACGACAATTTTTCAGTTTATCGGTACAAATAAGAAGAACAAACTGTGAAAATGTGGGCATATATTCACGTGTCCAGAGATGTACTAAACTATTGTTTCACACATAAAGTGAAACTGACAGCGTCGCCTTTTAAGATAAACTGAAACTTGTTACTTGCTTTAGGATTTCATGATGAGGACGCGAGTGTGTGTGTGTGTGTGTGTGTGTGTGTATAATAATAAAATGATAATAATAATAATAATAATAAACGGTATATTAACAGATTTGCAGCCGGTGGCTGAAAATATACAGACTTACATTTGATTTAGACATAATGATATAATATGCGTTGAATACATTTACAGGGCTGTACAGTACATAAATCAGGAGTTCTTTATTATTTTAACAATAGATGGGATGGTGCTGTTCTTATATCTATCGGTGCAGGCTCTTATGGGCTGAATTTTGTTGTAGTGGCTGACTGCGCGAGGTGGGCGGAGGGCTGCCAAAGGCAGGAGGTGGCGATGACGAGGATGGTGCAAAAGTCCACTGCTAAACCTTGCTCGTGCTTGGTGGTGGAGGTCACTGAGGGATGGCTTTTCCAGGGTGGAGAGAGCGTTGATGTAGCCGGAGTAGTCTAGCTGACGTTGTTGGGTGGAGTTGAGAGAAGACGACCAGGCTGGTGACGCATACGTTAGTTGGGGGAGAATAAAGGCGTGTATTTGTGTGTGTGTGTGTGTGTGCGCGCTCGCGTGTGTGTGTGTGTGTGTGTGTGTGTGTGTGTGTGTGTGTGTGTGTCGCAACTCTCAAACACAAAATAATGGTCATAGTCTGTATCTCACCCTTGGCTTGTCAAGAAACCTAACGACCCAAAAAAATTATCTTTGTGGACCGTTGGATGAGTCATACAGTACACATTGTTTAGCCTTTCTTGACAGAGAGAGAGAGAGAGAGAGAGAGAGAGAGAGAGAGAGAGAGAGAGAGAGAGAGAGAGAGAGAGAGAGAGAGAGTGTTTATAATATATCCTGCAGGACCGAATACACTTATAGGACTCGGAGTAAGAAGTGCCATAATGGATCACCAAAGACAGAACACCAATACGAGGCTCCTGGCACAACTTCTGTATAGGGGAACTGTTTTAAGTGTGTCGAGGTGTAAAGTTTGGCTAGTCTGTGTGGTTAGTGAGCCTTTGTTTCTGGAGTATGGAAAGTTCTCAACACACACACACACACACACACACACACACACACACACACACACACACACACACAAGATGGAAGACAAAAATAAATTATATCAGTTAATAAACACAGTTTGTTTTATAGCCATGCTGGTCTCAACTGTCTGAATAGGCTATATCCTAAAGGCCTACATTAATCATTATAATTAGGGGGTCACTCCTTACCTGCCCCAATCCTAGTGGGACCCAAAGCTAAAAATCATCTGTCCTATTGGTTAGGTTCGATTGAATTAGTTTCTATTAGTATAATGGCTAAGGTTAGTTTAGGACCCATCATGACTGCAGTTCCATTCAGCCTCGTACAAGTGATACAGTGTGTACCGCATCACACACCTCCATAAACACAGTCGTGACCTCATTTCTCATTAATTGGACTTTGTAAATTAATATGATGCGTGTCCAACACAACTATTATTACTGGTCGTGGAGGTCAACATGAGGGGTTCAACTGCTGTTACTCTGTGTTAATTGAGTTGTTTAGTTAAGGTTTTGTTCTGCCACGTCGTAATATATTCCTTGTACAGTATATCCTAGTCTATGTGGGATATAAATTTGTTTTGTTATATACAGTAATACAGTACTCTCTCTCTCTCTCTCTCTCTCTCTCTCTCTCTCTCTCTCTCTCTCTCTCTCTCTCTCTCTCTCTTTTCTTTTCTTACTCGTTGGTGCAATCTCTGATCTTTGCCGATTATACAGTAGCGTCCTTCTGTCCTTAGTCGTATCACCTGTCCTCTGGGTCGTACTTATTAGTATCTTCAGCCTTGTATGTATACGTCAATAGTCCAAACCTACAGCCCTTAGTCGTACTCCACTGGTTGTACTCTAATCCCAGTCGTACTCAAGGTCCTGGTGGTGCAGTACATCCCAGTCACACTAACGTCCCTAGCTGTATTATTCAGTGGTACTCTTAGTCATATTTTCCAGTCGTAATCAAGTCCCTGGTCGTACATTCCACTTGTACTCTAATCCCAAGTCGTCCTCTCCTGGTCGTACCCTGTCCACACGTGCTGGTGGTCGTCGTCTCCTCCTACGCGCAAGTTTCATCTTGGGAATATGTTCAGAAATTGTTGGGTCTTGACTCTGCTGAAGTTGGATTAAGGTATTGGCCTCGGGTACGCTCCTGGAGGGGGCCCGCAGATGTTGGGTGGCAGAGTGGGCGGCAGAGTGGGTGGCTTTGTCTTATACCTCGCTATCTTAGTGTAGGGTGGCAAGCTGAATGAGGCGGCAAAGTGGGTGGTGGCTGATTCGTCTGTTTGCTTTGGGTGGCAGGGTGGGTGGTAGAGAGGGCGGCTTTGTCTTATGAGATCCCATGGCGAAGTGGGTGGCGAGCTTTGACGTAGAGTGGCAGAATGGGTAGCAGAGTGAGTGGCTGATTGGGTGGCAGAGTGGGCGGCAGAGTGGATGACTGAGTGGGTGGCAGAGTGGGCGGCAGAGTGGATGACTGAGTGAGTGACAAATTGAGTGGCAAGAGGTCTGTTTATGTGCACGTGTCGCATCTGTGCAAGTGTATGAATGCGTTTATTGTGCATGTGTCATTTATTGGCTTATGTGCATGTAGGTGTACGTATGCTCGTTATGTGTATGTGTACGTATGCTTGTTATGTGTATGTGTACGTATGCTTGTTATGTGTATATGTACGTATGCTTGTTATGTTTATGTGTACGTATGCTTGTTATGTGTATGTGTACGTATGCTTGTTATGTGTATGTGTACGTATGTTCGTTATGTGTATGTGTACGTATGCTTGTTATGTATCTGTGTATTAGGACATTGATGTAGTGAAATTCATAAACACTGAATTTACACTTTGAGGGAATCCATCTTGGCTACCAACACCATATTCTTCTACACTACAGTATCGTGGCCTCCTAGTTCACCAACATAACTCTTACTCTGGGATATTCCTGTGTCATTCACCTCAATCATCCTGGGATTTGAATTACTCGTACATATTTTATTTTCATTAATGACGAGCCGATGATACCTTAATGGGGGGGGGGGGGGGGAATATGAATTGTATGTGAGTATGGTTTAAAGAGTGTGTGTCTGTGGGGTTTAAAGAGCACAGCGCCACGGATGGATGAGGTATATGAACACAGCCAGGTTAACCTTCTACCTTTTAAATCTCACTCCCACGCTCAGTGTATACTCTCTCTCTCTCTCTCTCTCTCTCTCTCTCTCTCTCTCTCTCTCTCTCTCTCACATCTGCCTGCCACTTCCCGCCTTTTTGTTTCTCTCACTAACTTTAAAATAATAATAATAATAATAATAATAATAATAATAATAATAATAATAATAATAATAATAATATTGACGATGACAAATATTACCTCTTCCATTACCCAAACAGGAGAATGGTTGATCGTTATGGCCAAATTCACACCTTATTAGTGCTTTTTGTGACCCAAGAATGTGTATCGGATTACGAAGCGACATTCTTGGACGTTAAATAATTAGATTTTACAGGTTCGTTACAAAGGCACAAAGGTATTATACTCCTGCTTAGCCACAAATGTTGCATATTTTACCCCGGTGATCAAAACCTCCAAATACGCTTTTCTATCCAGCCTCCAAATCCCTCACAAAGTTGTCATCTCTGTTGAGGAAATTATATTATTTTTTAATGTCCTGTAAAAGAGAGTTCGAATTACTGAGAAAAATTATCCGTTGTTATATACAGTAAATAGTCTTATTATATATTTTTTTCATTATGATGTTCTCTTATAAATAATTGAATCATTTGGTTGGAATAATATCATTTTTTTTTACTGAGCTACGAAATAAATTCATAATATTAGAAAATTTACTGAATACGTTTGATATTTTTTTTCAAGAATTTCAATTATTCATAGAAATAAAATGTTGGAACGTAGATGAATATGAGAAATTCTCTGGTAGTAATTATTATATTTCATTTTTAATAAACTTACCTAAGTTTTAAGTAAGTGTTAGTATAACTCAATTATTCACTGGGTATAACAAATGAATAACTTATACATTCTTAAGACTTTAAATCATTCTTATGGAAAAACTGAGTTATTGACATATCTTTTTCTATAGAAATATTATTAAAAATGGGTAATTAATTGTTTGCAAAATACTAATTACTCTCATTAGAATATTAAAAGTAACAACTATATTTTCATTAAGAAGAGACAAGAATAGAGTCAAAGTACCTTGAAGAAAATGGTAATTATTAACTTTATATTTTAATCACCAAATACAACGTAACATCATCAATTCCTGTTAAAACACACTGAATTATTTTTACGATAAGAAATTGGAAAATGAAGTAAAAATTAACGTGGCGAGGCTCAAAAAACAGTGTGCAGGTACAAAAGGAATACAGTAATTAACCCAGGTATTAATTCATAAGCTTTTACCTGACGTTTTGAGGTGTAGATTATATTTATCTTTTCCCCGGAGAGAATTGTGATATCCAGGGTGAATTAGTGAGCATTTTATAAACTTAGCGGGAATATAATGATAATATATGGTTTACCTGTGGAGAGGACAATATTGTAGAGGACTAATATACTGCACCAAATAGATCTTTTTTTTTTATGGGGAAGTATTTTTGAGAAGGTGAGAGGCAGGGAGAATGTAGAAAGGTTTAGGAAGAGAAGGAATCGGAGAGATAAAGCGTAAGAAAGTGAGTTGGAAGAGCAAGAGAGAGAGAGAGAGAGAGAGAGAGAGAGAGAGAGAGAGAGTTTGAACAGGTAATCATCACGTATAATTTCCTCAAGTCGTAAAGATAAACCACAACACGTACAGTAGTTCCTTGTCACTCTCCACAGGTAACACTCGACTATGTCACTTGTAGCAAAAAAAACCAAACCCTGACATATTTTTCACTCAAGTTTTCCCCCCAGCATGGTTGATAAGGTGTCGGTCATGTATCGCTTATCCTTGAGTCATGCGAGAGGTGAGAGTCTCCAGGGAAGCTCAGAGGAGGATTCTGTTTTCGCCTGAGAGGTTGTGAAAGGCTTCCTCATGATGCTCGAGTCACCCCCAACCCATCATTAGCTCTGTCTATTTGAGAAGGAAGGTGATATTCTTTTTCGTTCGCTATTTATCCGATTTATTTATCTTATTTTTAGCGCGTTTTTCCCCTGTCATAGTTTTTCTTCTTTATACATTTGTCTAAAAATTGTCATTTTAATTCATCTTTATCATATACCAGTAATATACTGTAGATGTCCGTCGTGTGTGTATATATATATATATATATATATATATATATATATATATATATATATATATATATATATATATATATATATATATATATATATATATATTTAGCAAATGACGTTATTGGTCCAGAATAACGCCGCCTATTTAGTAAAACCATTTGACATACAAATTCCAAATAATGAAAAAGTTATAATTTTCATCTAAGTAAATGGATTTTTTTTCAACCTTTTTTGAGCCTGTTGTGTCTTTTGTGAAACTTTACAGAGAAATACATCAGTTGTAGGGTAAAACGTTCACTTGCTGGGGGTATTTTTCTCTAACTTTCAGTAAAGGTTAGAAAATATGTCGAAACAAAAACAAAAAACAAGGAAATTAATTATTGACAATGAAAATTGAAACTTTTTTCATTAGTTGGAGAATTTTTGTCATTGTTTATAACAGACATGGGTGACTTAACCTGGCCAATGGTTGAGGTGTGTCCGCCCTCCGTCATAAGAACATAAGAACATAAGAAAATAAGGAGTCTGCAATAGGCCGGTTGGCCTGTGCATAGCAGCTCCTGTCGAGAGTTACTACCACTCTCTATCATCCATGAATCTATCTAGCCTCCTTTTGAAACTTTCCAGCGTTCCCGCACTTACTACAAAGTTGCTAAGCTTGTTCCACTCGTCCACCACCCTATTTGTGAACCAGTTTCTTCCTATCTCCCTCCTAAACCTAAACTTATCCAACTTGAATCCGTTGCTCCGAGTCCTATCCTGCTCGGATATTATAAGAACTTTATCTATATCCCCTTTATTGATTCCTTTCACCCACTTAAATACTTCTATCATATCTCCCCGCACTCTTCGTCTTTCTTGGGAATGCAAGTTAAGTTTCTTTAACCTATCCTGATATGGAAGGTTTCTAAGTCCCTGAATCATTTTTGTCATTCTTCGCTGCACCGACTCTAGTGAATTTATATCCATTCTATAATAGGGGCACCAGAACTGAACCGCATAATCGAGGTGCGGCCTAACTAGCGCAAGATATAGTTGCAATAAGACCGCTGCACTCTTGTTACACTTCTAGATATAAAACCCAATACTCTGTTTGCCTTATTTCGAACATTAACGCACTGTTTTCTAGGCCATAGGTCCGGGCTTACAAGTACACACACACACACACACACACACACACACACACACACACACACACACACACGTAATAAACAGTGATTGGTTAAGATTATATAATTTCCCGCACTGATAATCATATTAATGACACACTACCTTTTCTGTCACGTTAGTTACTACACATTACTTAACTTTACGTCTATACACAGTCATGAAACTTGTGTTAATAATATCTCACCGATTATATTGTGTAGTATATAACTCAGTAGGATAATTATTACTATGGATTATAATTATTTGTCTTGTATTAATTGCAGTTATGTTACGTATACTTAGGTCATAGTAGTAATAGGAAACAGTTAGATATCTAGTAAAGGAGAGTCTATGATGGAGTAGCAGATGAGGGAGGGACACAGGGAGTTAGGGAGTTGTTAAGGGGATGAGGAGTTGGGAAGTAGGTATAGTTAAAATGTATGTACCGAGTGAAAGTCATCCCCTTCTTGAAAAGTGAGTAAGAGTAAAAAGCTTTCAATAGATTGTAAACAAGGATTGTGACAAGTGAATGGGGAAGATTGCGTGTTACCTTGAGATTGTGAAGAGGTGTAGTGTAAGCAATGAAAGGCCTTTATGGAGGAACTCGTGTCTGGGTCAGTAGTAGTGAAAGAGTGAGTGACGGAGTGACGACCAGACTGGAGTCGTACAGGCGTGTGTTATGTCACCCTCGCTGTTTAGTTTCCTCGGTGATGGTGGGGTGAGCGAGGCTGGGCGGGTCTCCTGACTAGTAAAACCACGAATAAAGAGCGATGGAGAGAATTCAGTACCGACATCTGTTAGTGTCCGTGTATGATTCAGGCATGTTGGTAGGGAGATTGAATGGAATTAAGAACAAGTAAAACACTTCGAAAAAGGGGTTAGGCAGATTAGAAATTGGCCTGAAATGCAAGTAAAACATAGGTTGGCTGTTTCTGAGTGGGGGAAATTCTCCTGTGAAAGTGGCGGTGGTACACAGAGAGCGAGGAGAGGCACCCGCGAGACGAGACAACTGGAATGATGTATGACTGTGTGGTAGAGGGAGGGAGAGTGAGACAACAGGTGGAGGCTGAGAGGCTACGAGTGTATAAGCTGTAGTGTTGAAGGGGACCTTAGGTTTATGACCAGGAATGGACAATCAATATCAAATGTTTCCTGATGAAATTTCATTCTGGAACGGAAGTTATATATATATACATGCATACACACATACATACATACATATACGCTCACATTTTATACAAATACATACTGTTTAAAGTGTGTGTTTTTTTATATAGTGCACCCGAGCCTAACTACGCAGGCCTTCTGGACAAAGACACAGCGTACTTGGGAGACTAGGGAGCCTACGATGAGCCAGTAATCACGTCACCACAGTAGGCTTCTGAATAGGCCAGGATGAAAGCCGCTTTCATCAACCAAGCCTCTGTTTAGCCTCCAGCTGACCAGGATTATAAAGTTTTCTAAAGTTAAGAGCTTTATTAAAAAGAGGATTATTTTCTTTATAATGCTCCAGTTTGATTAGTTCTTGTATCTCGAGAAATGACCTTCAACACCTTCGTTTATTAATTAATGCTCAGGGAAGTGATAGAGCGTTAATGATCCTATAATGGAAGCTTATCAGGTAAAAACAGGATTGAGAGATTAATTAGGCTTTGTGGGTTTCAGGTAGGAAAAAATATTTAGCACCGTGTAAGATGAGGTCACCAGAACCGTGTAGGATGAGATCACTAGCACCGTGTAGGTTGAGGTCACTAGCACCGTGTAGGATGAGGTCAGTAGCACCGTGTAGGTTGAGGTCACTAGCACCATGTAGGATGGGGTCACTAGCACCGTGTAGGATGAGGTCAGTAGCACCGTGTAGGTTGAGGTCACTCGCACCGTGTAGGGTGAGGTCACCAGTACTGTGTAGGATGAGGTCACTCGCACCGTGTAGGGTGAGGTCACCAGTACTGTGTAGGATGAGGTTCACTCGCACCGTGTAGGGTGAGGTCACCAGTACTGTGTAGGATGAGGTCACTCGCACCGTGTAGGGTGAGGTCACACGAACCGTGTAGGTGAGGTCACCAGTACTGTGTAGGATGAGGTCACTCGCACCGTGTAGGGTGAGGTCACCAGTACTGTGTAGGATGAGGTCACTCGCACCGTGTAGGGTGAGGTCACCAGTACTGTGTAGGATGAGGTCACTCGCACCGTGTAGGGTGAGGTCACCAGTACTGTGTAGGATGAGGTCACTCGCACCGTGTAGGTTGAGGTCACTAGCACCGTGTAGGATGAGGTCACTAACACCGTGTAGGTTGAGGTCACCAGTACTGTGTAGGATGAGGTCACTCGCACCGTGTAGGGTGAGGTCACCAGTACTGTGTAGGATGAGGTCACTCGCACCGTGTAGGGTGAGGTCACCAGTACTGTGTAGGATGAGGTTCACTCGCACCGTGTAGGGTGAGGTCACCAGTACTGTGTAGGATGAGGTCACTCGCACCGTGTAGGGTGAGGTCACCAGTACTGTGTAGGATGAGGTCACTCGCACCGTGTAGGGTGAGGTCACCAGTACTGTGTAGGATGAGGTCACTCGCACCGTGTAGGGTGAGGTCACCAGTACTGTGTAGGATGAGGTCACTCGCACCGTGTAGGGTGAGGTCACCAGTACTGTGTAGGATGAGGTCACTCGCACCGTGTAGGGTGAGGTCACCAGTACTGTGTAGGATGAGGTCACTAGCACCGTGTAGGGTGAGGTCACCAGTACTGTGTAGGATGAGGTCACTCGCACCGTGTAGGGTGAGGTCACCAGTACTGTGTAGGATGAGGTCACTCGCACCGTGTAGGGTGAGGTCACCAGTACTGTGTAGGATGAGGTCACTCGCACCGTGTAGGGTGAGGTCACCAGTACTGTGTAGGATGAGGTCACTAGCACCGTGTAGGGTGAGGTCACCAGTACTGTGTAGGATGAGGTCACTCGCACCGTGTAGGATGAGGTCACCAGTACTGTGTAGGATGAGGTCACTCGCACCGTGTAGGGTGAGGTCACCAGTACTGTGTAGGATGAGGTCACTCGCACCGTGTAGGGTGAGGTCACCAGTGCTGTGTAGGATGAGGTCACTAGCACCGTGTAGGGTGAGGTCACCAGTGCTGTGTAGGATGAGGTCACTCGCACCGTGTAGGATGAGGTCACCAGTTCTGTGTAGGATGAGGTCACTCGCACCGTGTAGGGTGAAGTCACCAGTACTGTGTAGGATGAGGTCACTCGCACCGTGTAGGGTGAGGTCACCAGTACTGTGTAGGATGAGGTCACTAGCACCGTGTAGGGTGAGGTCACCAGTACTGTGTAGGATGAGGTCACTCGCACCGTGTAGGATGAGGTCACCAGTACTGTGTAGGATGAGGTCACTCGCACCGTGTAGGGTGAGGTCACTAGTACTGTGTAGGATGAGGTCACTCGCACCGTGTAGGGTGAGGTCACCAGTACTGTGTAGGATGAGGTCACTAGCACCGTGTAGGGTGAGGTCACCAGTACTGTGTAGGATGAGGTCACTCGCACCGTGTAGGGTGAGGTCACCAGTACTGTGTAGGATGAGGTCACTCGCACCGTGTAGGGTGAGGTCACCAGTACTGTGTAGGATGAGGTCACTCGCACCGTGTAGGGTGAGGTCACCAGTACTGTGTAGGATGAGGTCACTCGCACCGTGTAGGGTGAGGTCACCAGTACTGTGTAGGATGAGGTCACTAGCACCGTGTAGGGTGAGGTCACCAGTACTGTGTAGGATGAGGTCACTCGCACCGTGTAGGGTGAGGTCACCAGTACTGTGTAGGATGAGGTCACTCGCACCGTGTAGGGTGAGGTCACCAGTACTGTGTAGGATGAGGTCACTCGCACCGTGTAGGGTGAGGTCACCAGTACTGTGTAGGATGAGGTCACTCGCACCGTGTAGGGTGAGGTCACCAGTACTGTGTAGGATGAGGTCACTCGCACCGTGTAGGGTGAGGTCACCAGTACTGTGTAGGATGAGGTCACTAGCACCGTGTAGGGTGAGGTCACCAGTACTGTGTAGGATGAGGTCACTCGCACCGTGTAGGGTGAGGTCACCAGTACTGTGTAGGATGAGGTCACTAGCACCGTGTAGGGTGAGGTCACCAGTACTGTGTAGGATGAGGTCACTCGCACCGTGTAGGGTGAGGTCACCAGTACTGTGTAGGATGAGGTCACTAGCACCGTGTAGGGTGAGGTCACCAGTACTGTGTAGGATGAGGTCACTAGCACCGTGTAGGGTGAGGTCACCAGTACTGTGTAGGATGAGGTCACTCGCACCGTGTAGGGTGAGGTCACCAGTACTGTGTAGGATGAGGTCACTCGCACCGTGTAGGGTGAGGTCACCAGTACTGTGTAGGATGAGGTCACTCGCACCGTGTAGGGTGAGGTCACCAGTACTGTGTAGGATGAGGTCACTAGCACCGTGTAGGGTGAGGTCACCAGTACTGTGTAGGATGAGGTCACTCGCACCGTGTAGGGTGAGGTCACCAGTACTGTGTAGGATGAGGTCACTCGCACCGTGTAGGGTGAGGTCACCAGTACTGTGTAGGATGAGGTCACTAGCACCGTGTAGGGTGAGGTCACCAGTACTGTGTAGGATGAGGTCACTCGCACCGTGTAGGGTGAGGTCACCAGTACTGTGTAGGATGAGGTCACTCGCACCGTGTAGGGTGAGGTCACCAGTACTGTGTAGGATGAGGTCACTCGCACCGTGTAGGGTGAGGTCACCAGTACTGTGTAGGATGAGGTCACTAGCACCGTGTAGGGTGAGGTCACCAGTACTGTGTAGGATGAGGTCACTCGCACCGTGTAGCGTGAGGTCACCAGTACTGTGTAGGATGAGGTCACTAGCACCGTGTAGGGTGAGGTCACCAGTACTGTGTAGGATGAGGTCACTCGCACCGTGTAGGTTGAGGTCACCAGTACTGTGTAGGATGAGGTCACTAGCACCGTGTAGGGTGAGGTCACCAGTACTGTGTAGGATGAGGTCACTAGCACCGTGTAGGGTGAGGTCACCAGTACTGTGTAGGATGAGGTCACTCGCACCGTGTAGGGTGAGGTCACCAGTACTGTGTAGGATGAGGTCACTAGCACCGTGTAGGGTGAGGTCACCAGTACTGTGTAGGATGAGGTCACTCGCACCGTGTAGGGTGAGGTCACCAGTACTGTGTAGGATGAGGTCACTTGCACCGTGTAGGGTGAGGTCACCAGTACTGTGTAGGATGAGGTCACTAGCACCGTGTAGGGTGAGGTCACCAGTACTGTGTAGGATGAGGTCACTAGCACCGTGTAGGGTGAGGTCACCAGTACTGTGTAGGATGAGGTCACTCGCACCGTGTAGGGTGAGGTCACCAGTACTGTGTAGGATGAGGTCACTCGCACCGTGTAGGGTGAGGTCACCAGTACTGTGTAGGATGAGGTCACTCGCACCGTGTAGGGTGAGGTCACCAGTACTGTGTAGGATGAGGTCACTAGCACCGTGTAGGATGAGGTCACCAGTACTGTGTAGGATGAGGTCACTAGCACCGTGTAGGGTGAGGTCACCAGTACTGTGTAGGATGAGGTCACTCGCACCGTGTAGGATAAGGTCACCAGTACTGTGTAGGATGAGGTCACCAGCACCGTGTAGGGTGAGGTCACCAGTACTGTGTAGGATGAGGTCACCAGTACTGTGTAGGATGAGGTCACCAGCACCGTGTAGGGTGAGGTCACCAGTACTGTGTAGGACGAGGTCACCAGCACCGTGTAGGGTGAGGTCACCAGTACTGTGTAGGATGAGGTCACCAGCACCGTGTAGGGTGAGGTCACCAGTACTGTGTAGGATGAGGTCACCAGTACTGTGTAGGATGAGGTCACTAGCACCAACTCTCGTCCTCATCCCCTTAACCTCCCTCTACCTTCTCACCTACCCTCCATCTTCCCTCCACTCTTACCTACCCTCCAGCCTCCCTCCAGCCTCTCACCTACCCTCCATCTTCCCTCCACTCTTACCTACCCTCCAGCCTCCCTCCGGCCTCTCCCTGCCCTCCATCCTCCCTCCAGCCTCTCACCTACCCTCCATCTTCCCTCCACTCTTACCTACCCTCCAGCCTCCCTCCAGCCTCTCCCCTGCCCTCCATCCTCCCTCCAGCCTCTCACCTACCCTCCATCTTCCCTCCACTCTTACCTACCCTCCAGCCTCTCCCCTGCCCTCCATCCTCCCTCCAGCCTCTCACCTACCCTCCATCTTCCCTCCACTCTTACCTACCCTCCAGCCTCCCTCCAGCCTCTCCCCTGCCCTCCATCCTCCCTCCAGCCTCTCACCTACCCTCCATCTTCCCTCCACTCTTACCTACCCTCCAGCCTCCCTCCAGCCTCTCCCCTGCCCTCCATCCTCCCTCCAGCCTCTCACCTACCCTCCATCTTCCCTCCACTCTTACCTACCCTCCAGCCTCCCTCCAGCCTCTCCCCTGCCCTCCATCCTCCCTCCAGCCTCTCCCCTGCCCTCCATTCTCCCTCCAGCCTCTCACCTACCCTCCATCTTCCCTCCACTCTTACCTACCCTCCAGCCTCCCTCCAGCCTCTCCCCTGCCCTCCATCCTCCCTCCAGCCTCTCACCTACCCTCCATCTTCCCTCCACTCTTACCTACCCTCCAGCCTCCCTCCAGCCTCTCCCCTGCCCTCCATCCTCCCTCCAGCCTCTCCCCTGCCCTCCATTCTCCCTCCAGCCTCTCACCTACCCTCCATCTTCCCTCCACTTTTACCTACCCTCCAGCCCCCCTCCAGCCTCTCCCCTGCCCTCCATCCTCCCTCCAGCCTCTCCCCTGCCCTCCATCCTCCCTCTACCCTCTCATATACCCTTCATCCTCCCTCCACCTCTCACAGGCCCTTATTATCCCCCTCTCCACCTCCCTCCCCCCTCCTCTCTACCTCCCTCCCCCCCCCTCTCCACCTCCCTCCCTCCTGTCCACCTGCCTCCCCCACTCCCCCCTCTCCACCTCCCTCCCCCCTCCCCCTCTCCACCTCCCTCCCCCCTCCCCCCTCCCCCGTCTTCACCTCCCTCCCCCCCTCCCCAGAACTTCCATCGCAAAACTCAAAGTAAATTAGCAACTTAATATTTAAACCACGACTATAAACCTAATATACCGCAGTAAACGACCCACCTGGTTTATCTGCATTAATTAAACTTATAGAAAAATACACGTGATATAACAGTCACGGGCAGAGAGAGTCATGCCATGTTTGTTGTGCCTCGGGGATCGTTTGTTTATGCACCAGTTCACCATTTGATGTGCATATTAATTTAAGACGTTTTTTTTTCTGATATTTTAAAAGATGACTATGAATTTTTTTATTGGGTATTATTTTTTATTAATTCCCAGGTATATTTCTCTCACTGACGAAGAAGTTATACGCGAATAAGATATAATGAATATTCTTTTGAGATATTCTCATTCTCCTTGATCTTGCTCCTCTCTGTTATGACCAACATCTTCTTCACACCTGTATGAGTCGCCAAGGTATTGTAACATTAGCATAAGGCGGTGTTAAGTGATTCACATGGTTCACCTGATCGTCTCAGACAGGTAAAGCACACATACAGGAGATGGAATATCTATCTCAGTATTCCCCTCATACAGTATACACAATTTCCTTAATGATCTTTGTAGTTTATTAAAGTCACTCTGTATTTACAATTAAGAATTTATAATCTAATTTACATTTACTATGAGTCTCCAGCCTCGAGGAGATTACACTGGGGCTGTTTAACGTTAATGCTGCACACCTTACGGCTATATTACATGTAAATCACCTCACTTTTATAGGTAAGAGTTTGTATATAAAGTTAATGGTTCTTTTCTAATCTGAGTTTTCTTCCTCTGAGTCTTGACAGATATAATAACTTCCTCGGTTTGGAATACTTACATTAATTTTCTTCGCTTTATCATTTTTCATAAATATAAACTCAGTAGTGTTTTTTTTTTTTACTTTGTATCAAATTCAAGGCTTCAGGAACCTAAAATAATCCCCCCTCGATTATTTTTTTTTATTGAAGAAAAACATATATTCGTATTTTCTTAATAGGAGTTGTTAGGTATATTGAACTATATAGCGTAAATCCTTGAAGACCTTTGTAGTTGAAGCGCACAAATAAACAGAAAAAATGAATAATTCCCGTAATTTGCTCCTTTGTCTACTACACATAGTACGAGAACGCTGCCCCCACGACACTCCTGCTGCCAATACCCGAGAGACAGACCGTAGTGGTGCTCTCTCCAACAGGGGTTCAATGTGATGGAATGTGGTATTGCACCGGAGTTTTGCCCACACCGTAGGGATTGACCACAATGTGAGGGAAACATATTAGAAAGACATTACCTGTGAAACACATTCGTGTTATAGTACTAATAATGTCAAGGTGTTTTAGGAGGTAAAGGTGTTTTAATTTTAGTTTATTTTTAAATTATATAAATTATGTTAGATAATAATTAAGTTATCGTGATGACCTGTGGGTGAGGATAATAAAACACAAAAGAAACTTACTAGAAATATGTTATTCAGAAGTTCAAGTCGAGGCACCAAAACAACATTGAGCGTCACCCTCTTTGTAAACAGTGATATGAATCTCCTTACATGCACATAACATAAACAACAGTCGGGAAATGCATCTAATTAGCTTAAGTCGAATATTTACCTGGGCTTAAACAAAGGTGAGATAATCAGGGCGTCATCAATATGTAGGTAGGATAGCAAAACAGGTTAGATTAGATGGTAGTAAAGGAAGCACTTATTTTATTTCTCTCACGCAAAACGGGTTAGTAAAATATGTTACATTGTATAAAGAGCTTTACTCATGAATATTAAAAGGCGAGTGTTTTAATTATAACAATACGTATCTAAAACAATAATATCATACATGTATACACAACTACACATATTTAAATACACAAGTTCACAGATGTATTAACTCCATCCCCCTGAACTCCCCGCCCACCTGGTACGATGTCCTCCGTAAACTTCCTGACCTCTCGTATGTCTATGGGAAAGGGTCGCGGAAAGGGGACGTGATTGCTGCCCGTATCATCATTGGGTATGACTTTGCTTGGGAGATTGGTATCCCCGCATCCCCTGAGCAACGCTCTTGGGCATTATGCAGAAGACCCGACAGCCGCACCCTTATCCACTACCTCCTAAGATGTCCCCACACACAACGCTTCCGTGACGCCTGCTGGACCACCACTCCACGACCCCCTGACGGAGACACGATGATCCTCCCCATACTGGCCAGATATTTCGTAAATAATATTGATTATGTGTTAAAGGAATATCCTTCCTTCCTTAGGCTTTAGTAAGCCCCTTTATAATATTTATACTGTATATACTTGTCACACTTGCCAGATGCCTCCGGTGTTATTGTACAGGGGTACCTAGTGACAGCACTAGGATCCCGCTTCCTCTATCAAGGAATAAACAATTGAAATTGAATTGATGTATTAACTCACTCCGATGAATTTAAAAAATAAACAACACTACTCCTGTTGTCTCAGTAGGGTTGTCAAAATCCTTCGTCCGTTATGTCATAATTTTTGTCTCACACAAAATCGTAAAGATAGTTTTTGGAGCTAGTTAAATCACCTAAAGTTCCTAAGTGTGTTCCCCTTTATCTTGGGGTTGGCAGACATACAACACGGCGCGCCACCAAACGTTATTTCCCAGAACATACCGTAATGAAAGAGACGTAATTAAGTACGGAATCATTTCAGAGATAATGACTTTAATTTTAGCCAATTAACATGCGAATTGTTTCAGCAATGGCCTGAATGCAAGTAAAGCTAATTTGATTTTTTTGTTGTTGTTGTTGCAATGGAGTTTGTTTGTTTTTTGTTAGTTATTTCCGGCATTGATTTAGAGTTAGTCTTTTCTTTTTATGTTTGTATTTTTGTAACTACAGACAGATATATATATATATATATATATATATATATATATATATATATATATATATATATATATATATATATATATATATATATATATGCAAGTAAATCACTGTAGGTGCGCCGGATCTAGGTATTTGCTGATAACCGCCAGGAAAGCAGAACCCACGTGTTGTCTTCGTTCCTGGTGGTTATCAGCATATATATATATATATATATATATATATATATATATATATATATATATATATATATATATATATATATATATATATCTTGATAAAATCACACGGGAAAAGGGAAACAACTAAGCACCTTAGCTTTCGTCTTTATTCACGACATCTTCAGAGGCAACTGAAGATGTCTTGAATAAAGACGAAAGCTAAGGTGCTCCGTTGTTTCCCTTTTCCCGTGTGATTTTATCAAGATTTATCTTATCCACGTTTTCATTGTGGATCTACATGAAATATATATATATATATATATATATATATATATATATATATATATATATATATATATATATATATATATATATATATATATATATGACTGTTCCGTGACCACAGTGAGAAAGATGTTACATGTGTGAGGCAGATGAAGGAATTGTCGGTTCATTTGGTTTTATTTTGGCGGGTTTTTTTTTCAATGTTTATTTACTTTGTTATTCATTGATTCATTGACTTATTTTATTTATTTTTTAGATTTGTTATAAACATTTATTTATTAATCATTATATATTTCTTTCTTCTATTTTTCATTTATGCAGTTATTTAAACACACACACACACACACACACACACACACACACACACACACACACACACACACACTTCAAAACATCTTTTATTAATTACAATACTCTTCTCTTCCCACTCTTGCCGGGAGGGGGGAGGGGCGTTATGTGGGGGTGTGGGAGGGAGGGATATAAGGAAGTGGGAGGGTGAAGGGGGAACAAGAAGAGTCAGTGATACAATAACATCAAAGAGTCTCCTTCTACACGCTCCCCGCATGTCCTTATACCTAATGTGGATATTGAAATTGGCTGTACTAAAAATATTACTTTATCTCTAATAATTACCCCGAATATTGCCGTCTCTCTCCTAAAATAAAACTATTTTTACGTGTGGAAGCAACAGGCAATATCAGGAAGGTAATAACTAGGACTTGTCGTAAACATTGACGGATTATTTTACAAGGATCTACGAATCGCTCTATTAGAATCCGCGAATCATGATAACTGCTGAAGTAGAATCAGCAAATCGTGTTAACATAATCCACGAATCGCGCTGATAGAATCTCCTCTCGCGTTAATTGAATTCATGAAGTGAGTTAATGGAATCTGTGAATCACGTTAAAGGAATCTACTCCTCTCGTACAGAGAAGTTCCCTTGTCATAGTGACTGAAAGAAGGTTGAAGATAACGCGATGCCGCTGGTGTTAGTGCGGCTTGAGTGACGGTCTATGGACGATAGACGATAGATTATGGACGATAGATTATACACGATCAATTATGGACGATAGATTATACGCGATAAATTATGGACGATAGATTATGGCCGATAGATTATACACGATCAATTATGGACGATAGATTATACGCGATAGATATGGACGATAGATGATAGATTATGGACGAAAGACGAAGGGCAAGTTTGAGCTTATATACAGTCTTCCTCTCCTCGTGTCCTCTCATATTTCATCTTTGTCTTTTTCGCTATTTTTTCTCTCCCTCTCATTCGCTTTGTTTTCTTTCCTCTTCTACGGTATTATTCCTTCTCTCTTTCTATATTTAATGTTTTCTCTTTTATTCGTCTGTATTCTAACTTCCTTCGTTTCTCTTTGTGTTTCCTATTTTTCTCTCTATGTCTTCTTCCTGTGTTCTCTCTCTCCCTCTTTATTTTCCTCCCTCTCCTTTGTATTCTTCCTCACTGGCTCTTTCATCTCTACTTTACTCTAACTTCCTCCTCTGATATCTTCCAGTCAAAGTCTTGCTTGTTGTTCTTCATCACTAAACCACGAATAAAAAAAAAAACGTTCTCTTGACACTAACTTAAGAATTTGGGTGAATGAAAAATAAGGAAAATCGTATAAAATAATAATGTTATTCTCACTTATATTAACAGGTTCTGCAGATGGTATAATAATTAGAAACTTTAATGAATTTTAACTTAACCTAACCTAACCTAACCTAACATAACATAATACGACCCAAATTAGATCACCTGAAGTTTAGGAACCCTAATTTATTTAATTTGATTTGTAAACAAGGCACTCCTACCTTCTGGGAGAGCGGGGTTTAGGTTTGGTTAGGATAGGATAGGTTTGGTTAGGTTAGGTTTAGGTTAGGTTTAGGTTTGGTTAGGTTAGGTTAGATTTAGGTTAGGTTTAGGTTTGGTTAGGTTGTTAGGTTAGGTTAGATTTAGGTTAGCGTTAAGGTATTTATTAATCAGGCAAAATGTGCTGGGGATGCCAAATCTTCATGTGATTTCCCAACTGAGGGATATTGGCATGTTTATGTAGACGACACGAGCCGCACAGACCGGGCAGAGATGTGTTAAGGAGCACCTGTGTGTGTGTGTGTCAGTATCAGGAGTTGGTTGAAGTGAACTCCCTGGGTCCGGATATACAAAGATTCTGTAAGCAAACTTTCTACCTTAACTGATACTGAGTCAAAATGTAACCAGTTAAAGTAGAGCTTCTTAAATGGTGCTAAATATACGATAACAATTCCCTCTTCTAGCTAGTAGTGCTAAGTTAAGATATCTAGTGGTGCTAAGGTTAAGTCTTAGGATATGAATTATGTCCCCTAAATATTACTAAAAACGCAAATCTCCTCAAGGTAGAGTCTCAGTGTAACCCCCACGCCATATTGGAAAAAAAAATCTTAAACTACATCTGAAGTCTAGCGGTTTAGATGTGGTCTTATGAAGTTACGATAAATTTCAACAACTTACAATCCTTTGAAAATCCAGATTCAAGTTCATTTAATTCAACCTACTCTTTCACGTCGAAGAAAACAGAGTGTCCCGGTCTATTCTTTATTATCTTATTAGAATTTGTCTATTTCTTTTCTGCAGTTTTCTTACGGTGGATACTTAAGGAGGAGTTTCTTGTTTATGATGTAATAATTTGAAGTTCTGTGTGTGTGGGGTGGGGGGGGGGGGGCAATCTTGAGTTTTATTTGTTTGTTTATATATTTTGGGGGGTTTTGTACGATATATTATCAAATATGTACAACACACACACACACACACACACACACACACACACACACACACACACAGGTGAAGACTTGTTTCCACCTGACCTAACAACCACACACTTCTTCAAACTCTTATCACTGTGACCTCTATTGGCCTGGTCGTCCTCGGGGTGATACGGTGGCGAGGATTATCGACAGCATACCTCAGGCTGACCTCCTTAATTCTCTACTCGGACCTTCACAAGTCTTGACCTGAGGCAGAGGAGGTGTGATGCTGGCTTCAGTGATTTTTTCCATCTTCCTCAACTATTTTATCTCAACTCTTAGCAATGGTGGATAAGTTAAGTGATGATAATGATGATGATTATGATCGAACAGTTGTCTCATGGAGAGAGAGAGAGAGAGAGAGAGAGAGAGAGAGAGAGAGAGAGAGAGAGAGAGAGAGAGAGAGAGAGCATCATATTCAAGTGTTTCTGTAATTGAATTAGTTATTTGTGTGTGTGTGTGTGTGTGTGTGTGTGTGTGTGTGTGTGTGTGTGTGTGTTACTACGCATGCGAGTTTTTATTAATACTGATACACACACGCACACACATAACTCATTCAATTACAGAAACACTCAAATATTATGCTCTCTCTCTCTCTCTCTCTCTCTCTCTCTCTCTCTCTCTCTCTCTCTCTCAGGTAAAGACCACAGAAGGACCGGAACCCAGAAGTTATAATAGAAAAATCCCATTTGTTGTGTGGAGTCTCAACAGACTTGGGAGGAAGACGTGAAGGAAGGAAAACAGTTTATAGTGGGAAATTAATCAGAATGAAGTTGAGAATGAACGTGGACGGGAGAGTGATCTATCTTGTGGTGGTGGTGGTGGTGGTTGATTTTGATTTTGCCTCTTACAGCGGCTACTTTATTGTGTACCCCACACTCATCCTGTGAGCGGTAGCGCAAATGGATTACAGAGTAGGGTTTACAACGGATCATAATAATTAACCCCCTTTGTCAGGATATTATGGCACTGAATGTTACACAGTATTTCAGTTATATTATTTGTTTAGTTCTATACTTAAAGGGTAACTTATTCACTAATGCGTGAGTACAGGCGTGTGAGGCAGTATGTCTGGCCTCACACTTTGTTATTCACAATTACGTGAGAAGTATTCAAGCACATTGTGTATTTGGTTCTGTCCATGAGAACTGATATCGTTACTAAGTGCAAAAAAGTGGATACAATCTTAATATGTCGGCTATCTTGCCATTAGAGGTGAAGTGTTGTGCCATTTCACACACAGTGTGCTTGGACCTGTCCCTAAAAGTTTCTATTTTCACACAGTCGAGGACGTAGTGTTCAAGTGTGTGGCCAAATGTATGGCCACACACTTTACACTTAGTCTTGTTTACATTTGCTTGAGGAACATACTGCCAGAGGTACTTATATCCTAACCTTAATCTAGCGGTTACAACATCTTGTAATCTAGTGATCTTGTTACTTGCTCCATATGATGAGATGTATCAAGTGGTGGTGTAGATGGTGGTGGTGTTAGTGGTGGTGTAGTTGGTGTTGGTGGTGGTGATGTTGGTGATAGTGATGGTGTGTATGTGGGTGGCGACCTGTGGTGTAATGGTCAGCATGCTCGCCCTGCAAACGAGTGGACCCGGGTTCGATCCCTGACCAGGGTGAAACTATGGACAAGTTTCTTTACGCCATTTGCCTCTGTCTATCCAACAGTAATTGGGGACCTGGATGTTAATCGAATTGCGGAACGTGTTCCGGGGTAATTGTAGCCAGTGCAGTTGGCGAATTGTCCGGTCTTCTCGGACTATTCTTTGACACTGGTGTCATGCAACTCGTTAACTCAGGGTGTGGTTGTTGTGTTGGCGACAGCTTCTACACCTTAAACAAATTCACGCCTAGGTGGCCCTGGGGTCGGCCATCCTCGAGCAACCATTATTATTATTATTATTAGATATGGTTCCCATAAGCTGTTATGGAGAGTTAAGATACAACACACTATAGTTTAATCCTGCATCAGTATATAAAGACTCAGTGTGGTTAGCAACATCACTCGACGACCTTCATTTTTCTTTCAGAAATGAATAAACAAAGGGGGTGCCCCAAGCCTGAACCAATGGGGGTGCCCCGAGCCTGAACCAAGGGGGGTGCCCCGAGCCTGAACCAAGGGGGGGGGGGGGGGGGGGAAGCGAGCATTATATCCACTCATCCACCGCCTCTCAAAACCTTTCACAACTCACTCAGTAACAGGATAAACACAGCAAGTGATCTTCAAAACGTTCTATTTCCTTTTTTACCAATCGACATTTATGACCCAGAGAATCTTTAAGGTACTTCCCTGGCAGCGAAGAGGATGTCTGCTGGAGTAATCATTTGACTTTTATGAGAGAGGTTTTGGCCAAATACCCTCTTACCTATTCGTCTAACAACCGCCGGAGACCTGAGTAATGACATCTCGCTCTGGGGGGGGGGGGGGAGGGGGGCTGAGGGAGTTATCATAGTGAGAGTAAACTACACGTACGTACATAACCACACCTGTGACTTACCACCACCGCTACACCTGCTGCTCATCATCGCCACCATACCTGTTAACCACCACCACCACACCTGCTGCTCATCATCGCCACCACACCTGCTGCTCATCATCGCCACACCCGCTACTCATCATATCACCACACCTGCTGCTCATCATCGCCACCACACCTGTTAACCACCACCACCACACCTGCTGCTCATCATCATCACCACACCTGCTACTCATCATCATCACCACACCTGCTACTCATCATCATCACCACACCTGCTACTCATCATCATCACCACACCTGCTACTCATCATCATCACCACACCCACTACTCATCTTCATCACCACACCTGCTACTCATCATCATCACCACACCCGCTACTCATGATCATCACCACACCTGCTGCTCATGATCATCACCACACCTGATTACTCATCATCATCACCACACCTGCTACTCATCATCATCACCACACCTGCTACTCATCATCATCACCACACCTGCTACTCATCATCATCACCACACCTGCTACTCATCATCGCCACACCTGCTACTCATGATCATCACCACATCTCCTACCTACCATCATCACCTCATCTACTAACCACCACCACCACCACCACCACCGCCACCACCACCACCTCATCTACTAACCACCACCACCACCACCACCTCATCTACTAACCACCACCACCACCTCATCTACTAACCACCACCACCACCACCACCTGACCTACTAACCACCACCACCACCACCTCATCTACTAGCCACCACCAGTCAATAAAGAGACAACATGAATACAAGCACAAACCTACGTATCGAGGAATACAAGAGCAGCAAGGGTGGACTGACAATATAGACAGACCCAGACATATATATGGAACCAGACACTCAACAAACATACAGCATAGGCATACAAAGCAGACATACCGTACAGAATATACAGACTTAGACATAAAATGCAGTCATACAGAGCAGACATACAGTACAAACATATACAACCTCAGACATACAACACAGGCACAACAAAAACAACACTTCCGCCACCACAAAATGAAAACAAGAAATTTGCATATGAAATAAACTTGTTAGCGGGAGCACTGGAAATAAATCCGCCTGTGCTGACGCCGAGTTTACAACCTTCATTAAACGTAGAGAAGACAGAATGGTTGTTCACTCACTTCTATTATTTCCGCATTAAATATCACTTGTAAGGACAGACTCTGTAGATAGATAGATAGATAGATAGATAGATAGGAGACAACACGAGGAACAGACAGACAGACAGACAAAGAGAGACAGACAGACAGACAGACAGACAGACAGACAAAGAGAGAAAAAGTCACCCAAAGAGAGAAAAAACAAGAAGCGGCCACATTAAACCTCACGTTCATCTGTTAAAGGAGTCTAAAAGTCCCTACTATTTCCCTCAGGACTCAAGTCGACTGGATTCAACACTTTCCAGACCTCAGTGTTTTTCCCTCTGTGTTTCCCCGCTAGTTAACACACCTGCTGGTAAATATCACAGTAAACAACTATTGTTTGTGTAATTCGTGCTACCTGGAGGCTTGTGTTGATGCTCTTGTTTTTAATTTCTGTTGTTTTTGTTATTGTATGATGCATATTGATATTGTTTTTGGAATTAGAAAGTACGACAGTTAATTTACATTCATTATACACCAGATAGTGGTAATAGTTATTCAGAAGAATATTTTGGAAATGCTTTTGTTTACTTCTTGTTGTTATTGTAGTAATATATGTTTTCACTTGAACCTTTTTCTCTACCTGTTAATGTATATTTGTTTGTTGCTGACGATTAAACATAAACTAATGGTATATAGAAATGTTCAAAGAAAGTATAAGTCGTGATTTATAAAATAACATCCTCATGAGCGATAATCATCCATCAGTGAGGTCAGAAGAGTCGGGTATTATGCTCAGTAAACACAGAATGATTAATGGTCAAAATCTTATAAATCAATTTTTTCCCTTAATGATTAACATACGACTATGTTTATTTGTTTCACTATAATTAAACGTATGATATTTTGATTTAGTTTTTGAGGCAACAAGGTGGTTACAGTAAAGAGGCTCCCTCAAGCTTTAGTCTCTTAAGTTATATAAGTTATTGTGTGAAAAGCTTAGTATCTTGAGGTTAATCGTATATTTCCCCTTTAATATTCAACATGAAAATGAAAAAACAATGCGTATTCGGTTGTAAATTTTACATGATGTCACATTACAGACAATTTTCACAGTGAATTATAAACCTGAATGATTCCAAATTCTGCAGAATATGAAATTCACGAGAATTAATTTTCTTTTTCAATTTATTCTGAAAGTTATTTAAAATCCTATATCACGATCGAGAATTTATTAAAAATTTTCTTTTCTAAATATTAACTACGTGATACAGAGTCAAGTAGGGGTAGAGGGGGGATGGGGGGGGGGCGTGGGTCAGTTCCCCCTCCTAACTTGCATCATTACCCAGTTTTAGGACGTGATTATGACCTGAGTTTGATAGTTTGGTTATGGGGAACTGTGGAGTCTAAGCTACCACTCTCTCCTGGGCCTTGACACCACCTGTTTACTAACATCTCACCGAGGTTAAAATTAAATAGTTACTTAGCATCTCCATTAAAGATTAACATAAGGAATTAACTTACTATCTTCCTTAAGAGTTAGCATATACGGTATTAACTAATCATTCTCGAGAGCTCAGCACCGGATCCTTCATCAACATATATACCGGCAGTTTTAATGTAGGTACTTGAGAACAGGTATTTCTTACCATCTAGCACTTGTCTTGATTAAACTGCTCCCCACACCTCACACACCCCTAACACCCACTCCCCACACACGCGTGTACCGGTATCAAGACTCTCTTCTTTCTCTACCTTCTCACCCCATCATTTCCCCTTATTGTTGTGTTGTCGCCTTCTTTGGGTGCCCCTTGGGTGGCGACTAGGAGGAGCCGGGCCACGTGGGCACTGTGCTATCATCACCACTGAACATATGCCAGTAGTTGTGTTATGAGTATGGGTTGGTAACGTAATCACATAATCAATGTAACTTGGTGATATGATCAGTGTTCTATGTGTAACTGTGGTGTTATGTTCAACAGGTTTTGACCAATAAATCATTGTGTCCACGTCATCGGGCTATCATTCCAACCTAATCGCTTCATTGCGATTAAAGTTGTTTTTATCCTTTCCTTCACTGCCTCCTCCTTTCCTTATTTTCTCCTGGTCTCCTCCCTCTCATTCCTTCTCTTACTGCAAACCATCTCCCTTTGTCCTTCGTGCTTGTCTCCTCTTCTTCTTATTCCTCTTCTTTCTCCTTCTTCCCTCCTCGTCCTCCTTCTTCCTACTCTTATCCATACTGCTGCCTTATTTTTGCCTCTTTCCACTCACCTTACTCCCATCTTCTTGCCTCCTCCTCCCACCTCCCATCCTCCTCCTTCTCTTCATCCTCCCTTCCCTCCTCCTTTTAATTATCCTTCCCCACCATGCATCTTTTACCCCTTCAAGATACTATACTTTCTCTTTACCTCTTCACATGACACAACACCTGGTTAGCTCTTCACTATCTTAACTAAACAACAATGTTAGCGTCCCAAAAATCTAGGCCTTTATTTTCTTTTTTAGGGGAGATGAAAGTATATCAGTTTAATAACCATTCCCCCGCTAGATCTCAGGATCCCCGAAGCCATTTGAAATAATGAAATTGGGTTTTACAGTCGCCAGGTATCACAAAGTATCTGAATTGCACTAAAATATAAATAGCAAGTGGCAGTAATGATGATTACGCCGTTTTCTTCAATTATCCGACTCAGCCGCTCGAGTTCTCCCCCCCCCCCCCCCCAATCCGCTGGGAGACGATCACCGGGTCCTGATTCTTGGAATTAAGAAAAGGATCGTAAAAGCAACGGCAAGACGAACAGAGAATAGCGTCTGGCGGCGTTTTCATCCACCAAGAAAATAATGAAGAGATTTTGTCTAGTATGGTGGACGGCCGTTGTGCTGGCGTCTATTTCCTTTGTAATAACACGCTATTGAGGATCTAACTAGACTAGTTTATGTGTAAGAGTGAAATGGGGATTATGCTCTCTCTCTCTCTCTCTCTCTCTCTCTCTCTCTCTCTCTCTCTCTCTCTCATAGATAACAAAACACTAGTGTCTGCTGCCCACGTCTCACACTGTACTAATACCGTCCCTCTGTGTCACCTACCTGTGAGTCTCTTCAGAGTACTATAGTTTTATTCTCTCAGACCTTTTGATGTGCCCGGTCTCTGTATCGTGTTGATGTGCCCGGTCTCTGTATCGTGTTGATGTGTCCGGTCTCTGTATCGTGTTGATGTGTCCGGTCTCTGTATCGTGTTGATGTGTCCGGTCTCTGTATCGTGTTGATGTGCCCGGTCTCTGTACCGTGTTGATGTGCCCGGTCTCTGTACCGTGTTGATGTGCCCGGTCTCTGTATCGTGTTGATGTGTCCGGTCTCTGTATCGTGTTGATGTGTCCGGTCTCTGTATCGTGTTGATGTGTCCGGTCTCTGTATCGTGTTGATGTGCCCGGTCTCTGATCGTGTTGATGTGCCCGGTCTCTGTATCGTGTTGATGTGTCCGGTCTCTGTATCGTGTTGATGTGTCCGGTCTCTGTATCGTGTTGATGTGCCCGGTCTCTGTATCGTGTTGATGTGTCCGGTCTCTGTATCGTGTTGATGTGCCCGGTCTCTGTATCGTGTTGATGTGTCCGGTCTCTGTATCGTGTTGATGTGTCCGGTCTCTGTATAATTATTATTTACTTTATTTCCCTCGCTGTTTCATCTGATATCCGGCTATAATGGGCGGCAGAAAACGTTGTGGATGGTAGGAGAAAGATATGCAGTACATTACATTTTCAATAATTTTTTTTTTATTTATCTTGTAGAATGAAAAGTTAAATATATACCTTTTGAAGTATGTCTATTCAAGGATTTTTTTTTGTGTTTCAACATAAGAAATATAAAATTCATATATTTCATGTCACATCTTTTTATCTTTCTGTTATGACAAAGTTAGGCAATTTCTTGTTTTACCTGGGGAACTTTCACCCCCCTCCACACACACAAATTACTACACTTCTCAATTTCCAAACTAAAATCTTCATTATTATTTTTAGGCGAAATTATAAAGTGAACCAAAGTGTTTTTCCTCTCAGTAACGTACAAAAATAACATTTCTTTACTTCTCCACATTCTTTCCTTTAACTATCAAACACTAAAAATATTTTCCCTGACATTTGGAACTTAAATCATTTATAAATTATTTTCCTTATGCCACCAAGTCACGTCTCCAGTTTACAACACTTGTTTTATATTTATTTTATATTTTAAGTATTTTATTTGGTTATATACTAATCTAGTTACCTGTCTTAATTGTATCGGAAGAAACTGATGCCATTGCTGTCTGATGTAAGAACTGATATGGTATTATTATTATTATTATTATTATAATAAATTATTATTATTATTATTATTATTATTATTATTATTATTATTATTGGTGTTGTTGTTGGTTCCTAATATTTGTGAGTTGTAACCAAGAATATTTCATATAGAAACCTTTCGTCTTTTTGCAGTAAATGCTGACGACAATTTTAAATAGTAAAGTCACGTTCACACACTTACAACATGGAGGTCATTACTTAAACACAGACGTTCATACTTTACTACAGGTGATTGGCTAAACAACAGAAATATCATTCACCAAGGAAAAGGAAAAGAACTGAAACAGATTATATAAAAAAATTTACACATAACTCCACCAAGTTAAGTGGGTACCATGTAGGCATGACTGCCCGGTAGGGACAGTATGGATACAGCACACTGTATACTGAGCCTTCGGTACACAAGGAAGCACCATGGCCGGTACTGCACTCGACCGCCTTCACTTTCCCACGTTTTAAGGTTGGTTACCTATTTACAGCTGGGTAAACTGGGAGTGCCTAGGAATCGAACCACCGCCACCGCGCTAAGTGGTAGGTACTAAAGTCACATATTTCATTACATACGATCTAGCAGAACGTACTTAAAAGGCACTCTCGAATGTACTTAAATGTAGACGGTATACGCCACACAGTATAGACGTAAGTACTAGCTGCACAAACCCGAGCACTTTTAATTTAACAATAAGTGTTTTAAAAAGCTCCCTCTGAAAGGCACTTAAAGTTGAAGAGACACTTGGTTATGTAAAAGCAGAGCAAACAATAAAATCCACAGGTAAATACTAGACTTAAATCAAATAAGAGATAACATAAATACACAGGGTACTGAGAACACGAGAGATACGCCCTTTAATGCACCCGTTTTGCTTGTGAAGTAAACAATGAGTTTTACGTAACGTTAGGGAGGGGTGGGGAATCTTGTATTAAGGGGTCTATGGGGTTGGATAAGGGGGGTTTTGAGGTAGGGAAAGGGGATTACAATTATCTTAAAGGGGGTTATAGAGTTGGATAAGAAGGTCTGAGTTAATCAGAAACTCAAACTTACGCCTAAATCTCCCTGCAGGACCTCAGTGGATGAAATAGAAGGAGGAGGAGTAGGCAGAGAAAGAGGAAGATTAATAAGGGGAGGAGAGGAAGAGGAGGATTAATACAGGAAGAGGAGTAGGAGAGGGAGGAGGAGGTGGAGTGAGGAAAGAAGAGCAGGAGGACGATGAAGACGAGAAGGAACTGGAAGAGGAGGAGGATATGGAGAAGAAGGAAGAGGAGTAGAGTAACGGGAGAATAGGAGAAGGAGCGTGAGGAGGAGGAAGAGTAGGAGGAGAAGGAAGAGGATTTATAAAACGAAAATGATTAACTGTGAGAGAGAAGAATTAATATAACAGAGAGAGAAAGTGAGTAAGAGAGAGATTGAGAAATAGGTTGACAGGTAGACAGAGAAAAGTGCACAGAAATAAATGACTCAGTTCGCTGTCAACCAAATACGATGGTTGATATTTAAGTCAGCGGGGTGACAGAGAGATCCCAATGGGAGACCTGAAATCTCTCTCTCTCTCTCTCTCTCTCTCTCTCTCTCTCTCTCTCTCTCTCTCTCTCTCTTTTCCGGTCTTTCACTGCTTTTGTCTGTGTGTGTGTGTGTGTGTGTGTGTCTGTGTGTCTGTGTCTGTGTCTGTGTGTGTGTGTCTCTCTCTCCAAATAAAACTAAAACGAAACCAACATTTGCCAGAAAATACAATAAATCTTACTCCTGATCCCTGGTGGGGGGGGGGGGGGGGTGGGCAGAGGGAGGGAGGGACCAGAGGAAAGGAGAGAGGGAGGGAAGAGGACATGTATATAAAACACACACACACACACACACACACACACACACACACACACTCTACATATACACACTGTTACAATGTTATGTGAAACACTTCTATCAAAGGTTCACTCATTGTTCTGTACCTTGTGTGTGTAACAATGTAAGTCAACTTACCCCCTGCAGCACCGTATCATCTGAGCGCCTGCAGCAGAGATACACAATCCTCTTTTCCTCAACCCATGACATACTAATCATCGTCAGTGTACAAGGAGAGGTGTTCCACTCTCCTATCACCACCCACCAAGCCTTAAGCCCAACAATCTGACACACCAATCACTTCTCATGAAAATCTTACACTAAATAATATACTCAGAGTCTTCGTTTTTCTATTTTTTTCTTTTTCTTTTTCTTCTTCTACTTGACCTGGAAATTGCTAGTGTTATTGTTGCTGGCGGAGTTTAATTCCCGCTTGTGTAGCTGTCAGGCAGGAAGCAGATTGATCGCTTTCCTGCCGATGTTTGTTCTTTGGTCTCTGATTTCGTGCCTGGTTTGACCTTGTCAGCGACGCTTTCATTGTTTTCCTTTGTGTTCCCGTCCTTTTTGTTTCTTTCCCAAGATTTTTCCCCTGAGGTGATGTGTCTAGTGGAGCAGATGAAACGAGTGTAACAAAGAGAGACAATATTATTCGACGGCTGTTTGTCTCCTGTATAAACTCACTCTATTTATCTCTTGTTCTCAGTGATTCGTTTTGTTTGACGCTGCTTCAACTCCCTCAAAGGTATTGAAGCCTCAGGGAGTGTCGCACTGAGGGTTCATACACACTGGGAAAAATTATGTATACACCGGAAACTAATGCATAGACTCTCCAAAATGGTTCATACACACTCTAGCGTCCGTCCAGTGCCCGTCCAGCGTCCGTCTAGCTTCCGTCCAGCGTCCGTCCAATATCCGCCCAACGTTAATAGACTTCCCCTCAAGAACAAATTGGCCAATATACACCAAACTTTGCAAAAATCCTTCACGAGACTATCTACAAATAAACCTGCTCACCCCTTGAGACACCTCAGGGACAGGGTATTTTAGGGCGATTGATAGAGGCGACATACCTTCAATAATAATGATATTCACAAAATAATAAAATGAGTATTTTTTGGGGGGAAATTTTGTTTACACTGGAAAATCATCAACACTGTTAACAGGAAGGATTTTTTTTATATAAAGTTTTAGAGGAGGTTAACGTGAATGTTTTAATATGAAGAGTGTAATATGCATGTAAAGGGTTGGATGTCGTGAAATATACAGCGAACCTGGGAGTCTGTTTCGTAAAACCGGAAAAGACAAACGCTCGTCAATATAACAGTGATAAATTCTGTCGTATAATAATAATAACAATAATAATAATAATAAATCAGGTTACTGGCTCTGGGCTTGACCAACCCTTCCTCCCAGGTACGGAAATAAGACGAAGGTTATCCTGACCTCCTTTGACCTAGGTATCATCAACAACAACAACAACAACAACAACAATATAACGAACAAGTCTGTGGTGTATGAGAGAAAAGTGACAGAAGTTGTAATGAAAGAAATAAGTATTGGATTCTCTCCCACGTACCTACATGTTCTCTACTACGCTCTTACATGTTCTCTCCCACGTTCTTACATGTTCTCTCCCACGTTCTTACATGTTCTCTACTACGCTCTTACATGTTCTCTCCCACGTTCTTACATGTTCTCTCCCACGTACCTACATGTTCTCTCCCACGTACCTACATGTTCTCTACTACGCTCTTACATGTTCTCTCCCACGTTCTTACATGTTCTCTCCCACGTTCTTACATGTTCTCTACTACGCTCTTACATGTTCTCTCTCACGTTCTTACATGTTCTCTCCCACGTTCTTACATGTTCTCTCCCACGTACCTACATGTTCTCTCCCACGTTCTTACATGTTCTCTCCCACGTTCTTACATGTTCTCTCCCACGTACCTACATGTTCTCTCCCACGTTCTTACATGTTCTCTCCCACGTTCTTACATGTTCTCTCCCACGTACCTACATGTTCTCTCCCACGTTCTTACATGTTCTCTCCCACGTTCTTACATGTTCTCTACTACGCTCTTACATGTTCTCTCTCACGTTCTTACATGTTCTCTCCCACGTTCTTACATGTTCTCTCCCACGTTCTTACATGTTTTCTCCCACGTTCTTACATGTTCTCTACTACGCTCTTACATGTTCTCTCTCACGTTCTTACATGTTCTCTCCCACGTTCTTACATGTTCTCTCCCACGTACCTACATGTTCTCTCCCACGTTCTTACATGTTCTCTCCCACGTTCTTACATGTTCTCTCCCACGTACCTACATGTTCTCTCCCACGTTCTTACATGTTCTCTCCCACGTTCTTACATGTTCTCTCCCACGTACCTACATGTTCTCTCCCACGTTCTTACATGTTCTCTACTACGCTCTTACATGTTCTCTCCCACATTCTTACATGTTCTCTCCCACGTTCTTACATGTTCTCTCCCACGTTCTTACATGTTCTCTCCCACGTACCTACATGTTCTCTCCCACGTTCTTACATGTTCTCTCCCACGTTCTTACATGTTCTCCCACGTACCTACATGTTCTCTCCCACGTTCTTACATATTCTCCCACGTTCTTACATGTTCTCCCACGTACCTACATGTTCTCTCTCACGTACCTACATGTTCTCTCACGTACCTACATGTTCTCTCACGTACCTTCATGTTCTCCCACTTACCTACATGTTCTCTCACATACCTACATGTTTCCTCATATACCTACATGTTCTCTCACGTACCTAGATGTTCTCTCACGTACCTAGATGTTCTCCCACGTACCTACATGTTCTTCCACGTACCTACATGTTCTCCCACGAACCTACATGTTTTCTCATATACCTACATGTTCTCCCACTTACCTACATGTTCTCTCACATACCTATATGTTTTCTCATATACCTACATGTTCTCTCACGTACCTACATGTTCTCTCACGTACCTACATGTTCTCCCACGTACCTACATGTTCTCCTACGTACCTACATGTTCTCTCACGTACTAATAAGGTCTCCTGCGATGAGACTAAATTGACAAGGGGTTAATATTCTTGTAGATATCCCAGAGACTAACATTCAAACAGGCTCTTTGTGGAAGTTCCATGCCGCCGTTAATACTCGACGACCACGTGACCAAAACAGAATCACAACCTTTAACAAAGATTCACTTTTTTTTCTGAAAATGACAAATTTCAAGCATGATTTGAAAAGCAATGAATATTCAAATCAGGCGTCAGCGCTCATAAATCTGACCTCTGGGTACCACAACCTAAATACCCTGAAACAAACCAATATTAATTAAAATGACTGTTTCCCCGCTCACGCCTGTCATAAACTAGCTGGCCGTATGAATATGCAAAGCCCTAATACTGGTCCATTACCAACTATACAAACTACAGTAAAATCCCTGTCAACAGCGTATATGGATTTGTTTATAAATAACTACGAAACTCTTAAAAAATGAAAATGTTGTTCTGTAAAGTTACACATTTATTAAGAACAGTTAAAAGCCGGAAAACATGATTTTTGTAGGCAATTGAATCACCTGCTGCTGTTCACGTCATCTTCCATAAAAATTCTAATCACTTCCATGGATGAATTAACAGTAATGATAGAACATTATGTTAGAATATGGCGTGTTATTATATCCAGTTCAATTTACAGTATGCTCGTGATTTTTATGATCCAGTGAGGTTATTTAATTTTACACAAAAAAGCATCCATGTAATCACTCACGCATATTACTTTTCCAAGGTACAAAACCACAATAACAGTTGTAGAGAAGACCGGCTATGTTGTGGTGCATCTAGTCACATGATATTATCCTACACTATGTTTCAGGTGTGATAAAAAATTCGTTTTTGTTATGCCGAGACACACACACACACATACACACACACACACACACACACACACACGACACCAAAGAGAAAGTGGAAGGGAGGCTTTCAGGTAGATCAACGTTGTGGAGGTCTATGGTGATTTGCATGTTAATGAATTGGGTTTCCCAGGTGGGGCGAAGAGTGTGGGTCTCCCTGCCTCGCCTCCTGTATGGGCCCTCCACACCTTAAACCTCATGTAGAAACTGCCTGACGTGACTCTCATTCCAAACCCCAGATGACACAGCCTCCTGCAGCTGTGTGGAGGGTGAAGGGGGGAGGGGCAGTGTCCTAGTATGACCCTCTCTGAGCCGCAGTGTGTAACGAGCGTGTAACTGAAGCTATTTAACCTTCTTCCCCCCGGATGAGTTCAAGAAATGCACCTTGGTCGTATACTCTTGAGCAGTTGAACACTGATGAGATCTGCACGTGCCGGTTTCTTGAGTTTCTGGATTTTCTTTTTAGAATAGACGGAGCATTTTTAGGTATGCTTTTCAAAGGAGACAAAGAGCTATTGTCATCACCAGGGCGTCGTTTCTGTAGTCGTTGTCTGCCCGGGTACGTTCTTGCTTTAAAGAGACGAGTGCTTGTGTCCTCTTGTGGTGGAAGAGCGAGCGCTTGGCCAACGGAAGAAGGTAAATCGCCTAGCAGTTCTTTTCCAGACGGCAATGATGGGACATAAAACCTTACCAGCGAATTTACGAGGAATAATCCCAAATAAAAGTTGTCAAGGTCTTTATATAGGCAGCCAACAGACTGTCGACGGGAGCCATACAGGAGAGAATTGCAAAGGTTTGATGGGGCAGCTGGTGGGTGATGATTTATTCTCTATAAGTAGAAAGAAACATTACGTCTTTCTTCAGCAGTATAATTCAATCGAAACCTATCTCTACCTGACAGCTTAACATTTACCTGTGAGATGAAGTATAGTCTTTAGGTTATGTCCTCAAATGGTAACATGACTCCCTGTACAGTATGTCAGAAACATTTAATTCTTTAATATTCAGCTTCTGGCGAGAAAGAAAAAATAACACAAATACTAAGAATTTTCGGCGTAATTTCGATGTTGTTTTGGTCAACATTTGTGCGTCTGGCTTAATTAAATATATTTATTTTCATGTTCTTTTATGCCAGGGGTGAGGGGGGTGGTACAGGGGTGATGAGGGAGAGGTGGTACTGGGGTGATGAGGGGGAGGTGGTACTGGGGTTAGGGGTAGGTGGTACTGGGGTAAGGGGGAGGTGGTACTGGGGTAAGAGGGCGGTGGTACAGAGGTAAGGGGGAGGTGGTACTGGGGTAAGGGGTAGGTGGTACTGGGGTAAGGGGGAGGTGGTACTGGGGTAAGAGGGAGGTGGTACAGGGGTAAGGGGGAGGTGGTACAGGGGTAAGGGGTAGGTGGTACAGGGGTAAGGGGGAGGTGGTACAGAGGTAAGGGGGAGTGGTACTGGGGTAAGGGGTAGGTGGTACTGGGGTAAGGGGTAGGTGGTACTGGGGTAAGGGGTAGGTGGTACAGAGGTAAGGGGGTGGTACTGGGGTAAGGGGGTGGTGGTACAGGGGTAAGGGGTAGGTGGTACTGGGGTAAGGGGTAGGTGGTACAGGGGTATGGGGGAGGTGGTACAGTGGTAAGGGGAGGTGGTACTGGGGTAAGGAGGAGGTGGTACAGGGGTAAGGGTAGGTGGTACAGAGGTAAGGGGGAGGTGGTACAGAGGTAAGGGGGAGGTGGTACAGGGGTAAGGGGTAGGTGGTACAGGGGAAAGGGGTTGGTGGTACAGAGGTAAGGGGGAGGTGGTACAGGGGTAAGGGGTAGGTGGTACAGAGGTAAGGGGGAGGTGGTACAGGGGTATGGGGGAGGTGGTACAGGGGTAAGGGGAAGGTGGTACAGGGGTAAGGGGGAGGTGGTACAGGGGTAAGGGGTAGGTGGTACAGGGGTAAGGGGTAGGTGGTACAGAGGTAAGGGGTAGGTGGTACAGAGGTAAGGGGTAGGTGGTACAGGGGTAAGGGGTAGGTGGTACAGGGGTAAGGGGGAGGTGGTACAGGGGTAAGGGGGAGGTGGTACAGAGGTAAGGGGGAGGTGGTACAGAGGTAAGGGGGTGGTGGTACAGGGGTATGGGGGAGGTGGTACAGAGGTAAGGGGTAGGTGGTACAGGGGTAAGGGGGAGGTGGTACAGGGGTAAGGAGGAGGTGGTACAGGGGTATGGGGGAGGTGGTACAGAGGTAAGGGGGAGGTGGTACTGGGGTAAGGGGGAGGTGGTACAGGGGTAAGGGGGAGGTGGTACAGAGGTAAGGGGGAGGTGGTACAGTGGTAAGGGGGAGGTGGTACAGGGGTAAGGGGGAGGTGGCACAGTGGTAAGGGGTAGGTGGTACAGGGGTAAGGGGGAGGTGGTACAGGGGTAAGGGGGAGGTGGTACAGGGGTAAGGGGGAGGTGGTACAGGGGTAAGGGGTAGGTGGTACAGAGGTAAGGGGTAGGTGGTACAGAGGTAAGGGGTAGGTGGTACAGAGGTAAGGGGGAGGTGGTACAGAGGTAAGGGGTAGGTGGTACAGGGGTAAGTGGTAGGTGGTACAGAGGTAAGGGGGAGGTGGTACAGGGGTAAGGGATAGGTGGTACAGGGGTAAGGGGGAGGTGGTACAGAGGTAAGGGGTAGGTGGTACTGGGGTAAGGGGGAGGTGGTACAGAGGTAAGGGGTAGGTGGTACAGAGGTAAGGGGTAGGTGGTACTGGGGTAAGGGGTAGGTGGTACTGGGGTAAGGGGTAGGTGGTACAGAGGTAAGGGGGAGGTGGTACTGGGGTAAGGGGTAGGTGGTACAGGGGTAAGGGGGAGGTGGTACAGAGGTAAGGGGGAGGTGGTACAGAGGTAAGGGGGAGGTGGTACAGAGGTAAGGGGTAGGTGGTACAGGGGTAAGGGGGAGGTGGTACAGAGGTAAGGGGGAGGTGGTACAGAGGTAAGGGGTAGGTGGTAGATAGGTAAGGGGTAGGTGGTACAGAGGTAAGGGGTAGGTGGTACAGAGGTAAGGGGTAGGTGGTACAGAGGTAAGGGGGAGGTGGTACAGAGGTAAGGGGTAGGTGGTACAGAGGTAAGGGGGAGGTGGTACAGAGATAAGGGGGAGGTGGTACAGAGGTAAGGGGTAGGTGGTACAGAGGTAAGGGGGAGGTGGTACAGAGGTAAGGGGTAGGTGGTACAGAGGTAAGGGGTAGGTGGTACAGAGGTAAGGGGTAGGTGGTACAGGGTTATGGGGGAGGTGGTACAGGGGTAAGGGGTAGGTGGTACAGGGGTAAGGGGGAGGTGGTACAGGGGTATGGGGGAGGTGGTACAGGGGTAAGGGGGAGGTGGTACAGGGGTAAGGAGGAGGTGGTACAGGGGTAAGGGGTAGGTGGTACAGAGGTAAGGGGGAGGTGGTACAGAGGTAAGGGGGAGGTGGTACAGGGGTAAGGGGTAGGTGGTACAGGGGAAAGGGGTTGGTGGTACAGAGGTAAGGGGGAGGTGGTACAGGGGTAAGGGGTAGGTGGTACAGAGGTAAGGGGGAGGTGGTACAGGGGTATGGGGGAGGTGGTACAGGGGTAAGGGGAAGGTGGTACAGGGGTAAGGGGGAGGTGGTACAGGGGTAAGGGGTAGGTGGTACAGAGGTAAGGGGTAGGTGGTACAGAGGTAAGGGGTAGGTGGTACAGAGGTAAGGGGTAGGTGGTACAGGGGTAAGGGGGAGGTGGTACAGGGGTATGGGGGAGGTGGTACAGAGGTAAGGGGGAGGTGGCACAGAGGTAAGGGGGTGGTGGTACAGGGGTATGGGGGAGGTGGTACAGAGGTAAGGGGTAGGTGGTACAGGGGTAAGCGGGAGGTGGTACAGGGGTAAGGAGGAGGTGGTACAGGGGTATGGGGGAGGTGGTACAGAGGTAAGGGGGAGGTGGTACTGGGGTAAGGGGGAGGTGGTACAGGGGTAAGGGGGAGGTGGTACAGAGGTAAGGGGGAGGTGGTACAGTGGTAAGGGGGAGGTGGTACAGGGGTAAGGGGGAGGTGGCACAGTGGTAAGGGGTAGGTGGTACAGGGGTAAGGGGGAGGTGGTACAGGGGTAAGGGGGAGGTGGTACAGGGGTAAGGGGTAGGTGGTACAGGGGTAAGGGGTAGGTGGTACAGGGGTAAGGGGTAGGTGGTACAGGGGTATGGGGGAGGTGGTACAGTGGTAAGGGGGAGGTGGTACAGGGGTAAGGGGGAGGTGGTACAGGGGTAAGGGGTAGGTGGTACAGGGGTAAGGGGGAGGTGGTACAGGGGTAAGGGGGAGGTGGTACAGGGGTAAGGGGTAGGTGGTACAGGGGTAAGGGGGAGGTGGTACAGAGGTAAGGGGGAGGTGGTACAGAGGTAAGGGGGAGGTGGTACAGAGGTAAGGGGTAGGTGGTACAGGGGTAAGGGGGAGGTGGTACAGAGGTAAGGGGGAGGTGGTACAGAAGTAAGGGGTAGGTGGTAGATAGGTAAGGGGTAGGTGGTACAGAGGTAAGGGGTAGGTGGTACAGAGGTAAGGGGTAGGTGGTACAGAGGTAAGGGGGAGGTGGTACAGAGGTAAGGGGTAGGTGGTACAGAGGTAAGGGGGAGGTGGTACAGAGGTAAGGGGGAGGTGGTACAGAGGTAAGGGGTAGGTGGTACAGAGGTAAGGGGGAGGTGGTACAGAGGTAAGGGGTAGGTGGTACAGAGGTAAGGGGGAGGTGGTACAGAGGTAAGGGGTAGGTGGTACAGAGGTAAGGGGTAGGTGGTACAGGGTTATGGGGGAGGTGGTACAGGGGTAAGGGGTAGGTGGTATAGGGGTAAGGGGGAGGTGGTACAGGGGTATGGGGGAGGTGGTACAGGGGTAAGGGGGAGGTGGTACAGGGGTAAGGAGGAGGTGGTACAGGGGTAAGGGGTAGGTGGTACAGAGGTAAGGGGGAGGTGGTACAGAGGTAAGGGGGAGGTGGTACAGGGGTAAGGGGTAGGTGGTACAGGGGTAAGGGGTTGGTGGTACAGAGGTAAGGGGGAGGTGGTACAGGGGTAAGGGGTAGGTGGTACAGAGGTAAGGGGGAGGTGGTACAGGGGTATGGGGGAGGTGGTACAGAGGTAAGGGGTAGGTGGTACAGGGGTAAGGGGCAGGTGGTACAGGGGTAAGGAGGAGGTGGTACAGGGGTTAAGGGGTAGGTGGTACAGAGGTAAGGGGTAGGTGGTACAGAGGTAAGGGGTAGGTGGTACAGGGGTAAGGGGTAGGTGGTACAGGGGTAAGGGGGAGGTGGTACAGGGGTATGGGGGAGGTGGTACAGAGGTAAGGGGGAGGTGGTACAGAGGTAAGGGGTTGGTGGTACTGGGGTATGGGGGAGGTGGTACAGAGGTAAGGGGTAGGTGGTACAGGGGTAAGGGGGAGGTGGTACAGGGGTAAGGAGGAGGTGGTACAGGGGTATGGGGGAGGTGGTACAGAGGTAAGGGGGAGGTGGTACTGGGGTAAGGGGGAGGTGGTACAGGGGTAAGGGGGAGGTGGTACAGAGGTAAGGGGGAGGTGGTTCAGTGGTAAGGGGGAGGTGGTACAGGGGTAAGGGGGAGGTGGTACAGTGGTAAGGGGTAGGTGGTACAGGGGTAAGGGGGAGGTGGTACAGGGGTAAGGGGGAGGTGGTACAGGGGTAAGGGGTAGGTGGTACAGGGGTAAGGGGTAGGTGGTACAGGGGTAAGGGGTAGGTGGTACAGGGGTATGGGGGAGGTGGTACAGTGGTAAGGGGGAGGTGGTACAGGGGTAAGGGGGAGGTGGTACAGGGGTAAGGGGTAGGTGGTACAGGGGTAAGGGGGAGGTGGTACAGGGGTAAGGGGGAGGTGGTACAGGGGTAAGGGGTAGGTGGTACAGGGGTAAGGGGGAGGTGGTACTGGGGTAAGGGGGAGGTGGTACAGGGGTAAGGGGGAGGTGGTACAGGGGTAAGGGGTAGGTGGTACAGGGGTAAGGGGTAGGTGGTACAGGGGTAAGGGGTAGGTGGTACAGGGGTATGGGGGAGGTGGTACAGTGGTAAGGGGGAGATGGTACAGGGGTAAGGGGGAGGTGGTACAGGGGTAAGGGGGAGGTGGTACAGGGGTATGGGGTAGGTGGTACAGGGGTAAGTGGTAGGTGGTACAGAGGTAAGGGGGAGGTGGTACAGGGGTAAGGGGTAGGTGGTACAGAGGTAAGGGGGAGGTGGTACAGAGGTAAGGGGGAGGTGGTACAGGGGTAAGGGGGAGGTGGTACAGGGGTAAGGGGGAGGTGGTACAGGGGTAAGGGGTAGGTGGTACAGAGGTAAGGGGTAGGTGGTACAGAGGTAAGGGGGAGATGGTACAGGGGTAAGGGGGAGGTGGTACAGGGGTAAGGGGGAGGTGGTACAGGGGTAAGGGGGAGGTGGTACAGGGGTATGGGGGAGGTGGTACAGGGGTAAGGGTTAGGTGGTACAGGGGTAAGGGGGAGGTGGTACAGGGGTAAGGGGTAGGTGGTACAGAGGTAAGGGGTAGGTGGTACAGAGGTAAGGGGTAGGTGGTACAGAGGTAAGGGGGAGGTGGTACAGGGGTAAGGGGTAGGTGGTACAGAGGTAAGGGGTAGGTGGTACAGGGGTAAGTGGTAGGTGGTACAGAGGTAAGGGGGAGGTGGTACAGGGGTAAGGGATAGGTGGTACAGGGGTAAGGGGGAGGTGGTACAGGGGTAAGGGGTAGGTGGTACAGAGGTAAGGGGTAGGTGGTACAGAGGTAAGGGGTAGGTGGTACAGAGGTAAGGGGGAGGTGGTGCAGGGGTAAGGGGGAGGTGGTACAGGGGTAAGGGGTTAGGTGGTACAGGGGTAAGGGGGAGGTGGTACAGGGGTATGGGGGAGGTGGTACAGGGGTAAGGGGTAGGTGGTTCAGGGGTAAGGGGTAGGTGGTACAGGGGTATGGGGGAGGTGGTACAGTGGTAAGGGGGAGGTGGTACAGGGGTAAGGGGGAGGTGGTACAGGGGTAAGGGGTAGGTGGTACAGGGGTAAGGGGGAGGTGGTACAGGGGTAAGGGGGAGGTGGTACAGGGGTATGGGGTAGGTGGTACAGGGGTAAGAGGTAGGTGGTACAGAGGTAAGGGGGAGGTGGTACAGAGGTAAGGGGTAGGTGGTACAAGGGTAAGGGGTAGATGGTACAGAGGTAAGGGGGAGGTGGTACAGGGGTAAGGGGGAGGTGGTACAGTGGTAAGGGGGAGGTGGTACAGGGGTAAGGGGGAGGTGGTACAGTGGTAAGGGGTAGGTGGTACAGGAGTAAGGGGGAGGTGGTACAGGGGTAAGGGGGAGGTGGTACAGGGGTATGGGGGAGGTGGTACAGGGGTAAGGGGTAGGTGGTACAGGTGTAAGGGGTAGGTGGTACAGGGGTATGGGGGAGATGGTACAGTGGTAAGGGGGAGGTGGTACAGGGGTAAGGGGGAGGTGGTACAGGGGTAAGGGGTAGGTGGTACAGAGGTAAGGGGTAGGTGGTACAGAGGTAAGGGGTCGGTGGTACAGGGGTGAGGGGAGGAGGTGGTCGAAGGGGAAGGGAATAATGGGAGAAGGTCTGCGTCGGAAATATCAAAGTAGTTCTAACAATTTATTTTTTTTATTGATCGTGTCGTCCCTCACTCCAAGTATGTAACTCAACAAGTAACCCAACTTCACCCGGGTCGAGTGATAGGATATAGTACACGGCCATTCATTAGGTCTTAAGCCACCTCTATCTCCCTCCATATTTCAGCTCTCTATTTTCAAACTGTGTGTCAAGCTGATATAACCTTCATTGTACTTCTAATAAATAGTAAGAGTTTTACAGCCTTTTTGATGAGCCTGACGTTCATATATACTACACACTTGTTCAACACAGATAATAATCCGTACTACTTTTTTTCATTAAGTAATCAAACGTTGTGAAAAGTCATTAGTCATGTTAATCCAAGAATCATATGCAATCACCAGCGGAATATTTGGTATTTTGACAAGATTTCGTGTTTTATTTATTTTTTTTACAACGTTCCAAACATGACAATTAGGGTTGATGCTGTGTTCGTGTATTAAATGTGATAATTAGACTACCAGGGTTGACGTCCTAATAGAGTATTAAACACGATAATCCCACAATCACAGTTCTCTTTCTCACAGTTTATGACGCATGGCAGTGACGCAGAATCCCTGACTCCACAGCCTTGATAGTTGTTCAGTTGAAACTTCTGACTTATCTGAAGAAAGTCATCCCTTGATACTGTGGTGAGGTAACTGAAGATTTTCTTTTAAAGTAATATGAAATAAGGTCAATGAACACCACACAGAACCAGAGAATAAGAAGCGCTCACTGTACCTGGGAAAATCATCTTACATAGACGACAAACATCCATCAGTTAGGTAAAGAAGGGACGGGATTATTATTCAACTGACTAAAATCAACAAAATAATTTAACATTTACAGTTTACACCCTCCACATGTCATACAAATTATTTAAGTTTTATAAATGTTGAAGCCACACACATAAATATATAGATTTATTCAGTAACAAAAAGGAGAGTTTGATAGTGAGAGCAGTAGTAGTAGTAATGGAAATGGTCGAGGAACTTAAGTTATGTTAGGTTAGGTTAGGTTAGGTTTTGTTAGGGTTATTTTATTTTAGGTTAGGTTAGGTTAGGTTAGGTTTTGTTAGGGTTATGTTATTTTAGGTTAGGTTAGGTTTTGTTAGGGTAATGTTATGTTAGGTTAGGTTAGGTTAGGTTAGGTTAGGTTAGGGTTATGTTATGTTAGGTTAGGTTTTGTTAGGGTTATGTTATTTTAGGTTAGGTTAGGTTTTGTTAGGGTTATGTTATGTTAGGTTAGGTTAGGTTTTGTTAGGGTTATGTTATGTTATGTTATGTTAGGTTAGGTTAGGTTAGGTTAGGGTTATGTTATGTTAGGTTAGGTTAGGTTGCGTTACGACGGTGGAAAAATGTATGTTTATAAATAAGGAGAGCCATCACAGTCACCCACACTTGCCGTCATCACAACAAAACAATCTTACACGTAAACAGAAATTCCCGGGAAAGTGAGACTAAGTTTTGCAATCATCAGGTATTACAGGCAAGTTTAATGGTGGTAGTGGTGGTTGGTAGTGGTGGGTGGTGATAATGGTAGAGGTAGAAGTTGTAGTGGTGATGGTGTGTGGTGGTGTTGGTGATGGTAGTAATGGTAGTGGTAGAAGTCGTAGTGGTGTGCGTTGGTGATGGTGGTGTGTGGTGTTGTTGTTGGTGGTGGTAATGGTGGAAGTAGTAGTAGTGGTAGTGGTGGTAATGATTGTGTGTAGTGGTGATGGTGATAATGGTAGTGGTAGAAGTAGTAGTGGTGGTGGTGTCAGTGTATAAGGTGGCTTCCAATATGTTTTCTCTCCTACCTTGTCCTGTGAGTCGATGTTTGGGTACAATAGCGGATAAACTCACTACCACACCTCCAATCTTCTACTACCATCATCTACCATCATGTACAACCACTGCCATCACCTATCATCAGCACTAATTTCACCTCCCATCATCACTACCATCACCTGCCACCATATAAAATTATTAGCATCACCTAAAACCACCACTACTTTCACCTACCATCATCCCTCACCTACCACCACCACTACCACTACTACCACCCACTCTCGCTTCTCTCCCCTCCACCTCATCTGCAAACTTGTTTAGCTTAAGCTCAGATTTACGTTCGGGATTAGTCAGGTCATAATTGTAATGTATTGAGAGTGATTATGGTGGTCTGTGTGTGGCATTAAACTGAGTATATTACATCTGTTCTTGCTGGATAAATGCCTTTGACATCGAATTGTATTTCAAGTGAGAATTTACCATCGAGCTGATCGTTTTGGGTCTTTGTGGTGGTTTGATTACGTTCCTTCTCATCAGTGTGTCTCTTTAATGATGTCCAGTTGTTTGATAGTCTAAAAATTTTATCTTAAGAATAAAACTTGACTTTTTTCTCTTACAGTGATTTTGGGAAATGATCAGAGCATTAATTTATGGTCAATAAATATGTTGGTTTTATTATTTTTTTTTTTTATCTTATTAGGCAAAAGGTCAAAAACTGATTGGTGTGTATTTTATTAGGGATTATTATTATTACTTTTTCGGGGGTGGGAAATATTTTGGTTTTCTTTTATCAACGAAAAAGATCGATTATTAATTTTTTTGTATCTTTCTCTTTATATTATATGCGTTCTGCCTCACATAACCGATCATAATTAATAATGGGTTATATAATCAAATACTTTTCTCTCACAGTCATATTCCAAACATTATCATTACTTCTCTCATTACCTTACGCGTTTTACAGGGACAAATGGAAAATAAATCTCAATTAAGACGAGGAAAAAGATTAGACCGAGTTTAGTAAGGACTGTCTGCTCTGCCCGGCCTAGCTATCTCTCCTCTGGTAATGGCTCTCTCAGATATCCTAGTTGATTTTATTCATCTTTTTGTCACGGGAAGAATTTAGTGATACAGATGTTCCTTCTCCTGGGTGATGAGGAGAGACGTGGGCTGTGATTATCGAGGCACAGTTAGGCTACTGATGGTGTGTGTGTGTGTGTGTGTGTGTGTGTGTGTGTGTGTGTGTGTGTGTGTGTGTGTGTGTGTGATAATAATAATAATAATAATTAACGGTTTATTGAAAGAGCTTGGCAGCCAGAAGGCTGAAAATATACAGTTACATATTTGGGGAATGGGTTACGAATTACAAATAATATACAAGTAACATAAGTGACACAAATAAGACATATAATAACTAGATGGGGAAAAGCTCAAACTACAATTCATTTCAACATAGTGACAGTGTAAGGAGCAGTGTTTACTGGGAGTGAATACACTGATTTATTACAAGTTATTGATAATTTTTACAATGGTTGGGACTGGGCTGTTCTTATAGCGATCAGTTCGTGCACGTATGGGCTGGATGCGGTTGTGGTGTCGAACAGCAATTCTCGGACAAGGGATCTCAGGTGGTAGTAGGAGCCGGTGTCGGGGATGGTGTAGAAGCTTCTTACCAAATTTGCAGGTGAGGTCGTGGTGATGGTCAGAGAGAGCCGAGAGGGTCAGTGTGTTGAGCGCTTCTTGATATGTGGAGTAGGAAGGGGAGAGAATAATCTTGCATGCCCTCTTTTGCACTTTTTCTAGGTGTGTGTGTGTGTGTGTTTACGGTCACGGATATAAAGCCCATCCTGCACGTAATCACATTATGTAAAAGTTGATAATACTTAACGTTACATAAACACTAATTGTTGACACCATTGTCGTCAACGCTGTTACTCTTCATACTATCTTTAGCACCTGTGTGTGTCTGTGAGTATAACACCTGCAACACCTGTACACACCTGCCTCACCCCCCCCCCCCCACCCCCGCGTCTTGAACCGCTCTGTTGATTCCTGCGTCACATGTCATCCTGCTGATAAGCTTTTGAGAGAAGTGGTCACTGCTCTCTGCTACAGCTGCTGGTGTAGAACTCTGACGTTGTTGCCCTCGTCGTCGTCGTAATTTTCCTAGAGCTAGAACTTCCATCTGCAAAATTTAAATAGATTCAAGATGCCAATTCCAGTCTTAGAACTGATCTTGTTCTGTCTGCGGTGTGTGTGTGTATGTGGGGGGGGGGGGGAGCAAATTGTGCTTCTGGCGGCTTGTTGTGGGTTTGTCAAAGTCCGTGGGCCGTGTTGTGACTTGCCAAGTTTGTCCCAAGGAAAAGTTATTGCCTGAAAATACTTACCAATGTATACACAAATGTACGTCTGTGTGTGTGTGTGTGTGTGGGAGGGAGGGGTAGGAGGCTGGCTCTATAAAACACCATGAAATTTTTACTAACGACCCAAGACTCAGCTTCCTAAGTCAGTCTCCTGCACCGACATGAAAAAGTGTTATATTTACCCTGCACTTGTCCACACGTACTTGAGGGTCCGCTGACACACACACACACACACTTAGCATGTAACAGGACGTCACCACCGATACAAGACTACACCTTCTTCAGGAGGAGGTGATATTTTGGGAGTTACAATCAAAGGCGCCTCACAACATCTACCCATAACTTAGATACGTCAAACGGGACTAAATATATGAAAATAAACCATTGAAAGAGAAGAAAAAAATGAGAAAAATGTAAATGCAATATTGTATGTTAAATCTCTCGTCTCTAACGCATACATAAAATCTCATGAGAAAGATTCACACGGAGAGTATAATGGCAGCGGCAAAAGAGAGGAAAAATATAACACCCATCATTATTTTGTGTCAGCTCACCAGAGAATAACATCTCTCCTGTGTACATAACTCCCGCACCTCCTCAAGCACAAGAAGATTTCAATGTACGTAAATCTCCCGGCAAAGCTCTGGAAGAAAATGAAAGGTTTCCCTTTCCCTGAAAATATAAGGCGATATTCTTCAGTGTCGCCGGCACAACCCAGACTGTGTGATGAGGGAATGACTGCCTCCTCACTCCCCCTTGGTATTTCACTTGTCATCTTTCCCATATTTATCTTCTCCTCTCGTATGTTACTTCTCCTCGGCTGCTACACTATGGTGACGTATTCTTCTCTAAGTCTCATACGTTCTTACCCGGGCGTCCCCAGTGCTTGTCCTCCAGAATTTGCATATTTTCTTTGTTCCTGTCGGGCTCCAGTGAGTGTAGAGTTGGGTACATATCCACACTATGAATATTCCTTGTATTTAATGATGTAACAATACATGTAACTGCTTGGGGTTCAGTAAAGGCTCAGTAGAGGGTCAGTAAAGGCTCAGGGAGTTTCAAGACCTGCTTCACTCAACAGCTCAGTAGACTGTATCCAATAGTTCTTACCCTTATGTTGCATAGTAATTCGTCGTATTTCTTCCGTATTTTATGTCATATTTCATCCACATTTACTTGGAATTTATTCTTATTTTGACCATTATCAGTATGTTCATTAATATATTTGTGTGTGTGTGTGTGTGTGTGTGTGTGTGTGTGTGTGTGTGTGTGTGTTGAACCATCCTTTGCCTCGGTTGTCTGTGGTGTAGGCTAGTAGGACGGACCCCCGCCTTTCTGCTCCATTCCTTTGATCTTCCTTCACCCCCATCCACTCCCATCCACTCACCTTTAACTCTCGGCCCTAACCACCCACCCCCTCACCGAACCATACCTCCTGCTATCGTGGGTTATCCTCTCACGAGTCCTGCTGTATCCTACTGTGAGTCCTGCTGTATCCTATTGTGAGTCCTACTGTATCATGTTATGAGGCCTGCTGTATCCCGCTGTGAGTCCTGCTGTAACCCACTGTGAGTCCTGTATCCCGCTGTGAGTCCTGCTGTATCCCGCTGTGAATCCTGCTGTATCCCGCTGTGAGTCCTGCTGTATCCCGCTGTGAATCCTGCTGTATCCAGTTATGAGTCCTGCTGTATCCCGCTGTGAGTCCTGCTGTAACCCACTGTGAGTCCTGCTGTATCCCGCTGTGAATCCTGCTGTATCCCGCTGTGAGTCCTGCTGTATCCCGCTGTGAGTCCTGCTGTATCCCGCTGTGAGTCCTGCTGTATCCCGCTGCGAATCCTGCTGTATCCCGCTGTGAGTCCTGCTGTATCCCGCTGTGAGTCCTGCTGTATCCCGCTGCCGCTGTGAGTCCTACTGTATCCCGCTGTGAGTCCTGCTGTATCCCGCTGTGAATCCTGCTGTATTCCGCTGTGAGTCCTGCTGTAACCCGCTGTAAGTCCTGCTGTATCCCGCTGTGAATCCTGCTGTATCCCGCTGTGAGTCCTGCTGTATCCCGCTGCGAGTCCTACTGTATCATGTTATGAGCCCTGCTGTAACCCACTGTGAGTCCTGCTGTATCCCGCTGTGAGTCCTGCTGTATCCCACTGTGAGTCCTGCTGTATCCCGCTGTGAGTCCTGCTGTATCCCGCTGTGAGTCCTACTGTATCATGTTATGAGTCCTGCTGTAACCCACTGTGAGTCCTACTGTAACCCACTGTGAGTCCTGCTGTAACCCGCTGTGAGTCCTACTGTAACCCACTGTGAGTCCTGCTGTAACCCACTGTGAGTCCTGCTGTAACCCACTGTGAGTCCTGCTGTAACCCACTGTGAGTCCTGCTGTATCTCACTGTGAGTCCTGCTGTAACCCACTGTGAGTCCTGCTGTAACCCACTGTGAGTCCTGCTGTAACCCACTGTGAGTCCTGCTGTATCCCACTGTGAGTCCTGCTGTAACCCACTGTGAGTCCTGCTGTAACCCACTGTGAGTCCTGCTGTATCCCACTGTGAGTCCTGCTGTAACCCACTGTGAGTCCTGCTGTGTCCCACTGTGAGTCCTGCTGTAACCCACTGTGAGTCCTGCTGTGTCCCACTGTGAGTCCTGCTGTAACCCACTGTGAGTCCTGCTGTGTCCCACTGTGAGTCCTGCTGTAACCCACTGTGAGTCCTGCTGGCGTTGGAAAGTTAAACCATCATCTTATAAGCGTTAAGTCGGTTTCTTGTTCGTCCATCTTCTTCTAAGGGTTGACGTATCAATGTCTTTCAGTGTGTGGGCTACTGTGTGATCACCGTACTCTCCGACCTGCCTGAGTCAACAACACGCGGAAGGTCTGTCGTACATTAAAGGATGTTTACAAAAGTTCACTCGTGCGCTGAAAGTTGAGGCGGAAAAGTTTCTCCACTCATCTAAACAGAATTTTCCTTTTGGATTAAGCGTTAGTGGCTTCCGATTTATGACATTTTATGACATAATGTTAACTATCACATAGTGTTACCAAAGAATTTATTTATAATTAATCATGTTCATACAAAGGAGTGTTAGTTACAAGACTAGCGAGGTCATCCTAAAACTGTATCTTGCTCTTGTGAGACCACACCTGGATTACGCAGTCCAGTTCTGGTCACCGTATTACAGAATGGATATAGAATCCTTGGAAAGAATCCAGAGGAGAATGACAAGACTAATCCCGGGTATCAGGAACCTTGAGTATAGAGACAGGTTAAAGCATCTTAATTTGCACTCCCTTGAGAGACGTAGAGCGAGGGGCGACCTGATAGAGGTGTATAAATGGAAGGCAGGGCTAAACAAAGGGGACATTACAAAGGTACTCAAATTATCCAACCAGGAGCGAACTCGTAACAATGGTTTTAAATTGGACAAATTTAGATTTAGGCGTGAAATAGGTAAACACTGGTTTGGAAACAGAGTAGTGGATGAATGGAACAAGTTACCAAATATCATCATTAACTCGAATACGCTGAATTGCTTCAAACATAGGTTGGATGCTCATATGAGCAATAGGGGTTGGGTGTAAACGGGACTGCCCAGTATGGGCCAATAGGCCCGCTGCAGTTTCCTCCATTCTTATGTTCTTATGTTCTTATGTACTTTCCATAGAGTTTCTTTGGGGATATTAACTTGTAAATGGATGGATATTTGGAAGTTAGAATAATAGTGTAATATATCAAGTGAATCAGTTCTTGTGGACAGCTGTCAGATGACCCATTAAATATAACTAATGGAGTCTACTTACCTGTATCGATCTATTCCCCTATACTGTAATGACAACTAGTATTACCTCTTTAACCCCCATAGGAAACTTTTACCTGGTAGTCTTCTAATTATAGTCTCTTGAAGCCCACAGGGGAGGTTTTAGGGTCAATATTTAACTAATTTATCGAGTGACTTTCTTCCGGTATTCGTATAATGAGCTGAAAAACATTGAGGAAGCAATTAAGGTCTATACCATTATGATTAATCCTGTACTTGTTTCTATTAATATATAATTTAATAGTCATAACTCACAGGGGAAATCTTGAGATTCATCTCTAATTGTCTTCTGGTATACGCGAAGGTTCCGGAGCGAGGTTTTGAGCTGGAATATTTTAATATCAGTGTGGTACTGAAGCTGAAGTGCATTCTTCATGTTCCTGTGGCTGGAATAATAATGCTTGTGGCCAACACTTCCTTTTGTGTGTGTGTGTTTGTTTTGTCTGTGTGTGTGTGTGTAATAATAATAATAATAATAATAATAATATTAATAAACGGTTTATTAATAGAGTTGTAGCCGGTGGCTGAAAATATACAGACTTACATTTGATTTGGACATAATGATATAATATGCATTGAATGCATTTACAGGGCTGTACAGTACATAAATCAGGAGTTGTTTATTATTTTAACAATAGATGGGATGGTGCTGTTCTTATATCTATCGGTGCGGGCTCTTATGGGCTGAATTTTGTTGTAGTGGCGGACTGCGCGAGTTGGGTGGGGGGCTGGAGGTGGCAGGAGGTGGCGATGGCGAGGGTGGTGCAGTAGTCCACGGCCAAACCTTTCCAGTGCTTGGTGGTGGAGGTCACTGAGGGATGGCATTTCCAGGGTGGGGAGAGCGTTGGTGTAGCCGGAGTAGTCTAGCCGACGTTATTGGGTGGAGTTGAGAGAAGACGACCAGGCTGGTGACGCATACGTTAGTTTGGGGAGAATAAAGGCGTTGTAGATGGTCCTCAGCTCTGGCGTGGGTGTCCCAAGTGACCTAAGTCTTCGTAGCATGTAGAGACGGTACGAGGCTGCCTTGACTGTGTTATTTACATGGGCCTTCCAGTCAAGTTTGTTGTCTATAGTAACACCCAGGAGTTTGGCAAACTGCACCAGCTGGAGAGGATGGGCACCCACTGTGACTGCTGGGGCTTGCACTGGAGTGGTGGCGGTATTGAAGTGCATTACTACAGTTTTGGTGTGGTTGATGGTGACCTTGTTCTCCGTAGTCCATGCCTGTAGCCTGTCCAGGGTGTCTTGTAGCGATGTGTAGTCTGGTGCAGTCTTGTCCACTGTAACCCCCATAGTGCAGTCATCCACGTACTTCCACCTGTGAGGAGTGTCCGATAGAGCGTCGTTGATCAGGATGAGGAAGCACAGTGGTTCCATCTTGGTCCCCTGGGGAACACCGCAGGTGAGGTGTTGGAATGTGGAGACCAAGCCCTGATACCTCACTGCCTGGCGACGTCCACTCAAGAAATCAGTGAGCCATGAGACCAGGTTGGTGGGCAGCCCAAGTGCAATAGCTTTGTTGATAACAGTGCAGTGATCAACAAGGCCAAAGGCCTTCCTGAAGTCAACAAGGGCAACGGCCATTGATGTCTTACGTTTTTGCAAGTTTTTGTGCAGAAAATCCAAAAAGCTTACCAAGCAGTGTGATGTAGAGGAGGTCCTCATATTGCCAAATTGCTTTGGATCAATTGACTTATAGATTCTGGCAAATGCCCACTCAAAAACAAAGTCCTCACAAAGTAGACTGGGTATGGGGGTAATGGCAACTGGCCTGAAGTCGTTAGGGAACTGTGGGGTGGTGACCTTGGGGATGGGGGTGACAAATGCGGTTTTCCATTCATTAGGGCATTTGCTTTGTCTGAGGGATGCATTAATAATAGAACAGAGGGGGGTGGCAAGTTCGACTGCAAACTCCTTGTACTCTATATTTTGATTGGGAGGTCAATTGGGGTCGTGGAGCGTTTGGATTAAAATTTCAGGAGTTTGTTGGCGATTACATATGATTGGACACTGGGAGGGGGGGGGGAGGGGGAAGGTAAGTAAGCCGGGAGGAGAGTGAGGTCAAGACTGGGTAAGGTATGACATATGGTAGCAAAATGGTTATTAATTATCTCAGCTGCCTCCTCACGAGGTAAATGTGAGATGAAAGGAAGTGTGGGAGACTGACGGTTGAGACCACAGAGATCTTTTACCTTGGAGTACCACTGACCGATGCCGACCTCCTTGAGGCCGTGCACTTTCCTGGGATAATAAGTCTCCTTGGCCGACTTAATTTCCCTGATGACCTGGTTACCTAGACTTTTGTACCGGCGGGTGTTGGTGTAGTATGCCTTGTTGCGCTACTCAATAAGTCTTTTTATACGGGGCGTAATCCACGTGTGTGTGTGTGTGTGTGTTTGTAGCTACACACTGGGTGGTGAAATGCGTCTAGTGTGCAAGCATTATGTTAGTGTTAACATGCAAGCACTGCTTGCTCACTCTCGCTTTCAGCTGCCGCCGCTGACTAGCCCTCGTGGCGAACAGGGAAGCAACTTGCATAAGTTCTTCCCCTGCCATTTCACAACCTCTTCACCATCAAGACTCCTGCTGTGCCCCCTCGTGGCAACACACGGTAACTGGGTGCCTCGTGGGCCCAGGCTAGATCAGCAGGGGTTCTCGGAGTAGCAGTGGGCCCCAGAGGGATGGCGCATAAGGCTCACTGGCATATGGACATGTCCTGGCGCCTTCCAACCACAGCCCCGCAGCCTTGGATTATCCTTGGCTACGGGAGTAAACACCGAACGAAAAATCTGAGGTGGAACTCCACATCAGGCAGACATGCTTACAGTGCTCTAACAAGACCCCAACGGCAGTAGAGGTGACCACCATGGAAACCCAACGACTACACCGGCGGACGAAAGTAATGCCTGCTGGACAGGCAACTAAGGCGAAACCCAACAAACTGGGCTATCAGCAGTCCATTGCAACTCTCTCTCCCCAGTCGTTGCAACACTTGCACCACTGGATCAAGAAAAAGGAGAGCCAAGATGTGTGGTTGCAGCCTGCACTCCTGCCTCACCACATAAATCAACTCATGTGTAGCCATCACCCAGTTCATCATACCTCTCATCATCATCTAAACCACTTATACCCCCAAAAGTCCTATGGCGACGGACGAGTGGCGACGGGGACAGCCAGAGATGACTGCCGGGAATCTCTAGTCACAACTCTGTACATGGGCGGCACAGATAAGATGGTCGTTTATGCACTGGGATCTAGGCCGCAGTGCAATCCGGTCTTGTCTGTGCGACTGAGCAGCTCTTCCTAGGAACCACTCTGCTCACCCCACATAGCCAGGGGGTTAGAAAAGGTGCCCTAAACATAGCCTGCCTAAACACCCAACCTGACTGGGCAACCACACCCAGTAAATTTATCCTTATGATGTCGAAAACACAATCAAAATCACAGATCCAACAAAATCAAACCACAGAACCTCTTTTGGTCGCTGCGTGGACTGTCAGGACCCTTCTGGATACTGGCACAAATGCACATCCTGAAAGAAGAACTACCCTTGTGACAAAAGAGCTGGCTAGGTATAACATTGACATAGCAGCCATCAGTGAGTCCCGGTTCCCAGATGAGGGCCAACTTACAGAACAGGGGTCTGGCTACACCTTCTTCTGGAAACGCAAGCCTGCTGCAGAGAGAAACCGTATTTATGGAGTTGAATTTGCCATCTGCCAACTCATCCTACACAGGCTAACTGAAATGCCCATTGGGATCAACGAGCGCCTCATGACGCTTCGAGGCCCATTGAATCACTCACGTCATGCCTTCTTCATCAGTGTGTGCCCAACACTGGATACAGAGGATGACATCAAGGAGGCATTATATGCCGACCTCGACAGAGTGCTAACCTCTATCCCCAAAGAAGACAAGGTTGTGCTCCTTGGCGACTTCAATGCCAGAGTTGCCGGAGATGCAGGGAATCATAGGGAGAAATGGACTAGGCAAGTGTAATCCCAACAGCCTACTCCTCCTCAGAAGGTGTGCTGCTCACAACCTCACTGTCACCACTTGTTTAGGCAGGCCGACACGTTTAAGGGTTCTTGGCAACACAAACGATCCAAACACTGGCATCTCATTGACTATATCTTTGTCAGAGAAAGAGACCACCGATATGTCCTCATCACCCGTGCCCTGCGTGGCTCAGACCACTGTGACACCGATCATCGACTTGTCAGAGCCAAGCTCTCACTTCATGCAGCTCCAAAACGACGAAGGCAGCAAGCCTCCAGAAGGGGTTTTAATACTTAGCGTCTGGATGATCCAGTGGTAGCACATGCTTTCAGAGAGCAGTTGGAACATGAGCTTATAAAGAACCCAACAGCAAGCAACGTGAATCTCAGTGCCGAATGGGATACTCTTAATACTGTAATGACAAAAACCTGCAGAGACCCTCGGCCAGTTCAAAAGAATGCACCAGGACTGGTTTGATAAAAATGACCCGGCAATCAATGTACTCATCGATGATATACATGCTACTTTTACTGACTGGCAGAACAACCCTCAGTCTTGGACCTTCCGCAAGAAGAAAGCGACAACCCAGCAGGAATTCGCAATCTAAAGAACGACAGGCTTAAAAATAAAGCAAGTGAAGCACAAAACTTGCAGATCAGCACAACATGAGCGAATTTTTCATTTCCACTAAATCATTTTATGGGTAACTCACTCGTGGCGCAGCTCCCCTCCGCTCATCTGGCTGTAACTACATAATTAAAGACTACGAAAGCCTCCTTCAGCGCTGGAAAAAGCACTACCATTCATTCCTCAACCGAAAGGCCGATGTGGATGTCCTGACTACCCAGTAGGTCCCTCAGCATCCAGAGCTGACACCACCTCAGCTATCCTCCATCCCTGGATGAGGTAGCTACTGCCTTCAAACAGATGAAAAATAACAAAGCCTCAGGACCTGATGGAATCCCAGCCGAGGTGTATAAAGCAGGAGGACCTCTGCTTACCAGCAGTTTCCACTCTCTCCTGGAGAATGTGGGAAAAGGAGGAAATTCCCCAAGCTTTTAAAGATGCCTTCATTGTCACTATTTATAAGAACAAGGGAGACCGGGCAGACTGTGACAAATACCGTGGGATCTCACTTTTCTCCGTAGCTGGTAATATTATCTCCCGAGTCCTAAAGAAACTTCTTCCTGAGGCAGAAAACGTCCTCCAAGTATCTCAATGTGGTTTTAGACCACCACGTTGCACCTCTGACATAATCTTTGCTGCCCGCCACATACAGGTAAAGTACAGAAAACAGCCTCGTGACCTGTACATGGCTTTCATTGATCTAACCAAGGCCTTCGACTCGGTCAACAGGGAAGCCCTCTGGTGGACCCTCAGCCGTTTTGGCTGCCCACCAAAATTTATCGCCATTGTAGGCAACTCCACGATGGCATGACCGGCAGTGCCCTACACAACGGCACCCAATCAGAGTTCTTCCCCATCCAAACAGGGGTTAAACTCTCTTTTCCATCTTCTTGGCTGCTTTCCTTACCCGTGCCAGTGGCAATTTAGCCAGCAGGGTGAACATCGAGTACCGGGTATAGGGGGGGTCTTTTCAACATAGGACGACTCCAGGCAAGAACAAATATGTCGGCAGCTTCCATTACTGAACTTCAGTATGCAGACGACCTCACCCTTGTTGCTCACACTGAACACGACCTCCAGGAGATCCTGAACATCTACGCAGACCCGTATGCACACTTCGGCTTTGAGGTGAATGTAAGTAAGACTCAGATTTTCTTTCAACCTGCCCCTGGTTCAGACACACCTCCACCATCCATCCAGCTTAATGGTACTACCCTCTCTAATGGTGCCCACTTTCGGCATCTCAGCTCCCATCTGTCCACCACCGCAAACATCGATAAAGAAATTCAGCATCGGTTCAGATGTGCATCTCAAGCCTTGGGAGGGCTCCGTAACCTTGTCTTCAGCTGTAGGGAGCTGAAATTATCCACAAAGCTGCACGTATATCAAGCAGTGGTCCTGCCCACCCTACTATATGGCAGTGAGACATGGGCCACATACAGGAGGCACCTCAAGGCACGTGAAAACTTTCACCAACGTAGTCTACGTTTCATCTTCCGAGTTCGCTGGGAAGACAAGAGAACAAATGCCAGTATTCTTGCTGACACCAACTGTAGGAGCATCGAGGCTACCATTATCCATGAACAACTACATTGGACTGGCCATGTTACCCGCATGGACGACAGTAGACTGCCAAAGCAGTTGCTTTACAGCTACCTAACGAATAGTAAACGTAACGCAGGCGGGCAATTAAAAAGGTATAAGGATAGTCTTAAGAAAAAACCTGAAAAGGTGCCAATTCGACCCCCTCATCTGGGAGTCGATTACTCCGCATCGTAACGCTTGGAAGAGCATCATACGAGGTGTCAATACTTTCGAGTTAACCCGACTGCAAACCGAGAGAGACAAGCGCCATTGCCGGAAAGACGCTGCCACCTCCCCTCATGCAGTTGATGGAGCCCTCCACATGTGCAACGAATGTGGACGAAGCTGTGGGTCCCGTATCGGCCACTTTAGTCACCTCAAAACTCACCAACCTAGATGACATCCTTAATAACTCATATCATTGTATCAAAGCTGGATGATCGTCATACTCGGTTCCGAGTGACAGCAAAGTAGTAGTAGTAGTAGTAGAGTGTGTGTAATAATAATAATAATAATAATAATAATAATAATAATAATAATAATAATAATAATAATTATAATAATAATAATAAACGGTTTATTAATAGAGTTGCAGCCGGTGGCTAAAAATATACAGACTTACATTTGATTTGGACATAATGATATAATATGCATTGAATACATTTGCAGGGTTGTACAGTGTGTGTGTGTGTGTTTTCATGCATGTATTTATGTGAATGATACTGTATGTTTATATAAATGTCACTATAGGTAAACAAATTATATCATAAATGCATGTACGATAAAAAAACAGGACGAGTTCCTGCAGTTGTCCTCCTAACTGCCAATTTCAATCATAACTAATGATAGTTAATAGTATTAATACTAAGATAAATTTTTTAATATTGGCGTAAGACTTCTGAATATTATCAAAGAACTCTAAAAGCTCACAAGACTCGCTGCTACAGGAGAAGTCCATCAAGCAAACATCACTAGTCTCCCGACCCTGGCTTTTTGCTGGTTACAAAAAACACGACAGACAGCAAATCCACGTCGGATCACAAGTCTTGGCAGGTGAAGGAAGAATGTATCCGTCCTGGTGGCCTGAGGCGCGAGCTGAGGCACATGGTGCATATTGTATGTGTTTCTCAGTCAATACCGTCTATTACAGGTATTGCTGCGGGGGTCGTCAGATGTGAGCCTCTTGCTGTGTGGAGACGCTCCCCTCCCTCCTCCAGGCAGCTGCTGCGTCGAGGAGAAGCGACGCTCTTGCCCAGATTGAAGGACTTACCAAGATGCACTGGATCTGTAAAGATCTCTGCTGGAGGCCCTTTTTATATTTACTTCGGCTCGCTTCGGTGAGCGATTACATATCTTTAAATTTGCTTAACCCGTTGAAGGGCAAGACGGGAATGGGATGGTTGAGTGGCGGCTAAGGCTCACCAGGGCACCCTATCTGTAAATACGTTTTATCTAATTTACGATTATCTTCCTTCTCTCATTTACGTACTTTTAAACCAACACATTTTAAGTGGCAACATTGAGGGTAAAACACTACGAATTGAGGGAGTGTATGGTGGAGAGGTTCCCTCATATGGCGGTGTAACAAGGTGGACCAAGGTGTTCAAGCGAGAGCCTCGGGTCACGACGGCCTTCACGTTAAGGATATTCTCACTTTAGTTCTCTGTTGTGCTCTGAGTATACTCGTACATCTGTAGTGATACAATTTATGTCACTTGGTGCACTACTTCTCTAAAACACACTATAGACAGACAGACAGACAGATCCTGTTTTAATTAGTACTCGTAAAAAAAAAAAATATATATATATATATATATATATATATATATATATATATATATATATATATATATATATATATAAATAAAGACACTGAATGGCGACCAGCTGTTGACACTACAATAACACGGATCTAATAACACCTCTGGACATAACAAAGAAACCGTATTTTGAGGCTCTGTGACGTCAAATACACAGAGAGAGAAAGAGAGAGAGACAGAGAGAGTCCTAAGTCGATGTCTTGCCTGTCATCCACACAGAGGGCAGCACCTACGTTGCCTGCTACTGTCTTCCATACTCAGCTCTTGTCTGGGTTAGTTTGGTGTGAGTGGTTCCTCCGGGTGAAAAACTCATATATATACATGGAAATATTTAATGTATGTAAGAGTTAACTTTCTTCTATGTAATTTGACGTTAATAGTTGTAACTAAGACAGAATTTGATGTTAAAACTATTACTTAATTCCAAGTGATGAAACCTTTACTGTGTTATTGAATCATTAAATTAAAAGACTTGTAACACTATTTTCCTCATAATATTTTTCCCTTAATATTTCGTTCTCGCTTTTCCTTTAAAATCTTGTCACTAATATAGTGTTCCTTTCACCAAAATATTTACTTAAAGAGTTTTACACCAGATTTTTGCACCAGTATTAATTTTTATCTCGCTAGTGCATAGGTATTACTCATGTAATTTCTACGTTCAGGTGTTTTCACTAAATTGAAAGTTTACATTATTATTTCATCATTAACTTACAAATTTTACTTTGCTTTTATTTTCAATTTATAAGTTTTACATTACTTTGATTATTAACTTATTCCTTCACTTATACAGAGCCGTGCGTGTGTTGAGTGAGCCGCACGCCACCACTCCCCTGTACATCGTACCCGAAACCCAGACTAGGGAACCATCTCTGGACTCACACCGGAAGTAGAGGCAATATGTAAGTGTTAAACTACAGTTTGTTCAGTACTTGTTATTATTATTGTTGTTGTTGTCGTCTCGTTGTGCTCCCCAGTCGCCATTCGTTGTGTATTTGCTAATACTTGTCTCCCGGCTGCCCACCTTCTTAATCAATTCATTTATTGACCTCTCTCTTCCTTTGAGTATCTGATAAGTCTATCATCATCCTTATCGTATGTTATCGCAACAATTCAATCAGGTTGAAGCTTTTGTCGTCGTAAAAGAAAAACAATTATGTACACAGACTGTCACATCTTCACGGTTCTTCGTCGTTCTGATACGTCAAGCGTCAGAGATTTGTTAAGAAAAAAATTTGTGCTTGATGTTCGTAGATAAGACCACTGTCCCCTCTATGGTCCCGGGGACAAGTTAGGTCAGTACCACTGTAACATGAATGGCAAGTTTATTTTCAGATATTCTTTAATATTTGTCGTCTTCCATATTACTGTTGTTTAAGGTCTTAGAAGCTAACCATTTACTCTGTGTTATAATGTTTATGGTAACAGACAGATGTGAAGGAGAATGTTATTATGTCATATACATTGTACATTACTTTGACTGTTGACTTATAAATATAACATTAATTTATTCAAGAACATCAATTTTACATAACTCTTATCCTAAACATATTTTCCATCATCATTTGACCCTTAACCTATATTGTACATCACTGTCTCTGTCTTATAAACTCCACCTTAACATTTTGTCACTAACTTACTAAGTCAGTTTTGCTGAATAGGAAGTGTTTCTGCTTGATGCAGCTGAGAGGAAAATTGAATTTTAATTTTTCCTTATCAGTTGACTAAAAGTTTTGATAACTTAGTCCGTCACTATCACTCTCTGTCTTTCTCATTCTCTTTTTTTTTCTCCTTCCTCTATGTAGTTCATTATTTCTCCATCTATCTGGTTATATCTTTATCTATTTATCTGTTATTCCATCTCTCTCTCTCTCTCTCTCTCTCTCTCTCTCTCTCTCTCTCTCTCTCTCTCTCTCTCTCTCTTACATCCACGATAAAGATACCTCAAATTTTCTTCTTAATCCCCGTCCTTCTCCTTCTCCCTATACTACCATCTTTCTCCTTTCCTTCCTCCCCCTCTCTCTTTCCTCCTCCACCCAATTTTCCTCCTCCACCCACTTGTCCTCCTCCTCCTCCTTCACTCACAATATACACCTTTAAAGCGTCTCCCTCATCTTCAGCCCACCTCCGTAATTTCTTTCTTCAGACTAGTTCAACACCGTACTCAGCAGCTATTTATAAACCATTCCTTTCTCATTTTCCCTCAGTTTCTCACTTCTTATCACCTCCTCTCTCGTTCTTGGCTCTACACCAACTCCCTGAGAATTGCTGCTAACATGAGAGAGAAGAATATATACCTTGGGATTTTTCCTGTCTGGTCATGTGTGTGTGTGTGTGTGTGTGTGTGTGTGTGTGTGTGTGTGTGTGTGTGTGTGTAAACCTTCAGGAGTGTATGGAAATGATAGAGAGCTTAACCAGATTAGGTAGGCATAAGGTGTACAGTATATGAGAACTTTGAAGAAACGATCCAGTTCCTCACAATGGTCTTTTGAATAGTGGAGGAGAAAGGAGAGTTGGAAGGGGGAAGAGTAGGGTCAGGTGAGGTGAGGGGGTGGGGGAACGTGAGGAGGAGGAAGGTAGGGTGGTCGGGGGGGGGGGGGGGATGGGTTGGTGGGTTATAACGAGTCCCTGATAATTTGTGATTGTTAACTAGATATAAACGTCATCGTATAGGCAGCGAGGTTCAATGAAGACAAGAGGAAGAAGAGAAGGAGGCGGCGAAGGAGGAGGAGGAGGAGGAGAAGGAATTTGGCCTTACCAAGTCCTCACGGTAGATTTATTCCCATTACCACTCACAGTTGAGTGCTACAGGTAGTGAGCTTGTAAACTGTTGTCTCATGTCTCACTCATGTCTGAGTCTTGTCTCGTGATGAAAGAAAGAAAGGAGGGAGGGAGGGAGGCTGGCAAGAGGGAAAATAGAGGCAGGTAAAGAGAGAGGTAGACAGGAAAGGGAGGGAGGGAGGGGAGGTCTAGGCTGCGCTAAGTGGGAATCGGCGTAAATCTGAAGTTAGGGTGACTGTGTCTACTAAACCTGAAGAGAAGACGAGAAAACTTAGAATTAACTCGCTGTCTTGACACTCGGTACAAGGCGCTTGGAGACACGCGAAGACACCCTGATGACACCACCGTGAAGCTCTGGTCGACGAGGCTGAAAGCATAATTCAGAGTGTATTGCCCATTATTTATGTCATGAAAGAAAAGGGAAAACAAAAAATGGGAAAAGTAAAAGTTTATTTTCCTTTTAATACTACTGCAAACATCGTCATGAAAGAGCTATGTTAACTATTAGTCGTGTCAGGAAAGTAAGAAATGTTAAAATAATATTAAGAAGTAATTTAGAGCTTTTGAAGCAGCCATCAGAATACTAAGTCAGGATAAATTGCTTGATTGAGTTACACACCCAGGGAGGGAGAGCAGAGGAAAGGTTCTTGAACAAGTAGCCTCACACACACACACACTCACTCCGTCACCAGCACCTAAAACTCAAAGGGAAATTTCTACAACGTCCTGTTCAAAAACCCAATGTGAGTAGATATGATCGGTGAAGTATTTTTTATATTTTGAAGTAACGTAAATAATTAACGTTTCAAAGTACTGCAACAAGCCTGATTTTCTTGTTTACAAAGTAGATAGACACGGGGTAAAATTATGTGTGTGTGTGTGTGTGTGTGTGTGTGTGTGTGTGTGTTTGTGTGTGTGTGTGTGTGTGTGTGTGTGTGTGTGTGTGTGTGTGTGTGTGTGTCTGCCAATATTTAATGAAGACAAAATTTGCAGACTTGAAAAATAAAAGTGTACGGCCTTGCTAGTGGAAATTATTCTCAAAGTTGTCGCATAATTAATTAGCTGCCATTTGCTGAATTAACAATCAGCAAACCTGTGTGTGTGATGTTCTCTCTCTCTCTCTCTCGTTTTTATTCCCTGTTTTCTGTATACACGACCTACCTATATTATATGCTACTGCCAGTCGTTATACTTACAGCCATTATAGAAACTGACGCTGTCTCTCGGGCCAGCTGTGTCCTGACGCTGTGTCCCGGGCCAACTGTGGCCTGATGCTGTGTCCCGGGCCAGCTGTGTTCTGAGGCTGTGTCCCGGGCCAGTTGTGTTCTGAGGCTGTGTCCCGGGCCAGCTGTGTTCTGAGGCTGTGTCCCGGGCCAGCTGTGTTCTGAGGCTGTGTCCCGGGCCAGCTGTGTTCTGAGGCTGTGTCCCGGGCCAGCTGTGTTCTGAGGCTGTGTCCCGGGCCAGCTGTGTTCTGAGGCTGTGTCCCGGGCCAGCTGTGTTCTAAGGCTGTGTCCCGGGCCAGTTGTGTTCTGAGGCTGTGTCCCGGGCCAGCTGTGTTCTGAGGCTGTGTCCCGGGCCAGCTGTGTTCTGAGGCTGTGTCCCGGGCCAGCTGTGTTCTGAGGCTGTGTCCCGGGCCAGTTGTGTTCTGAGGCTGTGTCCCGGGCCAGCTGTGTTCTGAGGCTGTGTCCCGGGCCAGCTGTGTTCTGAGGCTGTGTCCCGGGCCAGCTGTGTTCTGGGGCTGTGTCCCGAGCCAGCTGTGTTCTGGGGCTGTGTCCCGGGCCAGCTGTGTTCTGAGGCTGTGTCCCGGGCCAGCTGTGTTCTGAGGCTGTGTCCCGGGCCAGCTGTGTTCTGAAGCTGTGTCCCGGGCCAGCTGTGTTCTGGGGCTGTGTCCCAGGCCAGCTGTGTTCTGAGGCTGTGTCCCGGGCCAGCTGTGTTCTGGGGCTGTGTCCCGGGCCAGCTGTGTTCTGGGGCTGTGTCCCGGGCCAGCTGTGTTCTGAGGCTGTGTCCCGGGCCAGCTGTGTTCTGAGGCTGTGTCCCGGGCCAGCTGTGTTCTGAAGCTGTGTCCCGGGCCAGCTGTGTTCTGGGGCTGTGTCCCGGGCCAGCTGTGTTCTGAGGCTGTGTCCCGGGCCAGCTGTGTTCTGGGGCTGTGTCCCGGGCCAGCTGTGTTCTGAGGCTGTGTCCCGGGCCAGTTGTGTTCTGAGGCTGTGTCCCGGGCCAGCTGTGTTCTGAGGCTGTGTCCCGGGCCAGTTGTGTTCTGGGGCTGTGTCCTGGGCCAGCTGTGTTCTGAGGCTGTGTCCCGGGCCAGTTGTGTTCTGAGGCTGTGTCCCGGGCCAGCTGTGTTCTGAGGCTGTGTCCCGGGCCAGCTGTGTTCTGAAGCTGTGTCCCGGGCCAGCTGTGTTCTGGGGCTGTGTCCCGGGCCAGCTGTGTTCTGAGGCTGTGTCCCGGGCCAGCTGTGTTCTGGGGCTGTGTCCCGGGCCAGCTGTGTTCTGAGGCTGTGTCCCGGGCCAGTTGTGTTCTGAGGCTGTGTCCCGGGCCAGCTGTGTTCTGAGGCTGTGTCCCGGGCCAGCTGTGTTCTGAGGCTGTGTCCCGGGCCAGCTGTGTTCTGGGGCTGTGTCCCGGGCCAGCTGTGTTCTGAGGCTGTGTCCCGGGCCAGCTGTGTTCTGAGGCTGTGTCCCGGGCCAGCTGTGTTCTGAGGCTGTGTCCCGGGCCAGCTGTGTTCTGGGGCTGTGTCCCGGGCCAGCTGTGTTCTGAGGCTGTGTCCCGGGCCAGCTGTGTTCTGGGGCTGTGTTTTCCAGCACTTGGTGCAGGTCTTACACATTAATTATGAACGTTGAGTAATAGGCAATACACATAATAATACATATACTGTACATGGGCGGTGACCGTGGGGCTTCCTTCACAGAACAGTAACGACTGCTGTGTGAGTGGTCGAGACTGTCACGTAACTCATTGTATATTCAGCAGCGACATGTTAGCATAATTATATTCCTACATTTTTTCTTGAACATTTTTACAGTATCTGACGAACGTCAATTTTGACAATTTATTCAGAGTCGCGTGTTTTACTTACAGAGTCTTTGAAAGACGAGAAACTTTTCCTGGTGCAGTTCTTTCGACAGAGGTATAATTTATGTGGGTATCAGGGGAACCGAGTTCTGGGCAGCTCCTTCCCTCCCTTGTGAAGCTCTGTCGAATTTTTCTAACTAATGTATTAGTCAGATGAGTTCCTTTAATTGACAGGAGGGGAGGCTTTACTACCAGGCCAGTTCACAGTTGACTGGATCTTAGAATTCAATGTTAATCGTCGGTAGTCAGTCGACAGTGTACAGTAGAGTGAGATTCCCATGTAAGTGAAATTAAAAATATATTGGGTCTTGACGACGTAATTCTTTCTGACTCTTTCTTTTGTGAATGTTTCATCGGTTGCAAGTATAAATGAACTGATATGTTACAACCAGATGTTCATCACTTACGTACTGATAATCAAGTGTTAATGTATTGTACGCTGTTTTAGTCTAGACTAACTGACACATACCTGCACAGTACAGTAATGTCAACGTGAGGCTTAGACAGGTAGGTATTTCGTCACAATGCTCACCTCTGTTTGAACAAAACAAAGTATGACTGATTATTATTGATCCCTGACGTCATAATAATTATGCCAGAGACACCAAGAACAACTAAGTGTGACAGATGACGACATACTGATGACTGTGGACGACGAGTAGAGACAAGGAGAGACTCGGGCAAGATTTTTATACCATCAAATTTACACTGACGAGTAACGGGACAGACATTAAGGGAGAGAGAGAGAGAGAGAGAGATCTGTATTTTAATTTCTGTCTGCTAAACTTGTCTACTTTTAGTTATATCCTCAGTACTATCTTGATGCTATTTATGAACGCTAATATTGTGTTTTAGTTTAAGTCAATTAGCCACGAGCATTCTTACCTCTTTAGTTATGAGAAAAATCATCTTATAAACTTTTGCCACCTGTACTGTTCCACCTCATGGTCGCTGCTCGTATGTTTGTAGCTCAGTCCTGTTTGTGTTCATTAGGAAGATGGTAAGAGCTCGCCAGTGTCGGTCTTGGGTGTTTATAATACTGTTCCTCGTATAATAACACGGAGCAAAAGTTGCCTTGAGGACTGACTGACCAATTGGTTCTCTTGTAAATGTTAAATGTTTTCTTTTCTATAATATCCTTTATTATCTACATAATCCTTTTATTTTCGATTGGTAATGAATTTTCCAGTAATGTTTATTCTTTTATTTATTAATATACTTTATTCCTTCGTCTGTTTTCACCGTCCACCGTTTGTCGTTGTTTTCGGTGGGTGGTAAGAGTGTGGGGCGATAACCAATCCATTTACTTTAAGCATCACTCTGTCTAGTTGACTGTGGTCATCCTTTACTGCTATTGGTTGTTATTGTGATGTGCTTCTTGCTAAAAAAAAATGCTGTAGAGAATAAAAAAGATTTACCTGTCAGTTTGAAATGGAAGTAGAGCTGTGTGGAGGGACATAAAAGCCTCGGTATTTGCCAGCTCGTGGAGGACGTAGACGTAAGTGTTTGTGTAAATAGAATCGCCTGGGAGTCTCCAGTCATTCTGTATTGAAAATTTTCTCTCTGAAAATACTGGAAATGATTACATATATTTATCGCTAGACTGTAAGGGGGGCTGTGTGTGTGTGTGTGTGTGTGTGTGTGTGTGTGTGTGTGTGTGTGTGTGTGTTCGGGCGTGCGTTGTGTACATGAGCGCGTGCATGCATATGTCTGTGCGTGCGTGTACAAGGGGATGCGTTAAGGGGGACATGTGAATATGCAAAACACCAAAATAATAACATTGAATAAATGTGTTTTCTCCTTAATGACTCGAGAGCTGCCAGTCACCCCTTTGCTAATCTCTCCCCTGGGTGTAGACAGACACACACACACACACACACCTTCGTTTATAACCTCAGTACTAAGACCAACAACATCTGTGTATTGCCTTTAAATCTTCTTAATATTCGAACATTCGTGATTTTCATTTGTACAGTCATCTGATTCACGGATCTTTCACTAGCCTTCTGTTCAACATCATTGATAACGAAGACACCATACACCATGGTACCCTCGTGAGCAGTGGTACTATCACCCTCCTTGGCACTTCCTACAGGTGGTGGGTATACAGTGCCAAGATACGCCGGTAACAAAGCTGTGAACTTCGACACTTGTCTCTCTTTTTGACACATTTACAGGCCAGCGTTGTCTCGCCTCAACCAACTTTGGTAAAACACTCCCAAGTAATTCTAAACTGCTTTTGTTGTGTGTTCCACCGAGGAACTAAACAACTCGGGGAAAATGTTCAGTAAATGTTGGTCTTACGCGTGGTGTTGAGAGCTGCTACCACATTAATTAAGAAAAAATGAGAAGGATGAAATAGAAGACTATACATTTATTCGAGAATCAAACTATCGTCGTGTTATTCTCCGGCCTGTGTCAGCATGATGACCTGCGGCAAGATGGGTCACTCTACACCCAGGCGTTACACTCACAAACCAACACACACCGTAAACTTAAGGGTAACTAGTCGATGGATTACACGGGTAGGTCACTTATAATGCGAGAGATGAAATGGAAGAAAATACATTAGTTAAAGGACAGATGGATGTAATAACTGTGACTGTATCTCGAGACAGATACATAGATTAAGAGACAAGCAGAGAGACAGAGGATTTTAAAAGACGATTTTACACTGAATGATGAACCAAAGTTTGTAAATGAAAGAAACTACTATAATTTGCTCCCTTATTCACTCTCTCCTTCATCTCTCACACCCCTCTCCCACCTTTTCCCTCTCTCACGACTCCCCTCCCTCACATCTTTACCCATTCTCAAAACTCTTCCCTCCCTCACACCTCCTCCCCCCTCTACCACCTCTCCCTTTCTAAAAACCTCTTTCCTCTTCCTCGCCCCCCGCCGCCTCAGCCTGGCGTGGCAAGCTTGTTAAAATAATAAACTCGGGAATGTGTTGGCTAGACGTGGCCGTGGCTCCTTCCTGAGGGAGGTTGACCACGCCGGTATACCTGCAGACCGGCTCCTACTGCCGGTAACCTTCGTCTCCTGCACCTTGTTGATACATCTTGTCGGATATTTTGTTTTAATAAGCAAATGACTACACGAGGGAACAGGGAAATACCTATACACACTCATAATTACTGACATATGACATCCTGAGGAAATACAGCACTCGATTCCCTCAAGATATGAATAATGAAGACAGCGCTGAGATCTTTTCGTGTTTCTAGGTCCCTGTGGTTAATTTCATGTTATATGAGTTATATGTCCTCTGTGAGATTCCTGTGTGGATATATAGTCATCTTTTTTTATTAGTTGTTAAAAAAGTGTAATATTCAGAGCGATAAAAGTTTTTGTGTGTTTCTTATCATCTGTTTATGTAATCTGAGACAGGTAGTTTTACTTAGATATGAACAACAAAAGAATAAACAACAACAAGTAAAAAAAAAAATAAAAACAATAACAGGTCTCCAGTAATAATGTTCCATAAATAAACTAACTTAACCTAAAATATTCTAACATTACCCAGTTTCTGCACTAAGCCTGACTATAGAAGTACTACATGCAAAGGCTGTGTTTTCAGTCTATATACATATTGTCTGTAACTCAAGAATTTCCTGACTTTTGTGCAGCACATTGTGTATCGCGGCATCTGACTTTGCTCTTTAAATCTCCCTGTGTTTTCCCCTGGACTCAAACTCACTTCATGAATATGGGAATTCCTGAACGGCGGTAGAATTATCATGCCGGAATTGTACAGAATTATTTATTATCGTGACGTTACTACATTCAGGTCCTGAGTGACAAGGAAGGGGAGGGAGTTAGCTTGAGGTGTGTGTGTGTGTGGGAGGAGGGGAGGGGGATATTAGAGAGGGGTTGTGGCTAGGGGGGGGGAGAACAGGAGGAGATGGTGGGAAGTGAGGAGAGGCCGCCGAGGGAGGATGGGTAATAATAGAGGAAGGGGTGATGGGAAAGGAAGGGGGGTGTGATGGGGGAAGGGTAAGAAACAAAAGAGACATAGATAGAAAAATTAAGAAGCATCATAAGGAAGAAATCTGATGACATATCCACTTCATAACAATATTTCCTCCTCTAATGAAAAAAAGAGATTAAATTCCCTAACTCACCAAACAGCCGAGACATAGTTGATCCAAGAATGATCCACTGTTATGACACAACCAATCAACTAACGTGACAAACAACAGACAAGAGGTAATTCAGGCATCTTGTTTCAATCAGCCAATGGCAGCGTGGCCTTCCCTCACCCTCAGAAATAACCACCTATTATAATCTTAACGAGAGTGATTACCAATTGGAGAGGTGATATGACTATCGACTCCTAGACACAACGTACCATATCACATCCCATTAAGGCCATTCATTACTATTAGGGCCAAGGGTCGGGCCACTCCATCACCTCCTAATTGAATCCTTGGGGTCTGGAAGGCGCTATCATCCAGCTCTGCCATAAGGCTCATAAGTCAGTGCTTCGGGAGAGAGACATCCGACAATAAGGCGCCCAGGGGGATAGCACCTTAATGCACCCATCTCATCAATTGATTTTTTGGGTGCCGGAGCGAAACGAAAAACAGGGCCAATGTTGGGGGCTGGGAGGGGGGGAGGTGATGGAATCGCTCCGCCGGTGACACCTCTACTGATGACCCTGTTCACTGTGGCACTGGTCCTGGGTGATAGAGAGATAAGGGGGTGGTAGGGAGAGTGAGGAGATGTGTATTAAGGGAAAGAGTGAAAGATAGAGGGAGTAGAAGAGAGGAGGAATTGACACACACACACACACACACACACACACACACACACACACACACACACACACAGTTTAGTTTTGTAGTTTATTGACAAAGTATAAATACATGGTAAAAATATATACAATAGAATTCAAAATACATTTGCCCAACAAAATATTTTAAATCAAAACATAACATGTAAGGGGCAATTTCAAACTTAACTATAGACTCCTAGTACCTCATGTACATAATTACATAATTCAGGCACATGGGGAGAAAGTCAGCATATGATACCTTTCACGACAATGTACAGAGAGCGGACAATCAATCAGCACATGTCGTTCACTTTGTACACGACTGTCGTCCCACTGACATAATCTCAACTCTGCTGGTGTGTGACTCCACCTGCCTGTCTCTACTTTAAGGTTGTGTTACATTAGTCTCAGCCTGGTGAACGACTCGCGTTGAAAATCCGGGATAAATTTCTTACCTAAGTATACCTCATGCACTGCCATAAAAGGGTTCAGATCGGAAATGTTTGTAGCAAATTTTGTAGCGTCAGCTGACCTCTCTCTTACCAGATTCGCCACTCTGTCTAGTGGGCTTGTGTTACAGTCTAAGGTAATTGCTCTCGCCATGACTCTAAATCCTGGTGTATTTGCTATCCTACATAAATCATATACAACATGAAGAGGTTGTTCCATGTCCATTATCTCATGTTTTGATTTCATAAACTTGCATCTCCTCTTTGCGATAATGTCTTGTACTGGGGGAATACCTGACTCGATCATGCACAGATTCATATTCGTATTTTCCCTCACGCCTAACAAAGACTTCACCTGTTTATTATATTGGTTTTCCAATCCTTTCAAGTTATTGGTCAGCCACGACTCAGAACCGTACAATAATGTTGACGTTAATGCAGAACAAAATACTTTTTTCTTGTATATAAATGGCATTTGTGTGTTGGCTGCACAACAAATGGAAAACTTATTGACCGTGGCTTCACTTGCTGCCTGGTACAAAGACAGTACACTGTCCATTTTTCCAGAGTCGGTGAACCACGCCCCGAGGTACAAGTACCTGGGGGCACAGCTCACCTCAGTTCCCTCTATCCCCAGACTCAGTTTATCTCTTTCTTGGCCATTAACCACAATATTTAGTTTTCTTTTCATTAATCACCATTCCATAGTCTTTACAATATTGTGATACAATGCCGAGTTTCTTTTTAAACATCTCCCTATTTTTGACAGTATTACAGCATCACCCATCAATAGTAAACCATGTAAGTTACCCAAGAAACCGTCTGTAGCACTTGCTCTCTTTATAAAATGATCAATTTATATAATAAACAGCTCGTCGGAGCTCCCTGGCGGACCCTGATAGACGCGTCAACTATTGCTGCTTTTAATACATTTCGTGTACAAGTATACGTCATGGACTTTATCCCCTTTAACATTACTTTCCACATGCTGAACTCTTAGGGTGGTCTATCAACTTCCTACGAGGGACTCTGTCATAAGCTTAACACACACACACACACAGGCAGAGACAGGAGAACAGACAAGAACATAGCAAGGAGTAAAAAGAAAAAAACAAGCATTAATAAATAGCACTTCCTTGTTGCACCTTCATATACACTCTTGCTGGTGGTGAGAACTCCTGTCACATGTGTCAAGTGAGACCCGTGAGAGCAACACCGAAATGCCACTCAAAATCCCACAAACTCTTCACTTTTTTTTGTACTGGAGACCTGACATCGTGTTAATATAATACCCCGTTCATGTGATCTTTACAACCAGAACCTAGAGCAGTTTGTATCAATGCAGGTGATTGGCTGACGAAATGAGGTGCTTTTGATTAATCCAGAGTTCTTCATTATTTAATTTATTGTCTTCATGTTCTCCAATTGCAAGTAATATAGATAATTAAGTGCTGATTTACAATGATATCTGAAGCCGAGGAATTTTGTTGTTATGTCCCCCCCCCTCCCACAGTGGTCTCAATAATGACGTCATCAGGTACACCGTGTGAGTCATAACCAAGCCAATAACATCATTCACCTCCAGTCTGTTAAAACACTTCCAATCCTTCTAAAGCTTTGGTCCTCGAAAAAATTCTCTAATCCCTTCAGATGGCATCTCATTAAAATAACTTCCTCCTCCTCTTTCTTCACCCCCCCCCCCTCTCTTCCCTCTTCCTCTCTTCTTTCTTCCTCTCTTTTCCCTCTTCCTCTCTCTTCTTCTCTCTTCCTCTCTCTTCCTTCTTCCTCTCTTTCCCAATCATTCCAGATCGCGGCTAATGCCTTTGAGTAGCAATCTCATCTACTGTGATGTTGTGGGCCCAGGAGGTCTGAGCCACACTTTAGACGATGCGGTTTATTACAGTCTCGTTTAACTTGTTCGATAATTACTCACCAACGAATTATCATCGATCGCTCGGCTCGTTCCAAGGCTCCTTAGTGTTGCAGGGGGGGGGGGGGGGTTGGAAGAGGTTGTGGGGGAAGGCGGGAGGGTTGTTGTGGTGGCAGGATAAGTGTTTAAGTTTTACAGTTGTGAGTGGGTGAAGGTGTGGTAGGTGAGTGTACTTACTACCTTGATGTACTACTGTAAGTGTATTGTAAGTATTGGAAGGTATATCAAAGTTTGTTCATCATTTTACATTTTAATATATCGTACTAGAGTGATTGATATAATGTTATTTAGCAAAAACACTTCTTTTCAATATTGTTTTAGCTATACGTAACTGCCGGATGGAACTTTCATAGAGAGGAGAGCCTCAGGGCATGAGAGATGTTAGTTAAGTGATGGTGTTGGACGCCAGTGTTGACGGGATGTTGTGTTTACCGAGTTTGAACGTGAACAAACTTGTCTACGTTGGTTAGTGTGAGGAAGTGAAAACACAAACGAAATCTAGCTTTTTTCTTTCTTTTTTTACGGGATTAGCCCACCAGAGCACAAGTCAACGACCCACATCAGGGCCTGGGGGCGAAAATATAATAATAATAATAATAATAATAATAATAATAATAATAATAATAATAATAATAATAATAGTAAATAATAATTTATAAAAAATAATAAAAAATTATAGTATATATTAAATAATAATATAATAATAATAATAATAATAATAATAATAATAATAATAATAATAATAATAACTAAAAAAAAATCAATAGTGAGAAACGATATTTGTATGTTGTGTTGTCAAAGTAAGAGAAACAATTGAGACCCTGCAATTGTGTGTAAATGAGGCAGAAAGACAGATCAGCAACCTGGGACTTGGTCACAATTTTTATGATGCCATAAGGCAGCAGGGTCTACCATTAGACAACACATTATGCTTACAATATCTTCCCAGGCGGTAGTACCTCCCTGTTTGGTAGCTGCCTACTACCTACTACACACACACACAATAATATTAATAATGGTTGCCCCTCTGTGGCCCCGAGGGGTGAATTTGTTAAGGTGTAGAAGTTGTCGCCAACACAACGCAACGAGCTGCATGACCCAGTGTCAAGGAATAGTCCGAGAAGACCGGACAACTCGCAAACTGCACTGGCTAACCATTAACCGGAACAAGATCCACAAATCGATTAACAACCATGTTCCCAATTACTGCTGGGTAGACAGAGACAAATGGCGTAAAGAAACTTGTCCAAAGCTTCACCCTGCCCGGGGATCGAACCCGGGTCCGATATCTTGCGAGGCGAGCATGCTGACCATTACACCGCAGGTCGTCACACACACACACACACACACACACACACAGGGAGGCAGAATGAGGTGTAAAGGAGACTGAAGGAGGTGTGAGTTGACTGAAGGAGGTGTGAGGAAACTGAAGGAGGTGTGAGGAGGTGAAGAAGCCATGAGAGAGGCAGAATGAGGTGTGAGGAAGCCAGAAGACGGGTCTAGTAATATCCTGCTGTAGGTGCTGGGAGAGAAGCTGATGTATGGAGCAATCTGGCGGCGAGCTGAGGTAAATGTGAGGTGCTGCGTCGGCGTCAAGGTGAAGACCGCCTCCTTTACCACACCTCCAGTCCCTCTCCTTCTCCCTTCTTCCAGTTATAATGTTTCTCTTCTTTATGTTATTAAATCTTTTGTCTTGTTGCTGCTGCTTTTCTTCTAATGTTCTTGGTGTTCTTGTTCTTTTTGTGTTTTTGTTGTTGTTCTTCTCGTTATTTTTTTGTTCTTGTTCTTTTTTATCTTGTTGTTGGGGTCTAGAAGTAGTTGTGGTGTTTGAACGTGTTTTCTCTTTATTTTTATATACAGGTTAATATATCAATTCTTCCAGCTTTTATAATTTTAAGATTCTTTTTAATGTTTTCATGTCTTCAAAGATTGTCTGGTGTGAATTAAGTATTGGATAATGTATTATAGTGAAGGAGAGACTTGGCGTTCATGTATAAGCTGGAAGGGTCAGAGAATAGGAAATAAATAATTTTTGACTACAGCTGTAGTAGTTAAGGTAGTGGAAATAATTGTTGTTGCTGTGTCATCCTGGGGTAACCTGTCATTAGTGTTGTCCCCTGTCCTTTTGAGCCAATCACAACCCTCACCTCACACGCGGATCAGATACATGCCCATAGTTTTGAAGACAGAAAACTGAGATTGGTAGGGGGTGTGACTGTCCCTCGGGGTGGTCGTGCACAACCCCTGTTCCTTCACCCAGGCGATTCCGGGTAATTCATCTAATACTTATATACGTGCAGTGTGGATACAGCACACTGTATACTAAGCCTTCAGTACACAAGGAGGCAGTATGGCCGGTATTGCACTCGACAGCCTTCACTTATAAACTCAGGTACCCATTAAAGCTGGGCGAACTAGGTGCACCAAGGAATCGAGCCACCGTCTCCTGCTCCAGGAGCTGTATCCTCTTGACTGGCTCGCTCCTCTTACATAGGAATAAATTTTGAATACCAGAACTTCACCTGGAAACTAGACAAGTGAAAAACACTTAAGGTGTGTCAAATAGCAGAGCTGGAAACTGTCGTTCATATCTGTGCTGACTGTGGGCGCGCGCACCCAACTTTTACCTGAGTCAAAGTTGGCGTAGGAAAAATGGGGAATTGCACTCGAGCACCCAGAGCGAAGCACTAGTGACGGCTCCTACTACACGGAAGAAAGGTATGCTCTCTCTCTCTCTCTCTCTCTCTCTCTTTCAGGAAATTTGAAGTTATGTAAATCTCCTTTTTCCTTCTTCATTTCTCCCACTCAAAAAAGAAAAAGAAAAAATATAATGACTAAACTTATCCACAGTATAATTTAATGTATGATTTACTTACTTTACAAATCTTTGAGAAGAATCTTACTTCAGTCCATTATCATAAATGAATTTTGTAAAGTTATTGACTTATAGCATTCAATTCGTCAACACAAACAGTGTTCTTGTTACCTCAAGATCCCTCGTGTACCTGTACATGCTGCTGAAAACACCTTCCTCGCCCCGTCCCCACCTAAACAGCGTTCCCTCGTGCTGAGTGGCGGGGATCGACCTGACAACACTCACTAAGACTTCATATGTCGGCACCATTCTCCTGGTAAGGTGTTGTAAGCGGAGGACAAGACCGTCTCGCTTCAAGACCAGGCTTATGGAACTCACAGCTGCCGCGTCCTCGCAAAGATTTCGAGTAAAAAGGTCGTTTATAGCGGGGATGTAAACTTGAGAGCTGCGGAGTCCCTCTGCGGGAAGTACAGTCCGCCGGTGTGTCTTGCCTAGTTAGCTGAAAGACGGTAGTGTTGGAACTCCATGTGAGGGTAAAGTAACCGAGGAATACCAGGATCTGAGCCTTGTAAAGAGTAATGTTTGTCTCCCAGCCAGGATATGCACCGTCTGTCGTGTAAACACTCTCAGGCCCTTCAGGATGAATTCGGTTTTCTGTTTGCCCCATTCTATCTTAAATTTCATGGCTATAGCAGCTTCAACGGAATATAAACCGACCATAATTTCAAGCCTTTTTAACATAATGAAAATGTTAACACACTCAGTACCCATGTCTTTCACCTACTAAACAACAAGCCACTTCGTCTTGATAATGGCGGGTTAAGACGCCGTGTTAAGAGTACGGAGATAATGGAGGTGAGAGAAGGTCGTTGACGATGATCCACCCTGGAAGTGAGCTGTTAACACTTCCTGATGCTGGAGGACCTTCTTCCCCGGAGGTAGTCAGTAGAGAAGGAGACAGACCCCCCCCCCCCCCCAGTATATCTATCAGATCCCTTTCCCTAAGGTGTCGTCAAGCCATACATGAGCAAGTGTGCTAAACACAACCTCACTATCATCTTGTTTAGGCAGGCCGACAAGTTCAAGGGTTCGTGGCAGCACCCACGAACGTAATTGTCAGAGAAAGAGATCGTAGAGATGTCTTCATTCACCAGAGCCATGCGTGGCTCAGACCACTATGAGACAGATCAACGCCTCGTCAGAGTAAACCTCTCGCCCCTAGTCTTTCCAAAGCGGCAAAACTAACACGCTACTAGAAACACCAAGCGACTTGAGAATTTAGAATTTGAACACACTTTCAGACAGCAGCTGAACGAGGGGTTTATAAACAACCTAACACCCAACAACTTGAGTCCAAGTGCTGAATAAGCTTAAGGCAGTCATCACAAAGACCCACAGCGAAAATACCAGGATTAGTTTGATGAAAATGACCAGCAAACCTGCTGCTTTTACTGACTGGAAAAAACACGCACGCGCAACCACAACCCCTACTCTCTATAACCCCCACAACCAACAACCCTCTACAACCACTACAACCACTACAACCACCACTCTTTAAAACAACCACAACCCCTCACTCGACAACCACCACAACCCCTCACTCGACAACCACCACCACCCCTCACTCGACAACCACCACAACCCCTCACTCGACAACCACCACAACCCCTCACTCGACAACCACCACCACCCCTCACTCGACAACCACCACCACCCCTCACTCGACAACCACCACCACCCCTCACTCGACAACCACCACCACCCCTCACTCGACAACCACCACAACCCCTCACTCGACAACTACCACAACCCCTCACTCAACAACCACCACCACCCCTCACTCGACAACCACCGCCACCCCTCACTCGACAACCACCACAACCCCTCACTCGACAACCACCACCACCCCTCACTCGACAACCACCACCACCCCTCACTCGACAACCACCACCACCCCTCACTCGACAACCACCACAACCCCTCACCAGCCCAACAACCAAGACAATCTCACTGCCCTAAAGTCTGCATAAACAAGCCTCCCCTCTGAGGAAAAACATCCAGACACGCTCAGAAAAACAAGAATAAATCTGTTTTTCACCTTCATTACTCCCCGCACGCTCTGACGCCCCGGTAATTGGTCTGTTTGTTGCAGTGATCAACGCCCTCGTGTCCTCATTATTTAATTTCTTCCTCTTGTGTTGTAATTCAGATCGTTTTAGTTTGTGTCTTTATTTATCCGCATGGCTCTTGTTGTATTTCCTGTTGTTGTTGTTTTTTTTTTTAGTTGTTATGCTGTTTTAGTTGTTGTTCTTGTGTTAACTTTAGTTGTTGTTGTTGTTCTTGTCTTAATTGTTCTTGTTTTAGTTTTTGTTGTTTTAGTTCTTGTTTTTTTTGTTATTATTATCATTATCATCATCATTATAACTCTTACCTCCATTATCTACAAACAAACAATATTCCAGTGCAATTACGTAGCTCAACCTTTATCCCCTCACCTGTGCAAATCAGAGAGGACAGATACTGAGAATTTCTTTATATCAAGGCATTATTAGTTTTAGTCTCCCGGAGGTACATAACAGGTGGAAGTAATGAGATTGTTACGTATCACTAGTTCGACATGTGGTATTGTTAGGAGACCTGCCACGTGTGCATATGTGGCTGATAAAATCCCCCCCCCCCCCCCCACACACACACTCACACACGTCATGACTTCCTGAGGTGCACTAAAAGGCTGGTGAACTTGAGACGTTAACGTGTTATATTCAGGCAAAATAAAACTGCTCCCTAACGCCACTGTGGAAGCTTATGATGATTTACAACTCCTATGTTCTCAGCAGACTTTAAAAACACGCTCACAATCTCCATATTTCATATTTTCGACAGAGATGCATTTGCGTTTTCCAACTTTGCGGCTAATTCTTCCTCCAAACTTTTCTTCCTTTTTAATCACGTGTCTTCCATTAAGTTTTTTTTTTATTGTCGTTACCATTAGTTATTTTCTGTGTCTTCTATTATGGTTTTGGGGGGAGGAGGGGGTGTTATTATGAACGATACGACTGTGGTCTAAGCTCGTTTTTTATCATTATTTAGTTCTTATGGTGATTATTTTGGGTTTATTTTCGTTATTATTCTTTTTTATAACTCTAAGTAATGAGGTTAAGAGAGTAGGTCCCTCATGATACTCGTGGTGTGTGGAGAAATATGATAATCCTTGATGGATATTCCTTCTTTCCACATAACCAGAGAAGGAGGAGAAGGAGGGGGATTAGGAAGAAGAGGAGAAGGATGATGAAGAGGAGGAGAAGGAAGAGGAGGAGTGTGGTGTTGATAGTAGTCGGAGCAATGTTGTAATTTTTTTTCTCAATCCCGCTTTTCCTCCCCTTACACCTTTCCTTCCCTATCTTCACACTCTCTACCTCTCTCTTCTTCCCCTTTCCTCTCCTGCGTTTACTTATCTTCCTCCCTCCTTTTCACCCTCATAATAATCCTTATCTCTCAAACAGTCTTTCCTTCCACTTACCATTGTCTCTTCTCTTCTTCCTCCCACCCTTTTCTCCACTGCCTTTACTCCTCCTCCTTCTTCTTCTTCCCCCTCACTACTGCCTCTCCTCCTCCTCCTCCCACTACAGAGACGGGATCAGTCGCTCAGGCAACGTCCGGAGTGACTCACTAATTGGTCGTTTTAATGGCCGCTGTTGTTCACATTAGCAACATATTTACAACTTGTTCAACTCTCCTCCTCCCTCGAAGGGTCGACCAGGACAAGGTTCGTTCCTAGTTCTCCCGGTGAACTCCTAGGGACCTCCCAGGACCCCGAGCCTCCCAGTGACCTCCCAGGGATCTCCCGGGACCCCGAGCCTCCTAGTGACCTCCCAGGGACCTCAAAGAACCCCCAAACTACCCAGATATCTCCTAGGAACCCTTGAGTACTATGTCTTAACCCATTGAGTATGGGGTTAGGTTAGGTTAGGTTAGGTTAGGTAAGATTAGATTAGATTAGATTAGGTTAAGTTTGATATACCACATAAGAATGAAAGTAAATGAAAGCAATATCAAAAGTTATTAACTAACCATTAAAATATAAAGTGTATATTTTACCGCTTAATTATATAAAACGAAAAACACGAAAAGATTAAAAAATAAATAAAAAATAAAAATAAACGAATACAGCAACACACCACAATGTAAAAACCCCAGTAAAATAAAAAGACAATAACTACGTCACCCCTCACCCCCCCCCCCCCCCCGCAACGAATAACAACAAAAAGAAAATAAAAAAAGTCACAAAACAAAATCTACACAAGCACAAATAAATACTCGGCCACTGTATACACACAAACAGTGTTCCCAGTAATGGCAGAGGGGGAGGACCCATCGACAATGTTTCCCCAAATTTTCCCCCAGCTGGACCCTCTACGCATCAGGAGTCGTTAGCAAACATTACAATACAGGGGTGGCTAATGTGTGTGTGTGTGTGTGTGTGTGTGTGTGTGTGTGTGTGTTTCTTCTCTGTTTCTGGGATACCTCGCACTGAAACTTGTGCTACCCTTATTTTTTTTAGAACTCGGCAAATTATTTATCATCATTCCTCACGTTGCTTATTGGCCTGGCAGACAGAACTTGAGGTGGCCAGATATTATATAACTTCACAAGATATAGAGAAACTTTCCTAACGTAGAGAGATTATTTAGTATAGAAACTCAACAAATTCAGTGGACGATGTATAATGACTCTTGCCGTTAAAACACACAAATTTATGATAACAAAACCTATGTATTAAAGTAGAGTTATGTAAGAATATTCGTTTTTTCTTGTATTTATTTTCTAGTTCAGTTTGTTACGGTCACTGCAATAACTCTGAAAAGTGGCGGCAGCTGTAATTATTACCTCTGCTCTCAGACATATATCACAATAGAGTCACAATAAACGTCTGTGTGTCTGGACTTTATCACATGTCTAACTTACTGGAACTACGAAACCAAACACGTCTTCTTGAGTTCCAGCTTTATATGTCTTGATTACCCAACTTTGTAGACTCTCGGCATTTTCAGAATGTTAATACAAATGAATTGTTTTCATACGTTTGAGAAATTAAGAGCAACAGAAATCAAAAGGAAGTATTTTTCATTTTATTCTTAAGTCTGTTTCTAGATCCAGATAATGAGGAAATGACCATTGAACCTCCAAACTAATGAACCCTCGGACCAATGAACCTGTGGAGTAATGAACCTCTGGATTCTGGATTAATGAACCTTTGGTCAGTGAACCACCGGACAAATGAACCTTCGGACTAATGAATCTTCGGACGAATGAACCTCTGGACTAATGAATATGTGGGTCAATGAACCTCCAGACTAATAAACCTTCGGACTAATAAACCTTCGGACAAATGAATCTGCGGACTAATTAACCTTCGGACCAACGAATATACGGCCTAATGAACCTTCGGACTAATGAACCTTCGGACTAATTAACTTTCGGACTAATGAACCTTCGGACTAATGAACCTTCGGAGTAATGAACCTCCGGACTAAAGAACCTTTGGAACATAGAACCATAACGAAAACAGGGAGAAAGAAAGGATTTAAGAACACTGAGGAGGTAACGATAAGACAACATAGGAAACACTGAACAGGATCCACACCACGACTAATCTGCCTCTGCCTCATTCATATAACTAAAAGGACAAAGTTATTTTTTTCTATCCCGGCGGTGTATAAACCAACTGCTGATAAGGAAGGGAATATTGTTTTTCTTTTCATAACTTGTCAATCGTGTGGGAGCTGATAAGAGGAATTATGTAGGTTAGACTGTGAATATATTAAAGGGGCGTTGGTAGCGCATAATGGACATGACCAGCTGCCGGAAAGATATGGAAAAAATAAATTGAGGGATGGCCGTATCTAATAGAGATTATGAGCGTTGAATAAATTTATTATTTCTAAATCAAGTTTATTTTTTGTGAGTATTTGTATGATGATGTATGGATAAAAGATGGGATTTTTTTTTTTTAATCTAAGGTGTCCGTGAAAATATTGCAAGATACAATTAATTCAAAGTTACGTAGGACCTGTTAGAAATATTGTCCCACTGTGAATCAAGTTCGTTTTGGTTTTACAAGATAAAATCAAATACCAAGACTTGTATAATAATGAGCAGTTGAGATAATACCATTGTCCACACCTACCATTTCACAAACTAAAATTATTATATCACCTTTACAAACCATTCAGATAAATAAATGCTTTTTGTTTGACTTTTTCCTCTTTCTCTTTTTTAACATACAATAATGCTATTCTTCTTTCCTTTAACTTGTTGTCTGTTTTTAATGTTTCCAGCACATCTACTAACACACCTAATACCACCAGCTCCCATTCACACAATTTACTACATGTTATAAGATTCCATTAGAGAGATACAGTACTTGCCCCAGTCCCCACACCTAATTAGCCTCGCCTCATTGTTACTCGCGTTCGTGAAACTCCACAACTGAAAGTAAACCGAGAATAAAAGGCAACAATTTGTAGGTCAGCACAAACCAGTTTTCGGCGTAAATTTCATGCAGATCACTATCACAGAATTGGAAAACTCGTATGGTTAAAAAAAATAAAAAAAATAAATAAAAAAAAATGTCACAGTAGGTCCCGGCAACCGAACATCCGGCCTTGTTATTTTGTGGAAATGTGGAGTATTTTTGCGTGGGTTGGAGTTTCTATAAGCCTAGAGAGGATGAATACTTTACGGTAATTAGGTCAATTGGGGAAAAATTCTCTCTTGTTTTTTGATCCTGAAATAATTTTTAATGTTTTATTATGTGTGTTTTTTAATGAAGGAAATTGGGGAAGGAAATGTTCTGTGTGTGTGTGTGTGTGTGTTGTATGTATATTATGTATGCTGGATTATATATTATGTATGTATATTATGTATGTGCTCCATTTATGTAGCTAGCAGTGTGTGGCAATGTTATTACCATATCCCACATGCCTAATTAATGTGCCTGGCGACGTATGGAAGCTGCTAATGTATCACTTGCCATACGTCGTCTATAGCAGTTGACCAGCAGGAGCCTAGCCGGGGAGAGTGCTGCTCCCCTTTGTGTACATACTCTTATCCAGTAAACCGAACCTACAAAACTATACAGGTGTTTGTGTTCTCTCCTGTATATAGAACTTATTATTCAGAACCTAACATGGCGCAGTGCGTAGTCTTACTGGATAATTACGAGTGATAGTGCAAAGTTTGTGGAAAGCCGGCTATGGACCCCTCCCGCCTTGGGTCAAGCCTTGGGTCAACTCCCGCGCGTCATCCCTGCTCGAAGAATTTCGCAACTTTGAGCAGTGTCAGTGACAGTGATTTTCTGTGAAGTGTTTAGCGCATTGTGTGTTTCGTGCCATTCATGTGTGACCTTGTTCTAAAGGATTCCCAAGGTATACGGCACGTTCTGGGCATTTGTAAGGAGTAGAGTTCAGTGCACCCGTCTCTGACCGCGTTCTGAGGGTAACTGGACTGACTGGGAGTCGCCGCGCCTCTCCCTTTCCCCCCCTCACAGCGCCGCCTCCACCCCCCCCTCACAGCTGGGGCGAGACGCTCTACCCGCCCGGGACACCACACATACACGTACTAACACTCGCTGACCGCGCGGCTTCCTTATATATATTTTATATATATAACCTACTTATCTGTGTATTTAATTAATTTTTTGTCTGAAATCTTGTTGATACGACGGGCTGACCGGTCAATACTGATTTAAGACATAGTACACAGATGAAGTAGTTATGTCTCACGCCTTACGTAGCCGTGGACCCAGCGTCTGGATGAGTCAGGCGGGTGATAGCCCCGCAGAGATGGATGACCAGGCCGGCCACGACGCTCCAGCCCCCACATCGCGCAGTCCCTCACCTCAATATTCAGCGTTGTCTCCAGAGATAATTGCTTTACTGAAGTTTATGAGAGATGAGAAACGCGAGGATGAAGCCCACAGACGTTTGGCGGATGAGCACAGAAGGCAAGCAGAGGCAGAACGAGACAACCAACGGAGATTGGAAGACAGTGAACGGTTTGAAGCCTTGATATCTCGCCTCACTGTTAACCAAGCCCCTGGCTCTAACACTGCCTCGGTACTGACTGGTTCAGATACCTCATCCATGCTTCCTTCACACCCCCCAGCCCCACCTAAAGCAGCAGCTCAAACACCGCCCATCTTGAAGCCTGATGTGAATTTCCAGACTTTTCGTGAATGGCGGCGACGGTGGACCGATTATTCTACAATGGTGGATCTCCAGAGTTTGTCACAGCCTAAACAACTCATCCAGCTGCGTATGTGCCTGTCCTTGGAAATTCAGCGTGTCTTGGAACACACGTTGCAGGTACCCCCAACCTCTTTGCTGTCTGTAGAGGAGGTACTGGACGTTCTACAACGGCACATCAAAGGACAGCAGAATGAAGCTCTGCGCAGGAGGGAATTGTTTAGCTGCAGACAGATGGAGGGTGAGTCTTTTGATGCCTTTTATGTGCGTCTTAAGAGAGCCTCGGAAGAGGTAGATATATGTCCAGGCCACCACCAGCAGTGCGAGGAGACCCAGTTGAGGCAGGTGATCCTGATGGGTGTTAAGGACGAGGAACTTGTCCAACGCCTCACCTCCCTCGACTCTTCCTCTTCTCTTAAGGATGTGTTGACGATATGTCGCTCCTATGAGGCTGCCAGGTGTGCCACCTCTGCCATCCGTGCTCCCCCTACAGCTGTACGCGCTGTGTCCCGGTACAAGAAGGACAAGAAGTCTGTTCCTACGCCTTCGCCCACCACGTCCACGCCCGGTTTATTTTGCAACAACTGTGGTAAGCAGCACGGAACACAGGTGTGTCCAGCTGCTCAGTCTACCTGCAACAGTTGTGACCGTAAGGGCCACTGGTCACTCACAGTACGGTGCCCAGCCAAACGCGTCCAGTGCAATGTGTGTGGTCGTCTGGGCCACTATGACAAGTGTTGCCCTTCCAACAAACCCAAAGGACCGCGTCGGCGGAAGCTTCAGCCCCCTTCCACCAGAGAGGGCCGCCCACAGTCTTCCAATCAGAGGCATGACGACTCCTGACAACGCTCGAGCCACATTAGGAATGTGTGCTCCCCCCCACGTCCCAGGACCAAAGTCCTCCAGTACATCAGCGTCATCGTGACCTACGGCGGTGTGTCATCCCGTCTTCAGATGTTGCCCGACACCGGCGCTGATGCTACAGTCATCGGTCCCCAGCATTTGAAATGCTTGGGGCTCTCTCCAAGTGATCTAGGACCGCCCCCCAAGGATCTCCGCTTTATGGCAGATGGTTCACAGATGACCCCGGCCCTAGGTTCACTCTATGCACACGTCACCTTTGGCAACAGGTCGTGTCAAGCCTGGATTGATGTGCATAATGGCGTCCCGACTCCTTTGCTGTCCTACAGACATTGCCAAGAGTTGGCCATCATCTCCCAGGACTACCCAACACCGATTCTCGAGGTAAAACACGCCAACAGGGTGCACGAAGGGAGCAGCAACTACCCTGCTGCCGCCCTACCCCTACCTCTGGCCAGTGACACCTCTCCTTCGGTAGTTGTCCCTGCTGCTTCAAGTCTCCACGCCTTGGCTCGCCTCCACGACAGTCACTGTGGAGCCGAGGCCACCAAACGGCGTGCAAGACAGACTGTGTTCCGGCCTGGCATCGACCCCGACATCTCCAATGCTGTCCAGGTGTGTAAGCCCCGCCACGTATTACAACCCAGCCAGCAGCAGGAACCCTTTATGAGTGACGACAACCCCACCCGCCCCTTTGAGTCTGTGTCGGCCGACTTTTTCTGTGTGTCAGGAAAGTCCTTCCTCGTTATCGTCGACCGTCTCTCTGGTTGGCCGGTTGTCATCAAGTGCGGTAATGACACGACGTCTGCCGCCACCATCAGCAAGTTCCGCCACTACTTCCGTGACGTGGGCGTTCCTGTACGCCTGCGAACCGACGGAGGGCCTCAGTTCACAAGCCGGGACTTTGCTGCGTTCCTTGACCGATGGGGAGTCCGGCATGTGTTGTCATCGCCCCATTACCCGCAGTCCAACGGCCACGCTGAGGCTGCTGTCAAATCCCTGAAGCACCTCATCCTTAAGGTGGCCCCTTCTGGGAACATTGACTGCGAGGCCTTCGACAGGGGTCTTCTTGAACTCCGCAACACACCTAACTACACCGGACGCTCCCCTGCTCACCCTCAATCCTTCTCCAAGGAGTGGCAGGCCAAGACAGAGGATTGTGATCGCCGAGCCGCCGAACGTGTTCAGGACGTCGTCGCCCGCTACAATGACCACGCCCGTTCTCTCCCCAGGTTGAGTGTCGGCACCCAAGTCCGTGTTCAGGACCCGACCTCCCTACGTTGGGACAAAGTAGGCGTAGTCATGGGTCTCGGCAGGTCACGGGACTACCAGGTGCGGTTACCCAGTGGTCGTGTGTGGTGGAGGAACCGCCGTTTTCTCCGCCCCGTAACAATGCCTTCTGCTGGCCCCGCCACCAGTGTTGAGTCCCATACCCTTCCCAGTGATGAAGTCCCTCGACGCTCAGAACGGATCCAAAAGAAAAGGTCCGCTCAAGACTTTGCTATGAGAGTATAGGGGGGAGGGAGGTGTATGTATATTATGTATGCTGGATTATATATTATGTATGTATATTATGTATGTGCTCCATTTATGTAGCTAGCAGCGTGTGGCAATGTTATTACCATATCCCACATGCCTAATTAATGTGCCTGGCGACGTATGGAAGCTGCTAATGTATCACTTGCCATACGTCGTCTATAGCAGTTGACCAGCAGGAGCCTAGCCGGGGAGAGTGCTGCTCCCCTTTGTGTACATACTCTTATCCAGTAAACCGAACCTACAAAACTATACAGGTGTTTGTGTTCTCTCCTGTATATAGAACTTATTATTCAGAACCTAACATGTGTGACAGCATTATGTTAGTGTTAAGGTGCAAGCACTGCTTGCTCCCTCTCGCTTTCAGCTACCGCCGCTGGCAAGCCCTCGTTGCGAACAGGGAAGCAACTAGCAAAAGTCCTCCCCTGCCAGTACACAGACTCTTCACCATCAAGACTCCTGCTATAGCACCTCGTCGTGGCAACACACATTAACTAGGTGCCTCGTGGGCCCAGGCTAGACCAGCAGGGGTGCTTACCAACCATTGCCCTGCTGCCTTGCGGATTAACCTTGGTAGGTATAAGACTACGGGAGTAAACCCCGAACGAAAAATCTGTGGTGGAGCCCCGCATCAGGCAGACATGCTTACAGTGCTCCAACAAGCTCCCAACGGCAGTATAGACGGAAGAGGTGACCACCATGGGAACCCAACGACTTCCTCAGCGGATGAAGGCAATGCATGATGGACAGGCTAAGGCGAAACCCAACAAACTCGGTTATCGGCAGTCCATTGTAACTCTCCCTCTCCCCAGTCGTTGCAACATTTGCACCACTGGATCAGGAAAAGTTAGAGCCAAGATGTGTGATTGCAGCCCCCGCTCCTGCCTCACCACATAAATCAACTCGCGTAAGAACATAAGAATGGAGGAAACTGCAGCGGGCCTATTAGCCCATACTGGGCAGTCCCATTTGCACCCAACCCCTATTGCTCATATATCCATCCAACCTATGTTTGAAGCTATCCAGCATATTTGACTTAATGATGATATTTGGTAACTTGTTTTACTCGTCCACTACTCTATTTCTAAACCAATGTTTACCTATTTCGCGCCTAAATCTAAATTTGTCTAATTTAAAACCATTGTTACAAGTTCGCTCCTGGTTGGATAGTTTGAGTAACCTTAATAATGTCCCCTTTATTTAGCCCTGACTTCCAGTTATACACCTCTTATCATATCGCCCCGCACGCTACGTCTCACGTGCAGCCATCATCCAGCTCATCAGATCTCTCATCATCATCAAAACCACTATACCCCCAAAAGTCCTATGGTGACTGACGACTGACAACGGGGACAGGCAGAGATTACTGCCGGAAGTCTCCAGTCACGACTCTGCACATGGGCGGCACAGATAAGATGGTCATTTATGCACTGGGATCTAGGCAGCAGTGCAATCCGGTCCTGTCTGTGTACCTGAGCAGCCCTTTCGAGGAGCCACTCTGCTCACCCCACATAGGGAGGGGGCTAGCAAAGATGCCCTAAACATAGCCTACATACAAAAAAAAAAAAATACCTGCCAGGGCAACCACATCCAATAAGGTCATTCTTATGCGATCGAAAACACAGACAAAATAACAGATCCAAACAAAAACAAACTGTGCAACCTCTTATGGTCGCTGCATGGAATGTCAGGACCCTTCTGGATACTGGCACAAATAAGCATCCTGAAAAAAGAACCGTCCTTATGGCAAAAGAGCTGGCTAGGTATAACATCGACATAGCAGCCATTAGTGAGTCCCGGCTCCCGGACGAGGGTCAACTCACAGAATGGAGGCCTGGCTATACCTTCTTCTAGAAGGGTAAGCCTGCTGCGGAGAAAAACCGCATTTATGGAGTCGACTTTGCCATCCGCCAACTCATCTTACATAGGCTAACTGAAATGCCTATTGGGATCAACGAGCGCCTCATGACGGTCCGAGTCCCACTGAATTACTCAAGTCATGCCTTTTTCATCAGTGCATACGCCCCAACACTGGGTGCGAGGATGACATCAAGGACGCTTTCTATGCTTACCTCGACAGAGTGCTAACCTTTATCCCCAGAGAAGAAAAGGCTGTGCTCCTTGGTGACTTCAATGCCAGAGTTGGCAGAGATGCTGACATTTGGCAGGGAACCATAGAGAGGAGAAATGGACTAGGCAGGTGTAATCTCAATGGCCTACTCCTCCTCAACAAGTGTTCTGCACACAACCTCACTGTCACAAATACCTTATTTATGCAGGCCGATAAGTTCAAGGATTCGTGGGAACACCACACGATCCAAACACTGGCATCTCATTGATTATATCATTGTCAGAGAAAGAGATCGCCGAGATGTCCTCATCACCCATGCCATGCATGGCTCAGACCACTGTGACACTGATCATCTGCTCATCAGAGTCAAGCTCTCACGTCGCGTCGCCCCAAATCGGCGAAGGCATCAAGCTTCTAGTAGAGCTTTTAACACTAAGCGTCTGGTGGATGCAGCGGTAGCACAAGCTTTCAGAGAGCAGCTCGAAAATGGGCTAATAAACAACCCGACAACGAACTACTGTCATAACAAAAACCTGCAGAGAGACCCTCGGCCAGATCGAAAGAATACACCAGGACTGGTTTGATGAAATTAACCTGGCAATCAATGTACTCATTAATGATAAACGTGATGCTTTAATTGACTGGCAGAACAGCCCTCACTCTCGAACCAAAGCCGATACCTTCCGTAAGAAGAAAGCTGTGGCCCAGCGGGAACTTCTCATTCTAAAGATTAACTGGTTTAAAATTTAAGCACATCAGCACAAGATGCACGAATTTTTCAATTCCACCAAAACATTTTATGGGGCATTTACTCGTGCCGCAGCCTCCTTCCGCTCATCCAACGGTAACTCCATAATTAAAGACAATGAAGGCCTCCTTCAGCTCTGGAAAGCGCTCTATCATTCACTGCTCAACCGAAACACTGATGTGGATGTCCTGAATACCCAGCAGGTCCATCAGCATCTAGAGCTGACCTACCTCGGCTATCCACCACCCCTGGATGAGGTAGCTACTGCCATCAAATAGATGGAAAATAACAAAGCCTCTGGGCCTGATGGAATCCCAGCCGTGGTGTATATAACAGGAGGACCTCTGCTTACCAGCCATCTCCAGTCTCTCGTGGAGAATATATGAGAAAAGGAGGAAATCATCTCAAGCTCTAAAAGATGCCTTCATCGTCAATATAAATAAGAAGGGAGACTGGTCAGACTGTGGCAACTACCGTGGGATCTCGCTGCTGTCCATAGCTGGCAAGATTATTGCCCGAGGCCTCCTTAACAGACTTCTTCCAGAGGCGGAAAACTCCCTCTCAGAATCTCAATGTGGCGTTAGACCATCACCTGGCACCACTAACATAATCTTTGCTGCCCGCCAGATACAGGAAAAGTGCAGAGAACAGCCTCGTGACCTGTACATGGCTTTCATCGACCTAACCAAGGCCTTTGACTCGGTCAACAGGGAAGCCCTCTGGTGGACCATCAGCCGTTTTGGCTGCCCCCCCAAATTCATTGCCATTGTGAGGCAACTCCATGATGGCATGAACGGCAGTGTCCTGCACAATGGCATTCAATCTGAGTTCTTCTCCATCCAAACGGTGTTTAAACATGGGTGTATACTGGCACCAACTCTCTTTTCATTTTCTTGGCTGCCTTCCTTACTCGTGCCAGTGCCAATTTAGCTGGCAGGGTGGGCATCGAGTACCGGTTGAAGGGTCTTTTCAACATGAGACGACTCCGGGCAAGAACAAAGGTGTCGGTAGCTTTCTTTAATGAACTTTTGTATGCAGACCACCTCACTAGTGTTGCTTACACTGAACGCGACCTACAGAAGATCCTGAACACTTACGCAGATGCGTATGCACACTTCGGCCTTGAGTTGAATGTACGTCAGACTAAGATTCTCTTTCAACCTGCCCCTGGTTCAGAAACACCTCCACCATCCATCCATCTTAACCGTACTAACCTCTCTAGTGGTACCCACTTTCGGTATCTCGGCTCCCACCTGTCTCACTACCGCGAACATTTATGAAGAGATTTAGCATCGGATCAGATGTGCATCTCAAGCCTTCGGCAGATTCCGAAACCGTATCTTCAGCTGTAAGGAGCTGAACTTAACTACAAAGTTACACGTATGTCGAATAGTAGTCCTCCTCTCCCTGCTATATCGCATCGAGACATGGTTAACAAACAGGGGACACCTCAAGGCACTTGGAAACTTTCACCAACGTAGTCTACGTTCCATCCTCCGAGTTCGCTGGGAAGACAAGAGAACAAATGCCAGTTTTCTTGCTGACATCGAGACTACCATTATCCATGAACATCTACTCTTGACTGGCCATGTTACCCGCATGGACGACAGTAGACTGCCAAAGCAGCTACTTTGCAGTCACCCATCGAATAGTAAACATAACGCCGGTGGGCAACTGAAAAGGTATAAGGATAGTCTTACAACAAACCTGAAAAAGTGCCAAATCGACCGCTTCACCTGGGAAACGATTACTCCACATCGTAATGCTTGGAGGAGCACCACACGAGAAGGTGTCATTACTTTCGAGTTAGCCCGACTGCAAACCCAGGAAAATAGTAGCAGTAGTAGTTAAAAAAAAATAAAAAAAAATAGTAGTAGTGTGTGTGTGTGTGTGTGTGTGTGTGTGTGTGTGTGTGTGTGTGTGTGTGTCAGAAGTATGAACACTCTCGGCAATCAGGAGGAGACCTTCCAGATGTGGTGCTACAGGAAAATGCTAGAAATAAGTTATCCCAATAGACAATCGAATCAAGTTTCGCTAGAAATGGTTAAAAGGATGAGAACTATAGAATACGAAAAAATTACGTTATTATAGATGTGAAGGTAGGAGGACTAGGGGATGGTAGAGACTGGGATGGTTGAATCTGATATATATAATACTGTGGTGCAGGAGTGTTGGTATAGGCAGCCGATGCACGTTTGGAAAAGAGGGCCGTGATCGCCAACCCTCAGGCATGAAACTGAAACGTTAACTGATTCATCTTGTGGAATAATTAATGATAGAAATTATTTTTTGTTAATAATTCCTATAGCGAAATACTGTGTAATTATTTCTCTAAGATTTAACCTACATTGCACTTAACAAGTACTCTCTATTATTTACAGTATATCTGCTCACCGTATAATGGTATGAACTTAAAGCAACATATGACTCTTTTCTCCCTTGAACCGTATGTAAGTATTGGACGTTGTTATTCATCAATTCCGACCGTGTAGTAGCCAGGTACAAAGGTCTGACAGTAATTCCTTTTGCGTTTTTAGTTTCCATTGGAAACTGGTGAGCTTTTGTGTTATGTCGCGTATGTATATATGAATGGATGTGAGTCATGTACTGTGTTTGCAATCATGTGTGTGTGTGTGTGTGTGTGTGTGTGTGTTTTATAAGGGAATGATATATTGCTATTTGAGAATATATGAATGAGTTTGATATATATATATATATATATATATATATATATATATATATATATATATATATATATATATATATATATATATATATATAAAGGAATATGCTGCTATACACCATTGAGCTATAAGAATCCCCAAATCTTAAAGCCAGAGATTAGATTGGAATCCTACGTACAATAATTCTAATTATTATTTCTGGACTTTTTTTCACATACGAGTTAACTAAATATTTTGCGGAAAACTGTATAACCTTTTCCTAAACTTTCTTCACTCTGGTTAGACTCTTCCAGCTGTGTTGTAGAGTGGCGGGAACCGAGAGTAGACACACACACTCTCTCATCCATTGTTGCTAGCCATTTACTCGTACTGCCCTGACGTCACCCTAAATGACTGGGCGGCGCTGCTAGTTCACGCACATTGTCGCTTACTGGTTCCCCCCTCCCCCTCACCCTCCTTGGTCTTCTCGTTGCTCTTTCTCCTACCGCAACAAATGAATGTTTTTCTTTTTTTTTACCAATCTCTCAGTTGCTATCTTCTCAGGTCTCAGTCCATATACCATTTGAATAAACATTTATCCTTTCTCTCTCTCTCTCACATCTTTATCTTCTCATTTCTTATTCTCACCAGCCTATCCACCCAATATGATGCTCTCAAACTTGTCTAAATTTGTACTTCGTCCGTCCAGAGGAAGTGTTTCATAACCGTGTTCTCATCTCGCCTCTACAGTCCTCATGTACACCCACTAAACATTATTCTGCACCCTTACGGCGTGATACAATATGACGGGTGCCGAGTAATGTTTTAGTGGGTGTACATCCCAACTCGACCTCTTCTGTCCCGTCTCTTTCGTCCCATACATAAATTAATTATTAATATTATGTCAAAAGAAACTTGCTCAACGAAAAATGAAAGTTCAACACTGGATCTTACATTTATGTGGGAAAAAAACGCGACCTAATTCATTAAGGTAGCGTGTAAGACTGTGTAAACGTTCTTTGATGAGTCGACACAGCTCGCTTCCTCACTCTTCTAAACCGTTGCATTATTTAGTTTGTTAAACATGCTGAGTTATAACTCAATATATTGGTTACTTCCTCCTCGGTGGAGAGAAAAATCAAATATTATCTTTAACGGATGAAGGATAACAAGTTCACGGAGGCACTTACAGCATCTCTCTCGGCTCCGGGGTCAAGTTACTGCAGTGACGTCATGAAGTGTTAACATAACCTGCCTGATGACGCAGGTGAGTCATCTACACACACTCGCCTCTAACAACTGATGACGCAGGTGAGTCATCTACACACACTCGCCTCTAACAACTGATGACGCAGGTGAGTCATCTACACACACTCGCCTCTAACAACTGATGACACAGGTGAGTCATCTACACACACTCGCCTCTAACAACTGGAAAATGTATTGTTGGTTTTGTCAAATTTAATCTTTATTTTACACTCTGGGAGGTTAATTAATTTACGACTTACAGTAAACTCTATATAATTTATAATCACTTGTTTTTTCTTAATTTACGACTTACATTCTGCAGGTTTTGCAAAACATTTATTACTATTTGTAAAAGTGTGTATTTACGCTTTAGGGTTTTTGTATTTCAGGATTTACACTTTGTGGTTTTACACTGGTATTTCCGTAAAATAATGCTGTATTTACACTCTGGGGATTTTATTTACAATCTGTTTTAACTTCTCTTTTTTTACTATTTGCGCTGAGTGTTTTATTAAATACTGTTTTATACTCTAGGGGTTTTCTCTTGTTTACACTTGTGTCTTTATTTTGTAGTTGTTTCAGCTTGTTTAGGGCCGCAATATTTAGTTGTTATTGGAGCCTCCAGTTTGGTAATTGTTCAAGGGTTTTTAATTCCTTTTTCCTCTCATGATCTGTTGGCAAACGAGAGCAACACAACGAGCCAGTTCACTCCTGACTGTCTCTCTCGCAGCAACCAGTCCAAATACTAAGTTACATTACAGTCTGGTGTAAACCCCGGCGAATAGTTCTCCTTTTAGAAATAATAAATCTTTATGAGCATTTTATTTACATTGATATTTAACTAATTCATTACATATTTATCAGTTATTCATATTTTATTTTGCATCATTGATTTGTTTATTTATTGTATCTTCTGTACACCTCTCCCTTGTACGTCACAGTACAGAGAAGACATAATACAGGTACACCGCTATCACACCAGGTATTACATGAGGATACAGGCGAGGGGTCCAACCTACTCTCTGGGTGAATTTATTATTACACACTGGAATTTCTGTAAAATATTTATATTCAACGGGTTTTGTAAAATATTTGTTTTATTTACGCCACGAGGTTTGGTAAGAAATTATAGCGTTTATATAACTTATTATTTACCTTCAGGAGGTTTTGTAATTCATGGCTAGTGTTTATGTAGGCTACAGTATACTATGTCATCATTACGCTTTAGGGTTTTTGTAAAATATACCATTTTGCCCCTGGGGTTTGGTAATTTCACTCCTTTTTATATATTCATATTTAATTTTTGGTTTTAATCTTGGGTTGTTGTGCAATATATATATATATATATATATATATATATATATATATATATATATATATATATATATATATATATATATATATATATATATATATATATATATATATATATATATTTTTTTTTTTTTTTTTTTTTTTTTTTTTTTTTACCCCGAGTGATTTTTAATTTTGGCGTCTTTTGTATATTGCTTCAAGTTGTAGAGGGACGCAATACTAAGTTGTTAATGGAGGCTCCAATTAAGTGATTATTAAGGGTTTATTATACTTCCCTCTGACGACACACTCTCTCTCTCGCTCTCTCTCTCTCTCTCTCTCTCTCTCTCTCCCGTCACTCCCAAACAGGAATTAGCGCCAGTCCTTCGCCTGACTTCTTCCGGGAGTATTCCAAATTGAGGCAATTCCATACCTAACAAATTGGAACCGAATGAGAACTAACGAACAAGGTCAAGTTATTATTGAGTTTCTATTCAGTGAGGAATTATTTTTGTTGGCGTGTGTGTGTGGGGGGAGGGTGGGGGGTTGTTGGTGGGTGGGGGTGAAGGGGGGTTGTTGGTGGGTGGGGGTGGGCGGGGAGGGATTATGTGTACGTCAGTTTTCGAGATTTTGTTCAGGTAGTTTAGAAGTGTTGTGTCCAGGTAACCTTCATATTAAGTGTGTCTTTAAAAAACAAGAACACAAGAGTGTACATATCAACATTTGAAAGTGTATAAACGTGTGTACGTACGTGTGTTCGTGTACGTCTTTATGCGTATGCTTGTGAATTAATTAGAGTGTGTGTGTGCGTGCGCAAATATATATACATGTGAGTGAAATATGCATATAGTTATGTGTATTGATATACATAACTTGTTTTTCATATCTTCCTTGTGTGTTTATGTGTATATGTAGGATTATGTATTTGTAGCTGTTTACGTCGTCGGCTCATACTCTGTACGTCTATATAAACAACAAAAGAATTCTTAAGAGCAACAACAACAAAACGCAATAGTGAAACGTCATCATCGGGCGAGTTGTAAGGGTATTGCTGGGGGCAGTTGTGTATCAAACCTGACACAGTTCTCATATGTAAGTTCGGCTCACTAGAAACAATGAAAGGTGTAGGTTGGTGCAGCGAGAACCTTCCTGGTGAGGGGGGGGGGGCTTCACGTTAAGTTACTTTAAGTTAATTTCATGTTAAGTTTAGGTTAATATAGGTCAAGTTAGTTTAGGTTGAAGTTAATTTAGGTTATGTTGTTAGGTTAATTTGGTTTAGATTTATCTTGGTTAAGTTAGGTTTTCATATCTGGGTCATATCCACCCCCCCCCCCCCTCAACACCACCACCATCCCTTCCTCCACTACCACCATCGCTACCATATTATATTCTCCAACTCAACATTACCACCACCCCCTACCACCGCCTCTTCCAACCAGCACCACCACTACCACTACCACCCCAGTAATACCATCTCTCCACCACCACCACCACCACCCTTCCTACCTCCACTACTCAAGATAGATCGCCCCTCCGTCCACGCTCAATCTTGACTTTATTCTGATTAATTTCCTACTGTAAACTCTCTCTCTCTCTCTCTCTCTCTCTCTCTCTCTCTCTCTCTCTGTATGCCGGGAAAACTGATTTTGCTCGCCGAATGAATTTCTCACGTTTGCTGTTGTCAACAAGTTTTCACTCTCGTCGCGTCTTCAGTGTTGGGTGGGAGGCAGGTACAACTATCAGTGAACTTTGTGCAGATAATGAGGTGATTATATCGTTCAAACTATCACACTTGGAAGGACACTAACATATCCAAGTTAGTCTCTGTATCCATGTGTCCCAATGAATCACTGTAAACAATATTCTAATCAATTACTGTAAACAATCTTCTAATCAATTACTGAAAACAATTTTCTAATCAGTCACTGTAAACAAGTTGTAACTCCTCGTGAATTGGGATTATTATTAATGTTTTGGTTAACTTAGGTTTTGGCAGTTGTTGATTTTAATTTTTTTATTGTTTAGTTATTATTTGCTAGTACAGTATATATCGACTGTGTTAAGTGGTGAGAGTTCTGTAACATCTATCTGTGTCCTCGCCGTACCTGAGAGAGAGAGAGAGAGAGAGTAGGCATCATTACCGTGAGAAACAAACTTCATAACCTTACCTGGAAGAGAAGGAGAGAGAAATAAAGACAGGTGAAAAAAGAGAGAGAGAGAGATAAGCAAAACCTAAATGTGAGGTAGACGCTTTAACTCTGCTATGATAAACAAACATACAAGCAGAACCTTTACCCCCTCCCCTACACACACTCACACACACACACGTACACCAGACTGTCCCACACTCATTATATATCACCTAAATTCTTCTATAATCGTCTTTTACTTATTCACCATTTACTTCATTCATTGGTAACCTCTATGTTTCACTTTGTATTCTGATATTTCCTCGTTTCTTTTTTTTATCTTTTAATTTTCATGTATTCATCATTTTGTTTATTCGTAGTGTTTTTTACGCCTTTTAATATGTCGTTTTCTGTGTTTATCAGTTTGTTCTTTGAGGATTTTGTTTGTATGTTTCGTTATCGACATACTAGCAGAATCGCCGCCTTCCGAGCGGCTCATCCGCTAGGCAATGGTAGGACGCCACCCTCCGGGAGGCTCCACATTGTCTCACTGTTCAGTCCCCAAAACTTCTTCTTCCATCAATAGTTCATTAACGGTGTATGTAAGTTCCACCATGTTTTTCACTAAATCGGTACAGCAAAGTATATTTTTTAGCATTAAACTGTTATTATTTTATTGTCTAATCATCACTACATATAACACCACCCATCATCACGACATATAACATCATCCATCATCACTACATATAACACCATCCATCATCACTACAGATCGGTAAACTAATTTCCGAGATTCTAGTGCGGACACACACACACACACAAACACACAGACATACTTCTTTGTTTTATATATATATATATATATTCTTTTGTTCACTTTTGCTCGTGTCTTTTTCATCTCTCAACGTATCTGGGAACAATAAACTTTTTTCGTTCACTTATTCATGTCTTCACCTGCCTGAGTGTGTCCTCCTCTCACCTGGGGATACGAGTGTCACCCGTCACCAAACTTGTCGAGTTAGTGACGGCTGGGACTACTGTCCCCAGGTGAGGAGGCCAGGTGTGTGTTTTTTTTACTTGATTTTTATAGTTATTCATAAACAAATTACCCCAAACACAAAGTAGTTTTTCTGGCTCGCTAAAATCAATTTAAGAAAAACCTATAATAAATGATTTAACATTATTGGAAGATGAGATAAAAAAAAATAGCTCTACCCAAGAACAAGAGATCATTTGTGTCAGTAAAACCTACGCTTCGACAACCTCACTCACGCTCCCTGGTTCCTGCTGCGTTGAAAGTCTGGCGGAAACAAAATATTTTTTTATGGAATGGTTAAAGTTTGGCAATGATAAAGACAGCTGTATTATACCAGGCCTCGTAGTGTGAGCCTCAAAAGTTGGGATAGAAATTTTAGGATCTTGACCATAAAAGACGTTTTTTGTAAAACTTGGGATTATTATATTATGTGAGGCTGGCCGCTCCTTGTTGACTGGAAATACGCAACATAATAGTACTGGTGTAAACATTGTCTGGTGTAAACATTGTCTGGTGTAAACATTGTCTGGTGTAAACATTGTCTGGTGTAAACATTGTTTGGTGTAAACATTGTCTGGTGTAAACATTGTCTGGTGTAAACATTGTCTGGTGTAAACATTGTCTGGTGTAAACATTGTCTGGTGTAAACATTGTCTGGTGTAATCATTGTCTGGTGTAAACATTGTCTGGCGTAATCATTGTCTGGTGTAATCATTGTCTGGTGTAAACATTGTCTGGTGTAAACATTGTCTGGTGTAAACAATGTCTGGTGTAAACATTGTCTGGTGTAAACATTGTCTGGTGTAAACATTGTCTGGTGTAAACAATGTCTGGTGTAAACATTGTCTGGTGTAAACATTGTCTGGTGAAAATATTGTCTGGTGTAAACATTGTCTGGTGCAAACATTGTCTGGTGTAAACATTGTCTGGTGTAAACATTGTCTGGTGTAATCATTGTCTGGTGTAAACATTGTCTGGTGTAAACATTGTCTGGTGTAAACATTGTCTGGTGTAAACATTGTCTGGTGTAAATATTGTCTGGTGTAATCATTGTCTGGTGTAAACATTAATCGTTTAGGTTTTTACGGTATTGAAGTTTCTTAATACTTACTGATGGTGGACAAGGCCTTGGTGTTGAGGTTCCTAAGTTAACCACAAAGACACTAATACTTAAGTTCATCATAAGCCTCGGTAACGTATCCCCATAATACAACGAATTGAATATACTCGTGTATTTAAATTCATATTGACACAGTTCATGTATAATTGTTATACACGGGTGCCGCTGCTAAACCTTGACCTATATATTAACTGACATTCAGGTTTTATTGCAATGAGAATTTTGTAGAGAGAAATCCTTTAATCTTCATTTATAATTCAGCTTAATAATCATTGAACTTTAAATAAGTTGTACCCCAAATGAGAAATGTTGACGTCACAAACACATTCCCAAAATTTTATCATGTTCTGCAGCTTACGTGGATGTGTTCCTTTAGCCCCGTCTACACTCTCAGTTCACACCGGTGGTGTTCGAGCATGGTAACGGTGAGTACCCTGAAAATGAACCTGTAGACGCGATCAACCGAAGCACCATCCCTGAACGAGGTAGTTCATGAGCGAGCGATATATTCGTGAGTGGGCACCTTACACCTACGGTTACACTGCAGTGGTGCCAGACGACCAGAAAAGTCTGGGTTTCACCAGACATTTTAGCTCTATGCCAGATGTTTCGAGTTATGGGTAATATAGTGGGATATTACCAGAATGTTCAAACATATCGAGAAAATGACCAGAAAATCTCCCGGATTTACCCCGTTATACTTATATTACTCAGTCGTCTCCCATGTCACAAGATTCATATGGTCTATATTATCCGGTAACACTGCGTGCCAGTACGTTACCATTTTTTTTTTTTTAGAGAAAAGAGTGGTGAAGGAAGATTAGAGGTGGGGGAAGGAAGTTATAGTTCGGAAATTGAAGAAATTTAGGAGGTAAGAGAGGGTGGGCTGACCGCCTAGCTAAGCTAATAGTGTGTTAAGGTTGTGTCATGGGTTAGTTATCGTCTGTCGGTACAGGCAGTAGACATCCGACCCTGTCCCATATATGGGTGTTTTGAGGGCCTTATTTCATATTCCGCCGACCCTACTGGCGGATGCTGGTCTAGGGAGGTTGTCTATTGCCTGGTCGTATAGGTCGGGGGTGGTAATGGACCTTTTGAGATTTGGTAACATTTTTGGGAACCATTTATGGTTGTTGTCGTTATTTGGTGGTAGTCCTTGAAGGAATTCTTGTTATTCAGAGCCAAAGATGGATGTTGTGGCTGACCCTCTTGCCCTTACTCTTGCGCCACAGGAATCAGTTAATGAGGTTCTATTTGAATGGACAAAAAACCTCACATTACATTTAATTGAGAAGAATAGGGATCATCCATGTTTGTGGCAGGTAAAATGCGAGGCCTACAATAAGGGAAATAAGAAAACTATAGCATATAATGACCTACACTGCATACCTGTCTGTTAAAGCACTGAATCCTAAATGCACGCTTTACATGGTAAAGAAAAAATAAACACGCTGCTTAGCCAGTACAAGAAGGAACTCAAGATGATAGTCTCATCAAAGAAGCCAGGAGCTGCCACTGATGAACTATATGTGCCGAAGTTATGGTGATTCAAACACCTTGAATTTCTGACTGATGGAGAAATGCAAAGAGAGAGCACGGAGCCATTGCCCTACCTACACGGGTAGCAGCCACCCACACACTAGATAGGGGAGTCAGTATACCGTGTGAACGGCCAAACTGATGGTCAGCGATTAACTGTATACCGTGCTTCGTCACCATGCTTCGAAACGTATGAGTAGCGTGCTCGGACACCATAGGTGGAAACTGATAGTGTAGACAGGACTTTAGGAGGGATTACTGTGTGTGTGTGTGTGTCTCCCGCTGTTGACTATAGCTTTAGATATTGTGTTTCTGAGTCTGAGACATTTTTTCTTAACCTGAAGCAACAACTGAACAAATCACTTGATGTGTCATGGTTTGCATATATTTTTCTTGCTTCTCCTCGTTGGTGAGTTATATACGGTAGTAGTCGTAAGTAGTAAGACTTTTTACTGTGTGCCGTCCTGACCACCTGGGCAGAAAATGGCCGTAATTGATAAAGAGTCAGGTGCGGCGGCTGTCCTGTCACGTCGTCAGTGGCCTGTCAGAATCCTCGAGCAGGCGAGGAGAGTCCAGGGCTATGAGGTTGTTGGATCACTTTGTCAATAGACTGTAGACGGTGCAGGAGGCGAGGAAGGCCAGAAAGAGAGGCTGTCAGGTCACCTCGTCAGTAGTCAGCGAGAGTCTTTCAGGCAGGTCCCAGGACGCGACACAGGCAGAAATTAGGAAGGATGACGTCAGGGAACTCATTATAGCAATGATATTTCTTCTATAAATTACTGTTGACTTTGTGGAAAGGATAATTGTCGTTGAAATAGCCAAGACTATATTTCACACCTGAGTTGAAATTAGAATTGAAACATATCGTGTAGCCGGAGAGCTGGATATATAAACTAGACGGTATTAATCACACAACCTGACGAGACTGAACCTATGAACGATATGTATATATATTTAATACAACAAATTACTTATCACAATGTTTGGAGTTATTTCACGGTTTAAAACTACGACTCGTCTTGTGTGTGCGTGTACCTGACCCTCCCAGTAATTAGCAAAGTGGCTGGTTGATTTAATTAATTGTCCATGCCGTTGGGTCTTTAATCCTGCCGGAGTCATGGGGAGTTGAGTCACTTGGTGGGGGTGTTGGAGGGGATGGAGGGGGTATAGCGAAGCATCCCTTGGAAAACTCCTCCATTTCTTTACACTCTGGTCCTAGCGGCCTCCTGAGGTTTACTTTCCTCCTCCTCCTCCTCCTTGGTCTTCCTTCCCAGTCTTCCCTTTAATCTTTCTCCGACGTCTGGTTTTCTCTTCTTCCTCCTCGTGTCTTTATGTTAAAGCTTCCCTTTCATTCCCTTCCCCCTCCTCCTCCTCCTCATCCTTTTGCTTCTCTTCCTCTTCTTTCCCTTCATCCTTCGTGTTTTCCTCTTCTTCTTTCTCCTCCTCATTCCTCTCCCCCTCCTTGTTTTCCTCTTCTTCTTTCCCCTCCTCATTCCTCTCCCCCTCCTTGTCCACCTCTTCATTCATCTCCTCCTACTTCTCTTCGTCCTCCACCTCTCACCACACGTGTTTCCTCCCCTTCCTCTCTTCTTCTTGTTCTTCTTGTTCTTCTTGTTCTTCTTCTTGTTCTTCTTGTTCTTCTTCTTGTTCCTCTCCTTCTTCTTCTTCTTCTTCTTCTTCTTCTTCTTCCTCTCCTTCTTCTTCTTCTTCTTCTTCTTCTTCTTCTTCTTCTTCTTCTTCTTCTTCTTCTTCTTCTTCTTCTTGTTCCTCTCCTTCTTCTTCTTCTTCTTCTTCTTCTTCTTCTTCTTCTTCTTCTTCTTCTTCTTGTTCCTCTCCTTCTTCTTCTTCTTCTTCTTCTTCTTCTTCTTGTTCCTCTCCTTCTTCTTCTTCTTCTTCTTCTTCTTCTTCTTCTTCTTCTTGTTCCTCTCCTTCTTCTTCTTCTTCTTCTTCTTCTTCTTCTTTCTGCTCCTCCTCCTCCTGCCTTCCCTTTAAAGCCCTCCTAGCCGCCCTGGTAGAAAGAGCCACACCCTGTCTGGCTCTCAAGCATCTTACCTGACCCAGCTATCTACTCCTCACCTGAGCCCATCAAAGTCTCCCCTCACCCCTTTAAATACTTTGCCTCGCCCCTTGAGCTTTCTCCTTTCCTTTCCAAATTTGTTCCCTTTCCTTAAACTTTCTCTTGTCCTTTTAAAACCTTTTCTCACTCATTTTAAACTTTCTCCTTTCCTTTCCAAGCTTGTTCCCTTTCCTTAAACTTTCTCTTGTCCTTTTAAAACGTTTTCTTTCTCTTTTATGCCTTCTAGAACTTTTTATTAAATACAAACTTCGTCTTATGTCTTTAAAACTTTTTTTTATACTTTCTCTTATATCATTTAAACTTTAAAATTTTCCTAAAACTTTTCTTGCACTTTCGTAAACTTTCCCCATCTTTAAAACTTCTTTCTCGCTCTGTAAACTTTTCCCCATTCCTTAAAAATTTGCGATACCTCTTTTAAACTTTATCAACCCCTAAAAATTTATCTTACGTCTTTTAAAAACTTATCCCAATACCTCCCTCCCTCCCTCATTCCACAATTTCTTCGTTAAATAAGATGTTAGTCAAGCTCTCACTTAACTGCATAGGAAATTGAAAGGCCGTGAGAGCTTCGTAAAACGTGGCAGATTTGCTTCGGCGGGTAAGTGAGCGAATGAACTTGGGATGTTTTGAGGAATATTCAGACTTGTTATTAAAGGAAATTATGGTACTTGTTGTAAAGGGAAATATGAAATCCTTACAAATCTTAATCACCGGAAAAAGTCGCCTCGAATTTATAGAGTCAAGTTCTATGTAAAAGTCACTGATTCATACTACAGCTAATAAGAGACTGAGGGTGATGGTGGAGATATTCCCAACAAGAGACTGAGGGAGATGGTGGAGATATTCCCAACAAGAGACTGAGGGAGATGGTGGAGATATTCCCAACAAGAGACTGGGGGAGATGGTGGAGATATTCCCAACAAGAGACTGGGGGAGATGGTGGAGATATTCCCAACAAGAGACTGCGGGAGATGGTGGAGATATTCCCAACAAGAGACTGAGGGAGATGGTGGAGATATTCCCAACAAGAGACTGAGGGAGATGGTGGAGATATTCCCAACAAGAGACTGAGGGAGATGGTGGAGATATTCCCAACAAGAGACTGAGGGAGATGGTGGAGATATTCCCAACAAGAGACTGAGGGTGATGGTGGAGATATTCCCAACAAGAGACTGAGGGTGATGGTGGAGATATTCCCAACAAGAGACTGAGGGAGATGGTGGAGATATTCCCAACAAGAGACTGAGGGAGATGTTGGAGATATTCCCAACAAGAGACTGAGGGAGATGGTGGAGATATTCCCAACAAGAGACTGAGGGAGATGGTGGAGATATTCCCAACAAGAGACTGAGGGTGATGGTGGAGATATTCCCAACAAGAGACTGGGGGAGATGGTGGAGATATTCCCAACACGAGACTGAGGGAGATGGTGGAGATATTCCCAACAAGAGACTGGGGGAGATGGTGGAGATATTCCCAACAAGAGACTGGGGGAGATGGTGGAGATATTCCCAACAAGAGACTGAGGGAGATGGTGGAGATATTCCCAACAAGAGACTGAGGGAGATGGTGGAGATATTCCCAACAAGAGACTGGGGGAGATGGTGGAGATATTCCCAACAAGAGACTGAGGGAGATGGTGGAGATATTCCCAACAAGAGACTGAGGGAGATGGTGGAGATATTCCCAACAAGAGACTGAGGGAGATGGTGGAGATATTCCCAACAAGAGACTGAGGGAGATGGAGATATTCCCAACAAGAGACTGAGGGAGATGGTGGAGATATTCCCAACAAGAGACTGAGGGTGATGGTGGAGATATTCCCAACAAGAGACTGAGGGTGATGGTGGAGATATTCCCAACAAGAGACTGAGGGAGATGGTGGAGATATTCCCAACAAGAGACTGAGGGTGATGGTGGAGATATTCCCAACAAGAGACTGAGGGTGATGGTGGAGATATTCCCAACAAGAGACTGAGGGAGATGGTGGAGATATTCCCAACAAGAGACTGAGGGAGATGGTGGAGATATTCCCAACAAGAGACTGAGGGAGATGGTGGAGATATTCCCAACAAGAGACTGAGGGAGATGGTGGAGATATTCCCAACAAGAGACTGAGGGTGATGGTGGAGATATTCCCAACAAGAGACTGGGGGAGATGGTGGAGATATTCCCAACAAGAGACTGAGGGAGATGGTGGAGATATTCCCAACAAGAGACTGGGGGAGATGGTGGAGATATTCCCAACAAGAGACTGGGGGAGATGGTGGAGATATTCCCAACAAGAGACTGAGGGAGATGGTGGAGATATTCCCAACAAGAGACTGAGGGAGATGGTGGAGATATTCCCAACAAGAGACTGGGGGAGATGGTGGAGATATTCCCAACAAGAGGCTGAGGGAGATGGTGGAGATATTCCCAACAAGAGACTGAGGGAGATGGTGGAGATATTCCCAACAAGAGACTGAGGGAGATGGTGGAGATATTCCCAACAAGAGACTGAGGGAGATGGTAGAGATATTCCCAACAAGAGACTGAGGGAGATGGTGGAGATATTCCCAACAAGAGACTGAGGGTGATGGTGGAGATATTCCCAACAAGAGACTGAGGGTGATGGTGGAGATATTCCCAACAAGAGACTGAGGGAGATGGTAGAGATATTCCCAACAAGAGACTGAGGGAGATGGTGGAGATATTCCCAACAAGAGACTGAGGGAGATGGTGGAGATATTCCCAACAAGAGACTGAGGGAGATGGTGGAGATATTCCCAACAAGAGACTGAGGGTGATGGTGGAGATATTCCCAACAAGAGACTGAGGGAGATGGTGGAGATATTCCCAACAAGAGACTGAGGGAGATGGTGGAGATATTCCCAACAAGAGACTGAGGGATGGGGATATTCCAACAAGAGACTGAGGGTGATGGTGGAGATATTCCCAACAAGAGACTGAGGGAGATGGTGGAGATATTCCCAACAAGAGACTGAGGGAGATGGTGGAGATATTCCCAACAAGAGACTGAGGGAGATGGTGGAGATATTCCCAACAAGAGACTGAGGGAGATGGTGGAGATATTCCCAACAAGAGACTGAGGGAGATGGTGGAGATATTCCCAACAAGAGACTGAGGGAGATGGTGGAGATATTCCCAACAAGAGACTGAGGGAGATGGTGGAGATATTCCCAACAAGAGACTGAGGGAGATGGTGGAGATATTCCCAACAAGAGACTGAGGGTGATGGTGGAGGTTCCCAGGATGAGGACAATTATTCACTTTCTTTGTGGTGATAATAACCGAAACAGGATGATAATAACACACTTATCGGCTTTGTGACTTATTCCTCTTCTCATTCCCTTTCTCATCCCTCTTCTTCCTTCTTTGATGCTCTCAGTCTTTATCCTTCACTTACATCCCTTGGTTATCATCCTTGAAATTACTTATCCCTTCTTTTTCTTTATCCTTTCGTCTCTTTATATTCTCTCTCTCTCTCTCTCTCTCTCGTTTCTACACCCTTTCCTCCTCCCACTCTTCATCCCTTCCTCAGCCATCACAATTCTCCATCTCCCCTTCCTTCCCTCCCACACATTTCTCAGAGTTGTTGTGTACAAACTAAGACCAAGTGAAGAAAACTTAGACTTTTCTTCTTTGTAAACACCTAAGTGCATTAAAACGACAATTTTCTCTCTTCCGGTGCAGACTAATTGAATTCATTGTGTGCCTTAACTATCCCACACGACGTTATTAAAAGAATGTATTTTGTTTTACCATTTGGGAAGATACAGTGTAATGCCATTTTTTTTTATCCTGAGATACGATGGTTTAACCCCTTGTGTGCGATGGTTTAACCTGTTGTGTACGATGGTTTAACCTTGTGAGTACGATATTTTACCCCATCAAAAAACATACACACACACATACACACACACACACACACGCGCACGCACGCACACACACAAATCCACCTTAAGCATACAACCGGGATAGTGACATAGCGGCGACCTAAAGATTTATTTTTTTGATGGGTAGGGAGAAGGGGTGGGGGTGGGAGGGGGCGTCTGCTCGTCTCAGGTAAATTACGTCCTCCATCGTGTGTGCTGAGACGAGTAAGATAGTGCCAGGGAGAATAACACACTGTGGGAAGTTGAGTGTACCAGCTGCCAGGGAGATATATGTTTACAAGTGGTGATATGTTTCCTGTTTGGACGTTTTATTTTTCGCACTAATGCATTTCTCTCCGGGGCATGACGACGATGGAAGAGGAGGAGGAGGGTGGGGTAGGTGGGGGAGGAGGAGGAGGGGGTAGGTGGGGGTAGGGGGAGGAGGAGGGGTTGGTGGTGTAGGAGAAGGAGGAGGTGCTGTTATGAGAGTGAGATAGTGGGTTATACTTTGAGGATGACAGTAAGGATGGGATTAATAGGAGTAAGAACGATGGTGTGTGTGTGTGTGTGTGTGTGTGTGTGTGTGTGTGGTTTGTGAGGGGGGGTGGTGGTGGTGAAGTGATATTGATGGTGGTGGTGGTGGTATTGGTGGCACAGGTGATGGTAGTAGTTGTAGTACAGGATGGTGGTGGTGGCAGTGGTGGTAGTGGTAGTATAGGTGATGGTGGTGGTGGCAGTGGTGGTAGCGGTAGTATAGGTGATGGTGGTGGTGGCAGTGGTGGTAGTGGTAGTATAGGTGATGGTGGTGGTGGCAGTGGTGGTAGTGGTAGTATAGGTGATGGTGGTGGTGGTAGTGGTGGTAGTGGTAGTATAGGTGATGGTAGTGGTGGGAGAGGCGGAGTGAAGAGAAATAGATCAATGAATATCTGGATCACTGAGTAAGATTCTTTAGATGAGTTATTCTATACATTTCACAGACTCGACGAATTGACCACACAGGTACACACACACACACACACACACACACACACACACACACACACACACACACACACACACACACACACACACCTGCCTTGTGGTCCCTCAAAGATCGTAATAACAATATCCCTAGTTCCTGGAGATGTGAGAATGTATCTAACCAGATCACTAACTGTACACTAACAGACGAAAATATTATCCAAAATAGTATCAGGACTACACTGAGACTCTACGGTAACTAAATAGCGTTCTCTTTGTGCCAGTTAGAGGTCACTAATTAAAGAAGTTTGATGAGTCCTTAACTAGAGATATTTACTTATCATTAGTTAGGGGTTAAAATTAAAGTAAATAACATAGACTTAGTTATATTCTTCATGAGATAGGTTTATTTTGCACTGGTTAAGGAGATGATTAACGTGTGTGTAAGTGTAACTTACACTGTAACTTCTTCTGAAGTCTCACATTTAATTAGCGAAGTACCAGATATTGTTCAAAGAAACCGTCTGTTTTAGTTCACTTCTCTGAGATGGGTGGGCGGATACAAGCAGTTATATGTACAGATATATATTTATACTCGTATCTACAGAGAGGCTGGCCACTTGATCTGGCACTGAGGACTGTGAGCTAATCTGACTAATAATTTTCATCAAATACTTGGAAGTCTACAAGTAAAAAGCAATGCCTCTAATTATCAAGTAAGAGTCATTAATTAAATAAATAATAAGCAGCTGCGTCTGAGCAGGCAAAATAGATGCTTACTACGTACATGCTTGTTATGAAAACATCTGACCCATGCTGGTCAATGTAAAATTCATAATGGAAACTTATTCATCCATTCAGGCTTTTACGCCCTTCATGTATGAGTCATCAAGGCAAGCATGAACTCCCCATGCTTCCCAGATGGGCGCTGTAAACGCTTCTGCGCTTCACCTTGCACAGGATGTAAGGGAGTGCCCAATAAACTAGCCCCCTCGTGGGCAATCTAAAAAATCTAAATCTCACAGTGTATAATACTCTGGTTGCTATACTGGTTACAGACTAAACTAGTCTAAACTGCTTACATAAGGTGGTGACATTAACCCATAGAGTCTGGGTGATGGCAGGTCATTAACTACATCAGGTCAGTCAGGTGTATTGAAGAGACGAGATTAATGTTTAAAATGTTTATGTATTCGGTCACAGTTAACAGTCCATCACCCAAATAGTCCGTCCTATATCCGCTTTATGTTTCGGGGAATATGTTAATTACTTGTAGGCAGAGATCAATACCGTAATTAGTGTGTTGCCTCTCAGTGCCGCCGAGTTTTTATAGTACCACGAATTTGTATTCCCTTTTAACATTATTTCGCTACAGACGCTAATGAAATTATGGAGAATAATCGTTCATAATTATATCATTATCCATAATTCGTGGCTAATTACTAGCAAAATTTTCTTAATTATTTGATTATTTGGTTCCATTTATAGAGGCACAAAAATATTATAATTTATACAGCGACGATGTCCATGAGGGGTCCTGTAATATACTTGTTTTAATTTACGCTTAATAATTTTATTAACCTTGTAAGCTTAATGAGGTGAATATATATATATATATATATATATATATATATATATATATATATATATATATATATATATATATATATATATATATATTCACCTCATTAAGCTTACTAGGTTAATAAACTTATATATATCTTGGTTTTTCCAGAAATGTAACAACTTGCTGGTATTACTCTTTCGTTTTCGCCGCTCGAGTAAATCTTGCCTTAATGCTCATAAAGATTCTGTCCTTTTGTTTAATTACTTTTACAAACAACATTTCCTCAGCAAATCGTAACTTTGGGCATCAGTGCATTAATGCCAGCATACAACCCGCCAAGACTTTTGAAAATGGCGAAACACGTGTAGGTTCTTGACTCTACTAAACCTTACTGACAGTATTGTGTATTAAATGTACTGTACTACAATACAGTGCCGGACAGGTTGGGATAGGACACGTGATGTATATCTCCTCAAGGGACTTTTAGAGAACTTGTTTTTATAAGTGGATAAGAATTAAGACCTCGATCAGCAGGAGCCAAAACCTGATCAAACAATGATGACGACTATCACGACCACGATGACGACGACTAAGACCACCATAACTATGACAACAACGACAAAGAAGCTGACCATAGTCCCTCCCTTGCTCCCCAAGTAAACAGACAATCACAAGTATCACATTCACACGCCCTCCATGGTTGGTAATTAATGTTTATGATCAGATTAATATCGTCCATCAGGGACCCACCGCTTGCTCAGTTACACAATCCATTTTTAGAACTCTGATGTAGAAATACCAATTGCGTTAAGATTCTCATAAGTGAATCCTCTTACAGCTTTGTATTTTACGTTAACAAGACCCCTGTATATGCTGGGCGAAGGCTTAACATCCACCAATGATGTATATACACAGTTATACACATATACAACACACTGTATTAATATGTAATTGAGTTTTTATGTAAAGTTTCGTTTTTTGTTAATTTTAATGGACAAGAGGAAAGTTTATATTAAAGTTGATTATAAAAGTAACTCGTATTTTTTGGTTCACGTTCTCTCAAGCCTCTGTCTCACTATATGTCAGGGAAGTGGTAGTCCAGGAGCATAAATAAAGTTGTTGATAGTAAAGGTAATGATATTGACAGTAATAATGGTAATGGTGGCAAGAATAATCATAATTCTATCGTAGGTTGTACCTTTTAAACCTAGATGATGATGGTGATGTTGATGACAGTAATAAAAAGAAGGAAGAAAAATGAAAACGTAGAAGGAAAAGATGAAAAAGACAAAAGTGGAGGAAGAAGTATAGAGGAAGAAGAAATAAAAAGGAAGAAGAAGAAAAGAAAAAGGAAGAAGAAGAAGAAGAATTAAATAAGAAATAAAGAACAGGAAGAGGAAGAAGAAGGAAGAGGAAGAAGAAATCCACCTCCCCCAACACTGCACAACACGCTCTGTACTCACCCCAACACATCCAAGACTACGATAGAGAACACGACTCCCTGAACTAGAACACTCACTCACCTGCCTTTCAATCCTTAAAAAAAAAAAAAAAAAAAAAAAAAAAAAAAAATTATCCGCGTCTACTTTCTCTGAGTGCAACGGAATCCCCCAGGAGATGATTCCAGCCTTGTAAACTATCCCCCCGATTGTTTACAAGGCTGGAATCATCTCTTTTCTGTATACCATATGGATATCATCTTGAATAGGATAAACAAGAAGGTAGGATATATGAGATTTGTATAGGAACTCCAGACATTGAATGATCTTACTAACTATACACTGGACACAACTGGTTTACTTAAGTGATAGACAGACAGACAGACAGACAGACAGACATACATACACTGAATACACAACTAGTTTAATAAAGTGACAGACAGACAGACAGACATACACTGAATACACAACTAGTTTCATAAAGTGACAGACAGACAGACAGACATACACTGAATACACAACTAGTTTCATAAAGTGACACACCGACAGACTCGTAGATGTCATGTGAAGTAGAACGATCGAGTCAGAAGAAGTTTGCTGTGTAACTTGATTTATATGTGAAGTTTGGTCAGTTAACCCGATTATTTTTGTACCGTAAAGTTTGGTACTTTGTGGAGGAAACGTAGTAGTGAGTCTTGAGGTTAAATGGACAAATCACAAATTAATTCGGTCTTGTATAACCATTGTTTGTAGGACTAACAGTATTCTGAAGTAAATAGCAGTGGATAATTACATAGTTTTCATTCATTTTGATATAATATAAATTATTTTAATTTTAGTTTCAATAGTAATATTAGTTCTTTCTCCTGATTAAGCAACCTTTCAATTTCTCAACGTTCTAACATTCCAGAAATTTCTTAGTTTCTCATTCAATATGTTATCTGAACCTGTTTACCGTTAATAATAATTATATTCAATGTTGCTCTAAGATACATTTTCATTCGTATTACATAGCACACACACACACACACATACACACACATATAATTGGCCTCTTTGTAGATGTTGTAAAGTCTCATCTACAAAGGAAGAAGAAATGTCACTCCTTGACGAAAGATGAATAGTGCTACTAAGATAAACATAACTCCTAATGTGAATGATATTATCACCTCCTGCTGGCCTCCTGTGACCTCCAGAGTAAAGTAAAGAAAACGTGGCCTCAACATTCATCCTGAGGAACCTCCCCTTAGGCTGCTGATTAACTCCGTCCCCCGGCAAGTCTGTTAAGCTCTCTGGTGAACTTTCCAGCTAAGTGGGTGCTGGACTAAGCTTACCGATTGACTCCCTTCTCTAACAAGATTGTTAAACTTTCTGGGGAACTTCTCAGTCAATCTGGCAGGTATTGATCTCTACTGTGTGACTGTAGGGTCTCCACAGAGCCTTAGCCCGAGTGTTCAGCGGACTGGTTGTTGAATAGTCCTCCTAATTGGGACTATAAGAGCTCATTATGGGTTCAGTATTATGTAGTCTCGATGTAGGTTTGGCTGTCAATTCCACGTTGTAGCAAAAGTTAACGTATTAGATGGTGTCATACGTCTCTATTTGAATGATAAATTACGTGAACCCTACGACTTTTTAAGAACCTTGTCCTTGGCTTGCAGGTCTCTAAAGCCTTAATAATTACACCAATCCATCAAAAATTTTAAATTACGAGAGATATAACTCCCTGTGTGTCTGCTGTAAGGGTCGTCAGATGTTAGTATACTCTGGCAGAAATGTTATATGTGTCTGACATGCTGACCTGAATTTAACGTTCGAGCAGCATGTCAGTCAGTCTTAGCCCGGTGAGATAGTGAGATCATTGAAGTAAGAGAATGAGAAAAGGATTGAGTGAGTGAGTGTCAGCGGGAGTGTAAGTGTAGGAATGAGATAAAAACTTGGAACTCTGTGATCACAACACATGGCATGGAGTCTTTTCTGTTTTTGTTTTTTCTAGACTTGTATGCTTTATACTTCACCCAGCAGCGGCGTGTGTGTGTTTTACCGGACAGTATGGCGTCGGGTCGGGTGAGGTGATTGTTAATGTAGAGTTGTGTGAAGAGAGAGTTGTGAAAGGGGAATATCATAGCATAACACAGCAACTATGGTGATGGGAGTGAGTGAATAACAGATAGTGAGTGAAGGGAGAATCGGAAGTTAGAATGAAGGAAAAATAATGAATAAAGGAAAGTCAGCACTAACTCCTGGCTGCCGTCAGTCGCATCAAAAGTTTGCCAAAAACTTTGAAGATATGAGAAATATATATCAGTTAATATTCACTCAACGTTTGGCAGAAAGAGAAGGGAATTACAATCAGGTCGTGAACCGTAATTTGTCTTAAGCCATAAAAGACCTCACAAGTGTTCAGCCAGAGAGAGATATTAGCATGTTCACTCTCCGTGTAATATAATATCACAGTACAACACAAGATATTTGCATCTGGTCGAGTGCATGAAACCCTGCTGGGAAAATTTCACTCTGAGTCACGTCTTAAGTTTCGTTAGCCTTAACACCACACACGAACAACAACTTGAAATTCAATAGCGAGAAGGAAAATGAAACACGGATGACATAAACATTTATAAAATAATAAACTCACGGTAGTTGTCCAGTCTGGTTGTCTCAAAATATGATAAATGTTTTGTTTTTAATTTCAGTCATATGTAAATGTTTTAATTGACTAAAAACTCTTTATATTGTAGTTCTAAAGTTATGAAATACTACCCGAGGATCGGTGTTTATAAATGTATATCAATCATTGTGTACAAGATTTATAGTAATTTTTAACAATCAATTTTAATACCCGGAAAATAATATGCTTTCAATTTTGTAATAACAACACTTATTTGGGTGAGTGAGGATATTATGTAATACCAGAGCCACCATAACACTACATTGAGCCACCATAACACTACATTGAGCCACCATAACACTGCATTGGGATTTCCTTGTTATTTATGTAAACATTAAACACAATTAATGTGTCAGTAATATTAAAGGCAACTCCTGAGGTGACGTTATACTCAACATACTACAGTACCTACACTATCCACTTCCTCGCTGCTCGCCACAAACACACACACACACACACACACATGAAAGCAATGCATCAGAGGTAACATTTCAGACACTAATATCTGCAGTTTTAACTATTTATAAACCAAAAGTTTGCTTGGATATAAAAGTTTCACTGCCTGAGGTCTAGAGCTGTTTATGGCCTTCGTGTGAAATCAGACATTAGTCAGGTAAGAGTTTGTATTCTAAAAGCCCGAATGTTAAAGTATTTTTCTTAAGCGAGAATAGAACGTGTATTATTGGCTCACTTAAGGGCAAGCACAGTCACAGCGGTAAAACAAAATTTCGTCGAACTTTCCTTGAGACTTTACCTATTTAATAGTCGTTCTCCAGCCATCAGTCATAGAGTAAAATTAAATTATGAATATTTGAGAATTTGGTTCTGGGAGTATGACTGTGAATTAGTGGCCATACCTGAGAGAAGATCAATATATGATCAACCCTTACAGACTCAGTAATCCTATGGTGGAAGTAAAGATTCATCTTAGTTGACGCTGAATAAGAGAAAACGTAAATCTCTCTATACACGTGCCCATAATTTAACGAGGAGGGAGCTGCTGCCCAAGCGGTACTCCTCACAGCGATACAGTAGCACAGCACAACAACATATCAACTCCATTGCTTGAATAGGACAGGAGTTACAAATAGTTATCTTCCTCTTTAAGTACTCGAGCGTGAAGCGTTTACGAGTTAACCCACTACATCAAGTACTTGGGTCTGGCTTAATGTATCACCCCCCCCCTCCCCCCCCCACAACCCTCACCCCCTCTCCCCCCCCCCCACAACCCTCACCCCCATATAGAAGAAGGGACTGGACTACTGGAATCTTCACACCATGGGCTCGTTGTATACCACTGCTGGACTATCCTGGACTACAAGCCAGTTTAGTCACCTGTACAAGTTATGGTATTATAGATATAGTGACAAAAATAAAAGGCATTAATAAAAAGGGGGAGAGAGAAACAAGTGAAAAAGATGTTAGCTGAGTTGAAACAATACAGCTCTGTAAATCTGCCCTCGCCCAACAAACCCCAGCTGCCCGCCGTTTAACTTTATGGTGGGTGAGTCGTCCAGGGAAAAAAATGTGACTGTAAATTGGTGTGAAGATAAGGTATATTTTTATGTAAGACAAGGTAAATTTTTAAACTCAAAAGGTGTAAATTGGGAGCATGGGTGAGGTAGCTCTGTAAATCCGGGTGAGTATAATGTAAAAGGTAAATCTGTAAATTGGTGACAAAAAGAAGTTATACTTTTCAACTAAAATTTTGATGAAGAACAAAGCTATGAACTACCTGAGAATTACCACCTGTTGTCTTCGCCAGGCGCTGGGTGTAGGACCTGCTGTCTTCGCCAGGCGCTGGGTGTAGGACCTGCTGTCTTAGTCAGATGCTGGATGTAGGACCTGCTGTCTTAGCCAGGCGTGGGTGTAGGACCTGTTGTCTTAGCCAAGTGCTGGGTGTAGGACCTGTTGTCTTAGCCAGGTGCTGGGTGTAGGACCTGCTGTCTTAGTCAGGTGCTGGGTGGAGGACCTGCTGTCTTAGCCAGGCGTGGGTGTAGGACCTGTTGTCTTTGCCAGGTGCTGGGTGTAGGACCTGCTGTCTTAGTCAGGTGCTGGGTGTAGGACCTGCTGTCTTAGCCAGGTGCTGGGTGTAGGACCTGCTGTCTTAGTCAGGTGCTGGGTGTAGGACCTGCTGTCTTAGCCAGGCGTGGGTGTAGGACCTGTTGTCTTAGCCAGGTGCTGGGTGTAGGACCTGCTGTCTTAGTCAGGTGCTGGGTGTAGGACCTGTTGTCTTAGCCAGGTGCTGGGTGTAGGACCTGCTGTCTTAGTCAGGTGCTGGGTGTAGGACCTGTTGTCTTAGTCAGGTGCTGGGTGTAGGACCTGTTGTCTTAGTCAGGTGCTGGGTGTAGGACCTGTTGTCTTAGCCAGGTGCTGGGTGTAGGACCTGCTGTCTTAGTCAGGTGCTGGGTGTAGGACCTGTTGTCTTAACCAGGCGCTGGGTGTAGGACCTGCTGTCTTAGTCAGATGCTGGGTGTAGGACCTGCTGTCTTAGCCAGGCGTGGGTGTAGGACCTGTTGTCTTAGCCAGGTGCTGGGTGTAGGACCTGTTGTCTTAGTCAGGTGCTGGGTGTAGGACCTGCTGTCTTAGCCAGGTGCTGGGTGTAGGACCTGTTGTCTTAACCAGGCGCTGGGTGTAGGACCTGCTGTCTTAACCAGGCGCTGGGTGTAGGACCTGTTGTCTTAACCAGGCGCTGGGTGTAGGACCTGCTGTCTTAACCAGGCGCTGGGTGTAGGACCTGTTGTCTTAACCAGGCGCTGGGTGTAGGACCTGCTGTCTTAACCATCACCACCACCACTACCCCTGGTCTCTGTCACCATTATCACCACCATCACCACCACCACTACCCCTGGTCTCTGTCACCATTATCACCACCATCACCACCTGCTTCCCCGTAACCACGACCAACACCACCACTTGCTCCTTCATCACTACCACAGCCACCTGCTCCTCCGTCACCATCATCACCACTATCATCATCTGCTTCACCATCACCACCTCACCACTTCTTAACCCTCATGTAATAAGGCAGGAGTAGGCGTTTATAGTTTCATGATGACCGTAGCGCCACCAGCATCATCACTGTGGAGGAGCGAGTGTGGCTGTTTCACCTTATTAACACACCTGTACTGCATCTCTGGCCATAATTAAGCAATAGGCGAGAGAGGGAAGGAATGTCTGGGTGCGAGAGGAAGGGTGAGAGAGAGAGAGAGAGAGAGAGAGAGAGAGAGAGAGAGAGAGAGAGAGAGAGAGAGAGAGAGAGAGAGAGAGAGAGACTTTATAGTAGTATCTTTATTCACTGTCTTAATGTGTGAAAGAAAGATACAACACAAAGATTCACTATTCCTGAGGTGAACTTATTTATACGCGATGCCAAAACCTAACATTCAACATTATTGTATAGGTTTAGAGTAACCGGGTTAAAGGTTTAGGGTCACCAGGTCAAAGGTTTAGGGTCACCAGGTCAAAGGTTTAGGGTCACCAGGTCAAAGGTTTAGGGTCACCAGGTCAAAGGTTTAGAGTAACCGGGTTAAAGGTTTAGGGTCACTAGGTCAAAGGTTTAGGGTCACCAGGTCAAAGGTTTAGGGTCACCAGGTCAAAGGTTTAGGGTCACCAGGTCAAAGGTTTAGAGTAACCGGGTTAAAGGTTTAGGGTCACTAGGTCAAAGGTTTAGGGTCACCAGGTCGAAGGTTTAGGGTCACCAGGTCAAAGGTTTAGGGTCACCAGGTCAAAGGTTTAGGGTCACCAGGTCAAAGGTTTAGGGCCACCAGGTCAAAGGTTTAGGGTCACCAGGTTAAAGGCTTACGTTTCCTTAGGTCAAGGTTGAGATTCACCAGGTCAAGGTTTAAATTCACCAGGTCAAGGTTTAGGGTCACCAGGTCAAAGGTTTAGGGTCACCAGGTCAAGGTTTAGGGTCACCAGGTCAAGTTTTAGATTAACCAGGTTAAGGTTTAAGTTCACCAGGTCAAGTTTTAGATTCACCAGGTCAAGGTTTTGGTTCACCAGGTCAAGGTTTAGGTTCACCAGGTCAAGGTTTAAGTTCACCAGATCAAGGTTTAGGTTCACCAGGTCAAGGTTTAGGGTCACCAGGTCAAGGTTTAGGTTCAGCAGGTCAAGGTTTAGGTTCACCAGGTCAAGGTTTAGGTTCAGCAGGTCAAGGTTTAGGTTCACCAGGTCAAGGTTTAGGTTCACCAGGTCAAGGTTTAGGTTCACCAAGTCAAGGTTTAAATTAACCAGGTCAAGGTTTAAGTTCACCAGGTCAAGGTTTAGGTTCACCAGGTCAAGGTTTAAGTTCACCAGGTCAAGGTTTAGGTTCACCAGGTCAAGGTTTAGGTTCACCAAGTCAAGGTTTAGATTCACCAGGTCAAGGTTTAAGTTCACCAGGTCAAGGTTTAGGTTCACCATGCTGCCGCATCTAGTGAAGTAAACAACGTCGCTCCTCGACTGGTGCTATGATGGAGTGTTTCTCTCGCCTCTTTCTCTCGTTAATCTGTTGGGCAATGCTCTTTATATCTCCTCCTCCATATAAATCACACTCCCAGACCTGATCCTCCCCACTCACCCTCCTCTCCTTACCCCTCTCTTCCTCCTTCCCTTCCCTCGCCCTCCTCCCTCCGTACCCTCGCCCTCCCCTCGCCCTACTCTCGTCCCCACTCTCCCTCTGTGCTCTCTTCCCCTCAGTACCATATCTCTTGTTGACTGGCCTCTACCTTCACTACTATTTCTACGAGTGTATTATTCTCTCACCCTCCTCCCTCACCCTCTCTCACCCTCCTCCCTCACCCTCTCTCACCCTCCTCCCTCTACTCAAAACTCCCAAGAATTTTTTCACTCTGGATGGGTCTGTCAATCACTCCTGTGGGTGACTATATGTATATCGACAAATACCATGTGATTGGCAACCTGAGGTGAGTTGTGTTAAAGTCAGGCGGTCACTACAAAAGAAGAACGTGAAAAGTAAGATCATTTTTATTGCTCCCGTTGAACCTGACCCTCGTCCACTCCAACACATTTTATAGAGAAAAGGTGGAGAGTTTTAGTGCTGGTCGGTGGGGAGTCCTCCTGCCTCACACTTCATTCCTGCACCACCTGTCAACAATATATCTTTATTAATGTGTAAAAGAAACGTTATCTAGAAACTCATACTTGGTGAATAATGCTTAACAGCCCTGGTAGTTGAATCACCTAAATACAAAATAACATCAGCAACATCCTTATTACCTGTACTGGTTAGGGTGAGAGGAGCCTTAGTGGTTAGACTGGTGTACTTGTTAGTGTTAAATTTGGCTGCATGCGATAGCAGTAAATGAAAGACAGTGAAGGTGGGTAGAGTCGTGTGTGTGTGTGTGTGTGTGTGTGTGTGTGTGTGTGTGTGTGTGATCCTATGTTATAACAGAAGGAGGTCTGAACGACTGCTGTAACTGATTACGATAAAATTATCTATATGGTATAATCTGGTATAATGCCGAGAGCGAGACCCACTACTAGAACACCAGTTATATACCATGATGAATCCGACCTAATTATTATAACGTAATCCTTTCAGTGTCCATATAAAAGATAATCCTTTAAATGAGTCTAGGGGAGAGGGGGAGAGGGGGAGGGGAGAGGGGGAGAGGTAGAGGGAGGGGACGAGGTTTAAAAATGATTCCGTGTTTATTGTTTCCCTTCCACACACCTCCCTCTACAGTCTCTTCCACACACCTCCCTCTACAGTCTCTTCCACACACCTCCCTCTACAGTCTCCTCCACACACCTCCCTCTACAGTCTCTTCCACACACCTCCCTCCACCATCTCTTCCACACACCTCCCTTCACCATCTCCTCCACACACCTCCCTCTACAGTCTCTTCCACACACCTCCCTCTACAGCCTCTTCCACACACCTCCCTCTACAGCCTCTTCCACACACCTCCCTTCACCATCTCCTCCAGACACCTCTCTTCACCATCTCTTCCACACACCTCCCTCTACAGTCTCTTCCACACACCTCTCTTCACCATCTCTTCCACACACCTCCCTCTACAGTCCCTTCCACACACCTCCCTCTACAGTCTCTTCCACACACCTCCCTCTACAGTCTCTTCCACACACCTCCCTCTACAGTCTCTTCCACACACCTCCCTTCACCATCTCCTCCACACACCTCCCTCTACAGTCTCTTCCACACACCTCCCTCCACCATCTCCTCCACACACCTCCCTTCACCATCTCTTCCACACACCTCCCTCCACCATCTCTTCCACACACCTCCCTTCACCATCTCCTCCACACACCTCCCTCTACAGTCTCTTCCACACACCTCCCTCTACAGTCTCTTCCACACACCTCCCTTCACCATCTCTTCCACACATCTCCCTTCACCATCTCTTCCACACACCTCCCTCTACAGCCTCTTCCACACACCTCCCTTCACCATCTCTTCCGCACACCTCCCTCCACCATCTCTTCCACACACCTCCCTCCACCATCTCTTCCACACACCTGCATCTGAAAATCAATTAGGCACCTCAGAACACCTGTGATTTATGACAGCTTGTATAGAAATGTCTCAATTTATTACGTTCGTCTCTCAGTAAAGATATTGACACTCGTAACTACAGTTATACATTTATGTTATAGGACAAGGAGGTGACTAAACCTTCGAAACTGGATAGTGTGAAATTGGGGGAAATGTTAATTAAAATTCACGTAACCTAACCTAACCTAACCTAACCTAACCTAACCTGACCTAACCTAACCTAACCTATAAAGACTTACATACCGAATAATTTTATGTGTTAGGCGATTTATGATAGGAATAGTATATAGTGTTTTATGTGAAGTTTATGACAACACGACCAACAGTGGTATACAATCTTGGGCTAGTGTGCGTCGTCTTTTGTTAAATTTGTCAGACGTGATTATGGGTTTTGTCGGTCTGTCGTGTCAAGAGTTGTTAAATAGAACCATAATTATGTAATTGGTCAGTAAACCGTTCGTTATCATTATTTATTTAGACAGATAGCCACTCCCACACACACACACACACACACACACACACACACACACACATTCACATGCTCATATACATACATACATACATACACGAATACTGTACACACACACACACACACACACACACACACACACACACACACACACACCACTGTATTGTAGTCACTTTAATACCTCATTTCACCTGGCAACGAGGCACAGGTGACATAGTAAATCATCTTCTCACCTGAGCCAAGAATAAATAAAAGACAGTGTTAAAACAATACAAAATTAATTACTCGCAATTCATTTTTACTTTTACAGTTTCTTTACTTTTAATATTTTGTTCTCATTTTATGACTCAATTTGAATTTTTTGTGTTGTATAATTATATTTTATTGCTCGGTTCGTGTCAGTAAGAATAAAGTTAGTAATTATTCATAACTCGTCAGGTGAGTATTGATAAAACTAAGTAATATCTCTCTCTCTCTCTCTCTCTCTCTCTCTCTCTCCTTTTTGCAGCCATAAATTTTTCGTAAGTAGGACTTTGAGAACGACAAACAAACAGAGACATAAAACAGATAAATACAGACGTAAACACACACATAAACACAGACACACACAGACCCAAAAACACAGATAAACACAGACGTTAAAAAAACAGACAAACACAGACATCCAGATAAATTCATACACTAAGAAAAATAAACGAACAAACAGGCAAATATTACAACAATGGCAGAGACAAAAATATAAAAAACTCACTGAAATCAGAAAGCTTCTCCTTTTCAAATCAAAAACCATCTACCCTAACCTACCCTAACCTACCCTAACCTACCCTACCCTAACCTAACCTACCCTACCCTACCCTACCCTACCCTAACGTACCCTACCCTAACCTACCCTACCCTAACCTACCTTACCCTACCCTACCTTAACCTACCCTACCCTACCCTAACGTACCCTACCCTAACCTACCCTACCCTAACCTACCCTACCCTAACGTACCCTACCCTAACGTACCCTACCCTAACCTACCTTACCCTACCCTACCCTACCCTAACGTACCCTACCCTAACGTACCCTACCCAACCCTACCCTACCCTACCCTACCCTAACGTACCCTACCCTAACGTACCCTTCCCTAACGTACCCTACCCTAACGTACCATTACCATAACGTACCCTACCCTAACCTACCCTACCCTAACCTACCTTACCCTACCCTACTCTACCCTACCCTACCCTACCCTAACCTACCCTACCCTAACCTACCCTACCTTACCCTAACCCTAGCCTACCCTAACGTACCCTACCCTAACGTACCCTACCCTAACGTACCCTACCCTAACCTACCCTACCCTACCCTACCCTACCCTACCCTACCCTAACCTACCCTACCCTAACCTACCCTACCCTACCCTACCCTACACTACCCTACCCTAACGTACCCTACCCTAACCTACCCTACCCTACCCTAACGTACCCTACCCTAACGTACCCTACCCTAACGTACCCTACCCAACCCTACCCTACCCTCCCCTACCCTAACGTACCCTACCCTAAATTACCCTACCCTACCCTAACCTACCCTACCCTAACTTACCCTACCCTAACCTCCCCTACCCTAACCTACCCTACCCTAACCTCCCCTAACCTACCCTACCCTACCCTAACGTACCCTACCCTAACGTACCCTACCCTAACCTACCCTAACCTAACCTAATCTACCCTACCCTAACCTCCCCTACCCTACCCTAAACTACCCTACTCTAACCTAACCTAACCTAACCTAACCTAACCTAACCTAACCTAATCTAATCTACCCTAACCTCCCCTACCCTACCCTAAACTACCCTACTCTAACCTAACCTAACCTACTCTACCTTACCCTACCCTAACCTTACCTAACCTGTTTCAATTCAATTCAATTCAATTCAACCTAACCTAACCTAACCTAACCTAACCTAACCTAATCTACCCTACCCTAACCTACCCTAACCTAACCTAACCTACTCTAACTTACCCTACCCTAACCTTACCTAACCTGTTTCAATTCAATTCAATTCAATTCAACCTAACCTAACCTAACCCAACCCAACCCAACCCAACCCAACCCAACCTAACCTAACCTAACCTAACCTAACCTAACCTAAACTAACCTTCACAAACACACGTATAGCGTCAAATAGCGGCACTCACTCCACGGTCAATGGCTCGTTACTCGATCCTGTCTATCCATATGCAGGAAAAAATAATATGTTTTATAGCGTTTCATTGTTCCCTTCAGCTCTAACTCTCAATTGGTGGGGGATACAGGGGACAAGTATTGCGTGTGTGTGTGTGTGTGTGTGTGTGTGTGAGGGCGGGGTGTAAGGGTGGGGAAGGGGGAATTGTTTTGGTTATCGTGTTCGTTTTTGTTTGTGACTCTCTCTCTCTCTCTCTCTCTCTCTCTCTCTCTCTCTCTCACCCCCATTGAATTCACTAGAAGGAACAATTTTACCCTCAGAAATAAACCCCTGAAACTGTTACTTGAATTTTACCTTCAACTTCTGGTGAGAGTAATTTTCACACCGTGTAAAACTAAACCGGGATTTTGGAGATTGAAGGATATTCTATACCCACAAAGTTACAGTTTTCTTTTATTTGTTACTTTGTGGTTCCGTAGTGATACATACAGCGGACACACACACACACACACGGGAACTTCATGTGTAGGAGGAGCAGGATACATGAATATAAATGGAAGTAGTTGAGGACAGATAAAACAAACTTTCCATCTGGTGTAACTTTCATTTCCTCCATCATCTGCATGTTGTTGATCTCTTACTTCTCTTACTTATATACTGTTTGTGTCAGTCTTTATCATCACCACCACTACCATAACAGCCATCACCACCACTACCATAACAGTCATCACCACCACCACCACCACCACCAACATAACAGCCATCACCACCACTACCATAACAGCCATCACCATCACTACCATAACAGCCATCACCACCACCACCACCACCACCACCACCACTACCATAACAGCCATCACCACCACCACCACCACCACCACAGCAACCACCACCACCACCACCACCACCACAGCAACTTCTATTATCACCACAGCAACCACTATCATCACCACAGCAACCACTATCATCACAGCAACCACTATTATCACCACAGCAACCACTATCATCACCACAGCAACCACTATTATCACCACAGCAACTACCACCACCATCATTGTTATAAAGGAAATGTAAAAAATAAAGTGTTGTGTAATTCATGTTATTTCAACTTTCTATGGACTTTGTAATGACGTAACGACGTAATTCTGGCCAGGAAGTCAACATCCCGTGAGTGGTGCTGTAATGTTTAGTCCTCCGGAGTGAACGTAACAACATCTCAAGACAAACCAACAACTTATAGTCACCACACCAGTAAGTTTGTGTGAATATTCTGGTGTGGTTGCTGGTTCACTTGCCTCTGTTGTGTTCGCTGCGTAAGTTTGTTTCCTCGTTCTCGTTAGTTGAGTGAAAGCGACATGGGCAGCCCTGTATGTCCGCGCTCATTAACAAACTGTAGTGCAAAGTTCATCAAACAAGCTGGTCGCTGCAGGTTGGCAGGATATACTATATGAGAGCTCGATGATGTTGGCAAGTAAAGTGTGTGTGTGTGTGTACGGTACTGTTGATCGAGTTTGTATTCTTTGTTCCAACAGTATTTCTTATATTGTTATGTTTACACCAACACTGATGCCCTATAAGGTGTAACACCTGGCACAAGAGTACCCCGCTAGCAGTCGTGTGTCGTTCACAAGAAATTACCTTTTTGTATCTGGCTCCTCTGTTTGTGAGAATTATGTCCCTTCAGGAGCATGAAATTGCTTTGGGAAAGACATATACGTTCAGGAACGTGATCTCTTTCTATGAATATAAAATCCATTTACAAGCAGGAAACCTCTTCAGGGCAGAGAGGTCTCTAGGGGACACACATCCCATTCAGAAGCACGGAGCTCCCGAAGGGGTGTGGGTGAGGGTTGGGCCTGGGAGTGGAGGGGGCTGGTTTAAAGTACCATCACGCCCCTTGGAAATCAAGTGCTTCCGTCAGGAGGACGCAGCCCCCCCCAGAACCATCTCCACGTTGGTATTTATTTGTAGTTAGACGTCGTGTAGAAGGTGATTCATATGTGAAGTAAAATGATGAGGAGACGAAGATGTAAAGAGAAACACAGGTACACCAATTAAGGTACAGGTGTAGGGGGATGAGGGAAAGGGTGGAGAGGTGCTTAATTAGGGGAGGAGTGGGACGAGAAGTAGAGTGTGGTAGACCTGAGAGAGAGAGTGGGAGTGAGAGAGAGAGAGAGGTGAGGAAACTCTGGGTGGGTGCGTCTTTTTTCATGTGTGTGTTAATATATGTTTTGTCTGTTTTTGTTTTTTTGTGTATGCGTGTGTGTGTGTGTTCATGTACATGTGTGTGTGCGTATACGTGTGTTATGTGGATGTGTATACATATTTACATGAGTAGGAATTTATATTTAAACAGAAGATTAACACAGTATAAAAAAGCAGAAAATATCATTCAGGTGTTAATTAAAAGAGGTTTATATAACAAGACAGGTGGCCTTTGTCCTCACCTGTTATCCCTGACCTAACAGACAGACAGACAGACAGACAGATAGATAGACAGACAGACAGACTCATCTATTCAAATCGAAGGGAGTGATCCCATGCCTTCCGGGCGGCCTAACATAGGAGGCAGCGTGAGGCACAGATCAACATTTGATCAAAAATAAGCTTTCTCTATTTTTTAGTTCAAAGTGTGATCGCTGACGGACTGACTCACATAAAAGAGAAGGGAGAAAGAGGGGTAAGAGATGGAGGAAGGGAAGGGGAGGGGAGGGAGGGAGAGAAAGAAGGGGGTAAAGGGAATAGGAGGTAAAGATCAACCCAGACAAGAGGAAACAACAAGAAGAGTTTGTTAGGTTAGGTCAGGGGGGAACAGGGTCAGGGGAGGAGGGTAGGAGAGTGGCAAAGATGCTGTTCATGGACAGAATGAGGTCAGGGGGAATACAAGGTCAGGGGGATGGAAGACGAGGTGAAGGAGAAAGATAAGTTCATGGAGGAGGACAAGACGAGGCTGACCTGGGATAACAACAGGAGGCCATCAGGACGAGGCCAAAAGAGGACTCAAGATTACATTGGGGTGGACAAGAGGTTCAGAAAATTAGAGAGGTTGGTTAAGATGAGGGGTTGGCAGGAGGACAAGAGGAACGGATGATTAGGGGAAGGAAGTGGGAGATGAGAGGCTTGGTGTAGTGAGGAAGAGGAGGGGGAGGAACAGGGTGGAGGAGGGGTGGAAGGACGAAGAGGGGGGTAGAGGAGGGAAGGATAGAAAAGGGGGGTGGAAGAGACGGACAAAGAGAGAGGATGGAGGGAAGGGTGCAGGAGGGAGGAAGGACGAAGAGAAGGTCGAAGAGAAAAGGAGAAAGAACTAGGGGCGGAGAAAGGGGAGGAGAATGAAGAAGGAGGGGGGGAATAGGGAGAAGCAGGAGGTAGAGTAGGTGAGGAGGATAGAGACAAGGTGATAAGGAGGAGAGGTAGGGGAAGGCATAGGAAGGGGAGGTGAAGAGGAAGTGAAAATGAGGATGGGGTGGAGGAGAGAACGGGAAATGGAGGAGGAGGATAATAGGAAGGGAAATTGAGGAATAACGGAAGAGAAAGGGAGGAAGGTGAAAGAGTGACATTATCGAGATGAGGACGCTAACCTAACCTAACCTAACCTTACCTAACCTAACCTCACTTATGGTGCTGTAGTAATCAGCCTGTTTGTCAGAGTAATTCTACATAATCACTATTAGCGAGACGCCTCTAAAGGAAAGGTAATTAACTACATTTACTGTACAGTGAATTAATTACATTTTATTTGATTGAAATTAAAACTTGAATTAACATTATCGTTGTACTATTAAAGTGAAAGTAATTCATTACTTTGACGAACCAGTGCCACAAGGAGGAGCTGATGTAATTTGCCTTTGTCAGTAATGCATTTTAGTCCTATACATACTTTGTGTGTGTGTGTGTGTGTGTGTGTGTGTGTGTGTGTGTGTGTGTGTGCGTGTGTGTGTGTGTGTACGTACGTATATACTCACACATAGTTATAAATGACTCCGGATTGAGAAGGAATTGCCTCGCAAGAATCGTAATGTCTTGTGCATAAAAAACAACGATGGCAAAACATAAGTTAGTTCACTTAAAAGAGTTTCTCGTAGATCTCAAGCATAAGATGTCTTCTTTGAACTACTTAAGAAAATGGACAAAAGTCTTACAATGTTTTTGAGAAGGAAAGTGAAGCTGGACTCACGACACATTACAGGTTGATGACATTTATCATCAACCTATCGATGTGATGCCCGTGTTAAAGGGGGTAAGGGCTGCGTTAAAGGGGGTAAGGGCTGCTGTCTAGGGAAATCTTCGAAACTTTTTTCCTTTCTTTCGAAGTAGAAATTTAATTTCATCCAAATGATATGAGTGTTGCCTTGGTTTAAGACAAGGACTTATATCACCTCGGGATGTGAACACAATACTCACAAGAGGTAGAGCGGGTTCAGCTCACACTATGACACATTGTGTAAATATCACAGACTCTCAGTGTTGACCCGCCTGGAGCAGCGGGCGCCAGGCATTTATCATCGGGACAGAATTTAAGTTGGATATTTGTGGAGTGAAAAGGTAGAGTAAAATGTTGAGGATTACAACATACCACGACCTCTGTAATGCTGCATTCGTGTAGTTACAAAATACAGAGTTAGTCACTTTACCACCTGATGTACAACTAACACCTCGGGAAATCTTTCAGACTTAGCACCAATTAAGGGATGAACGTGCAACACCTACAGTCCCCAGATGAAGTTGTAGACTCCCAGAAGATCAGCCTCACCAAGGTCAGCTAAGAGGAAACGCCTTAATGATATCATTAATAGTGAGAGACAGCCAGGCTACAGGGGTGTAACGGGAGGTAATGGGCCACACGCTGAGCTAAGCGGCTGGGGATCAAATCAGAGGAACACAATCCTCCTTTACTAGCCCAGACGTTAACTGATTACTGTTGGAGGAAACTATCGACTGTGTGAGTAATATAGTTCAGCGTAATTACACACAGGAGTCAATCTTTCGCGTCCAAGAGGTCATGAGAGCAAAGAGAAGCTTATACAGGAGGTATGGGTTGTCATGCTACACACACCCTAGTCTGGTGATCAACACTTCACAGAATCGACATCTCATCACTGCTCAGGTGGCTGGTGGCACTTCTGGATCCTCGGGGAGCTGCACAACTAAAGAGAGAAAAGAGGAAGTGGGGCCAACCTTTTGTCCTCATCTTCCCCTTCTCCTCCCTCCTGCCCTCCAGCTAACCTGCTCTCTGACCTTACATCACTTCCTCTGACTAACCTTATGTCCCCCACACCAGGCTCTCCCTTACGTCTTTCATCTAACCTGTTGCTTGCTGTGATGCAACGTTTGCAGTTCCCAGTGACTCACTCAGGCTGTGAGCGAGTCATTCTCCTCAACCTCAATGTTGACGTTCCACTTGTGTGTGTATAAAGGATCCACTTCCACTCTCTCTGTGTCCCTCACATGGGCCATTCCCCACCATCCTGACAAATTACCCATCCTCGTGCTCGTACCACAACCTGACCACAAACCTGGACTCCAGCACCCTAATCTCGCCTCTCCCCCTCCCCTTCCCCCCTTCCTCTCTCCCCTTCTCCTCCCCCTCTCCCCTTCCCAACAGCCTGTCGTCAAAACACCCACCCGTGTGCCTTCATCTCCTCTATTTAGTTTACTCTCCACTTTTGTTTGGGCTTAATACTCTCGCTCTCCTCTTTGGTCGTTCACCGTCCCACCTCTCAGTGCTTACCAGGGACGAGTGTTACAGGCGTCTTTGTTGATAGTAATTACGACTTCCCACGAAACGAGGAGTGAGTGGGTTGCTGGAGACTTCAAAGCCACGACTAATGTTACTATTTAAAACCAACACCGCATGGGTACGTGGTTTAAGATGTAAAGTGAGAGTCAGTGTCTTAGTTTGTGAGGCGTAAGATCTCAACAGTAAGAGTGTAAACAAACTGTTGTCGTCAACTTGGTAAGTGAGCAAAATATACTCTGGGTTTTGAAGCCTCATACTCGCGAGTCTCTGACGGTAATTTAGTGTCATCAGCCTCCAGTGAAAACCACAACTGAGCGTATAGGAAGGATGTCGGTCTTCCACCACGAAAGGAATGACTTAAGTGTCGTATTTATTCATATCGTGGTTTCTTAACCTCTCAATGTCCCTCTACTAGGAATAAATCTTCATATCCTTTCTTTTAACTTTAAATGAGAACTCCACCAGACAGTATTGAGAAATAAAATCATGATATCAACGGACGTGACCGTGAAGCGCTCAAAGTTTCTCCATTAAAGAAGTGAAGACATCGCCAGGCAGCCAATTAGTGAATAGTTCATATAAGAGCGAAATATATCTTTGTTGCTCTACTGCTTGTCCTCCAGATAATGTTTTGTTTTTATATTATTACCACTGCCACCCACCAAGGATTTTTATTATGTTCTATGCTGCCTCTCCTCTGTAAGTGTATAACGTTAAGTGACTTGTCTGTATAGAGTATATCTGTGTTACTTTAGGATAATTTTAGAACTGTATAGCCGTTAACACCTTGTTTAACTCTTCACGACTCAGAGGAATCTCATTTTGTCTCGAAATAAGTTAATAAAATAATCAATCTCTGAATCATTACTTGAGTGTGATTATTAACGTGTATAAGAACATTAGGTTTTCACATATATAAAATAATATTAAGCGATTCTTAAAACGATAGTAAGAACAACTTAATCTTCACTGTTGCAAGCCTCATGGCGCTGGGTGTCCGGAATCACGAAAACACAGACCCTCCCATCAATCATCGTGTTTCAGTCTCTGTAGCTGCTGTGATGGATGTGTTCAACTACAACAAGGCCACAAAGATTTACACTTGGTTTACGCTTGTCGCTTCACACCATCAGCAACACATCCCTCACCTTACACGACCCCAGCCCAGCCGGCAACTTGAAACATAACAGTGAGTTCCTCATATTATTCGTTTGTACACAACACGGTGTGAGTGGATTTGTCTCTCTCTCTCTCTCTCTCTCTCTCTCTCTCTCTCTCTCTCTCTCTCTCACGAGTAATCCAATATGTTAAAAAATCGTATCCCTTCACATCCCTAAATAGTTGATCATATTTGATGTGTTCAACTCCACTCCTGTATTGTGAAAATCTTTCTATATTCAACACACAAATGATAGTAGATGTTGATTAAGGCTGTGAGAGTTGTGTAGTGTGTCATTACTTCTGTGGTTAATAGAATGTAATAAATGAGCAACAATATTAAACAGGAGTATGTTGAAAACAAAACAACTTACAACAAGAAATTTTTCAAAAGTATAATTTTCATAAAATAAGAAAAGGAGCTTTTTGGTAAACTCCAGGGAGGGTCTGTGAGTGTTCGAGTGTAGTGCTTGAAACAATGTTTTCAGCTAACACAAAATATCTTCAGTGTGCAAAAGCCTTCCCCTTTCCATTAATCTTTCAGCAGGACCATCAGGCGTGGGAGGGTTTAGGTAGGCGCTCACAGCTACACCAAATATTTTTTGCCTTGAGCCGCACAGATACGTCAGCAGATGATGCCGGCAAAATAGCTTAAAAGTAAAGGCTTTTTTACTGAGCTGGTTATTTACACACAAGAACTCGGTGATTCCCCTGACACACCTGGCATATTCAGTAAAGCTGATTTAGTCAAACACGACTCTAACGCTCTGCAAACACTGAGTAAAGTCAGCTGTGTGTACGGTGCCGGAACTCAGAATACCTGGTCACGGGCGCCTCTGTCCCAGGGCGAGCACTGTTCCAGGATGGTGCGTCCACATCTATTATTACCTTCAACCAAATTGCAGTATAATATTTTCGTATCATTCCATTTAAACATGGCAAGAGCGGGAATGACTAGACGCCTTCACACTACCAGAAAAGTGATACAGTTTTCGTCTTAGAAGTCTACTGAGGCATCATTAAAGCTTTTATCACCTCAACATGATTAGAAGAACACGGGGAGCAGAGAAACATGTTCATTACACTCCTCTTAAGTATGGCTAGACGAGCTTCACCATCACTATAGATGCCTTCAAACTAAAATAAGTCTCGTCTGGTAAAAACTTTATTCTGAGATTTCCTTTATGTTCAGAATGATGAGCTAAGAGGAGGGTAGAGACTCGGCCCAGAGATGTTGGCCAGGAGTTGACACGGAAACACGAGATGAACAATTTGTTTAAATAATTCTCATGGTTTATTTCCTCGCTGATGATGTTCGTTTTGGCCTGCTTCCATCACCTCCCTCAGTTGGTGTACATGACAGTGATTCTCAACACAAACACACATGCCCTGACTGTCTGTATGGTTAATATTACCTTTAACTGGAGGTTTTAGGAGACACTTAAATAACTTCCTTAAGCTATGGTTCAAAGATGGCAGCTATAACAGAGATAAAATTACACTAAAAAACTACCGTAAATATATACAGTACAATACATGGTGACGTTGATTCTCGTAGACCAGGTGACCAAGAACTAGTCATTGTTAGTGTTAAAGCGCGGTTAAAAAATACTAGTCCTCAAACATGAAAAACATCCATCAGCCAACGCAGCCAGAAATAATGTTCAAGTCTGGGTGAATGAGGAGACGAGAGGTACACAAAACAAGTGAGGTGAAGGTGAGGGGTGGAGAGACAACACCTGTGGACCAGTGTGACTGTCTCCTGTCCTCCTCAACACGTCCTAACACCCGCAACACTTGGTCGTCTCTGTGATACTTATGAAGAAATAAAAACTATGGCAAATCTGTTGACAAAATATCCGCTAGTGACATACATTTGTTGACAACGAGAGAGATGTCCCTTTATCATAAGCGGATAAAAGTATTAGGTAAATCATGTGTTGTATGTAAATCACACACACAGATTATCACAGGCTTACTTGAGTTAGGTGAATATTGCGTCGGGATAAAATTCTTCTCTGACTCAACTTAGTGTAATGCGGCATAAGTGAACTGGCGGCAGTATATTGTCACTTCACACACTGGGTTCTCATTAACGCGCCTGCGGGTCCGTATATACCTAGTGATGTTTACAGTCGGTTTTGTATTATATTTCATGTAGTTAAGTTGGCATTACATAGTCACTTGGTACACTGAACCCCTGAAGCCCAAGATCCCTGAATCCCTGGACCCTTGAACCCCTAAAACCCTGGACCCCGAGGTTCATATAAACTCCGGCACATATTAACTCAAAGCCACGACACTTGTGGGACAATTCAACTTCATGACGCCATGTTTGTTGACATACTGTAATTATTTGAATTCATGTCACAGTTGTAATGTAATTTCCCTCAATACACATCTACTTACTCCTGAAGTGTAATCAAAGCAGTTCTATTAACGCGTACGTGCTAATGCAATAAAAAACGCGTTTACAATAAATGATAAAGATTGTACAATGGAGAAATAAATTCTCTCTCTGTGTTGTCCTGCTAAAATTAAGGTCATTTATATTCACGTGTTTTGTCGTGATGTAATAATTGTTGTTTTACCATTACATTTTCATCTCGTTATTATTTTATTCGTGTTATTTGTTAATTGTATCTGTTCTATATGCATTATCTTATTTGTATAATTTGTTCATTTTATCTAATTTTTCAATCATTCGTTATTGGTGGAAATTAGTGAATGGCAATTATATACGCGTGTGTGTGGGGTGGGGGGGGGGGGTGCTGTTTCATTATTTTAAAAGTGTTTGTGAGTATGTGTTTGTGTGTGTGTGTGTGTGTGTTATTTGTGTGTAATTGTATATGCGTGTATGTCTCTAAAAACATTAATACATGTATGTATGTTTGTTTGATTAAGCCTCATGTATGTACACTGTATATATTGTACTCCTTCATATGATTTTAACTCTTTCCTCTCCCTCACTCTCCCTCCCAACACCTCCACCTCTCCCTCACTCTCCCTTCCAACACCTCCACCACTCCCTCACTCTCCCTCCCAACACCTCCACCACTCCCTCACTCTCCCTTCCAACACCTCCACCACTCCCTCACTCTCCCTCCCAACACCTCCACCTCTCCCTCACTCTCCCTCCCAACACCTCCACCTCTCCTTCACTCTCCCTTCCAACACCTCCACCTCTCCCTCACTCTTCCTCCCAACACCTCCACCTCTCCCTCACTCTCCCTCCCAACACCTCCGCCACTCCCTCACTCTCCCTCCCAACACCTCCACCTCTCCCTCACTCTCCCTCCCAACACCTCCACCACTCCCTCATTCTCCCTCCCAACACCTCCACCTCTCCCTCACTCTCCCTCCCAACACCTCCACCTCTCCCCCACTCTTCCTCCCAACACCTCCACCTCTCCCTCACTCTCCCTCCCAACACCTCCACCTCTCCCTCACTCTCCCTCCCAACACCTCCACCACTCCCTCACTCTCCCTCCCAACACCTCCACCACTCCCTCACTCTCCCTCCCAACACCTCCACCTCTCCCTCACTCTCCCTCCCAACACCTCCACCACTCCCTCTCCCTTCCAACACCTCCACCTCTCCCTCACTCTCCCTCCCAACACCTCCACCTCTCCCTCACTCTCCCTCCCAACACCTCCACCACTCCCTCACTCTCCCTCCCAACACCTCCACCTCTCCCTCACTCTCCCTCCCAACACCTCCACCTCTCCCTCACTCTCCCTCCCAACACCTCCACCTCTCCTTCACTCTCCCTCCCAACACCTCCACCTCTCCCTCACTCTCCCTCCCAACACCTCCACCTCTCCTTCACTCTCCCTTCCAACACCTCCACCTCTCCCTCACTCTCCCTCCCAACACCTCCACCTCTCCCTCACTCTCCCTCCCAACACCTCCGCCACTCCCTCACTCTCCCTCCCAACACCTCCACCTCTCCCTCACTCTCCCTCCCAACACCTCCACCTCTCCCCCACTCTCCCTCCCAACACCTCCACCTCTCCCTCACTCTCCCGCCCAACACCTCCACCACTCCCTCACTCTCCCTCCCAACACCTCCACCACTCCCCCACTCTCCCTCCCAACACCTCCACCTCTCCCTCACTCTCCCTCCCAACACCTCCACCTCTCCCTCGCTCTCCCTCCCAACACCTCCACCACTCCCCCACTCTCCCTCCCAACACCTCCACCACTCCCTCACTCTCCCTCCCAACACCTCCACCTCTCCCTCACTCTCCCTCCCAACACCTCCACCACTCCCTCACTCTCCCTCCCAACACCTCCACCACTCCCTCACTCTCCCTCCCAACACCTCCACCTCTCCCTCACTCTCCCTCCCAACACCTCCACCACTCCCCCACTCTCCCTCCCAACACCTCCACCACTCCCTCACTCTCCCTCCCAACACCTCCACTTCTCCCTCACTCTCCCTCCCAACACCTCCACCTCTCACTCCCTCTCTTTTACCATTCCTCTCTCGTTGAAGGATAGTCCCAGCCTCAACCTCCCCTGATTCTTCCTCTCCTTCTCCCCTCTCCCTCCTTCCCTCCCTTTTTTCTCCTCTCCCCTCTATCTCTCATTTCCTCTCCCCTGCTCTTTCCTCCATATTTCTCTTTATTTCTCCCTTCACTCTCCTCTGTCTCCACCCCCTTCCTTCCTTCCTTACCTCTTCACTCTTGTTTCTCTCCCCTTCTCGCTTCCTCTCCTCCCTCTGCCTCCCCTTCTTACCCTCCCCTCTCCACTCCCCTGAATCACACAAGTATATACCATCATACCATAACCTCTACCCTTCTCCCATCCCCTTTCCCTTCCTCTTGCTACCCTCTTTCCCCTCCCCAACCCCCCCTCCCCATTTCTTCCATCCCTCCCCCTGACATCATACATAATAAATCCCCCTCCCATGTCCCCTACTCTCTCCTCATTCCGTTCCCCTCCTACCTCTCCCTTCCCCCACCCCTTACTCTATTACCTTTCCCATTATCTTAACCTCTTCTCACCCCCTACCCTCCCCCTACCCTCCCCCTTCCCTCCCCCTTCCCTCCCTCTCCCCCCGCACTCATAAAATTTGCCTGATCTTTTCTTCACTCTCCATTTCTTCGTGCGCTTCGAAACCTCTTTTGATTTCATTCTACCTCTGAAGTCCTTTTTTTAACCCACGGTGGATTAGTGAATGTAACCCACGGTGGACCAATGAATGTAACCCACGGTGGACCAGTGAATGTAAACCGCAGTGGCTCATTGAATGTAACCCACTGTGGGCCGATCAATGTAACCCATGGTGGGCCAGTGAATATAACCCACAGTGGGCCAGTGAATGTAACCTACAGTGGGCCAGTGAATGTAACCCACAATGGGCCACTGAATGTAACCCACAGTGGGCCAGTGAATGTAACCCACAGTGGGCCAGTGAATATAACCCACAGTGGGCCAGTGAATATAACCCACAGTGGGCCAGTGAATATAACCCACAGTGGGCCAGTGATTGTAACAAATATTGAGGTCTTTCTGTGGCTTTGCACTTTATGTTCTTCCTAACCTTGAACGAGCACAACGCACACACTCTTCTCTCACTATACTTCTTGCTGTCTTTATATCTATATCGGTCTGTCTGTCTGTCTGTCTCCTTGTCTGACTGCCTGTGTGTGTGCGTGTGTGTAATAATAATAATAATAATAATAATTAACGGTTTATTGAAAGAGCATGGCAGCCGGAAGACTGAAAATATACAGTTACATAATAGGGGAATGGGTCTCTTGATTGAAAAATAATATACAAGTAACATAAGTGATACAAATATGTTATATAATAACTAGGTGGGGAGAAGCTCAAACTACAGGGCATTTCAACAGTGACAGTGCAAAAGGGTAAGATTGACTGGGAATGAATACACTGGTTGATTACGAGTTGTTGATAATTTTTACAATGGTTGGGGCCGGGCTGCTCTTACTGTATAGCGATCAGTACGTCCTCGTATGGGCTGGATGCGGTTGTGGTGTAGAACAGCAATTCGTGGACGAGGGATCTCGGGGGCTAGTAGGAGCCGGTGTCGAGGATGGTGCAGAAGCTTCTCACCAAATTTGCAGGTGAGGTCGTGGTGATGGTCAGAGAGAGCCGAGAGGGTCAGTGTGTTGAGCGCTTCTTGATATGTGGGGTAGGAAGGGGAGAGAATAATCTTGCATGTCCTTTTTTGCACTTTTTCTAGGTGTTTACGTTGTGTGGCATTTAGGGAGGAAGACCAGGTGGGGGAGGCATAGGTGAGCTTGGGAAGTATGAATGTTGAGTAAACACTGAGGAGCTCGGACACAGGAACTCCGAGGGACTTGAGGCGGCGAAGGAGGTGGAGACGGAAACTGGAGGATTTGACAACTTCACTGACATGTATTTTCCAATTTAGTTTGTTGTCTATGGTGACGCCGAGGAGCTTAGTGGAGTCTACAACCTGGATTGTGTTGGGGCCTAAAGTAATGGAAGGGGGTGGGACAACGTCGGAGGAGAGGTTGATGTGCATAACCATGGTCTTGGTAAGGTTGATTGGTGACGTGGTTGTTGATGGCTCAATTTTGGAGACTGTTCAATTAATCCTGGAGGGCTGTGTAGTCGTGAGCCGAGTTGTTGACAATGATCCCAATGGTGGAGTCGTCGACAGATTTCCAGCGAGCAGAGGTTTCTCTTAGGGCATCAGTGATAAACATAAGGAAGCAGAGCGGTCCCATCTTTGTGTCTTGGGGGACACCACAGGTGAGTAACTGAAAGGTGGAGACAGCCCCTAGGAAGCGAACGGCTTGGCGTCGGTCACTGAGGAATTCTGTAAGCCATGGTATAAGACTTCTTCGAAACCCGTGTGTAAACGCCTTGGTTAAGGACGTTCAGGTGACGGGCAAGTCGAAGGGAATGATTGAAACTCGCCTTTTGACGCATTCAATATTTATTGATGTGGTCAAAACCTGCAGAGAACAAGGCGTTCATTAGTATTACATGGTGATCTATCTGATACATAAGTAGTTAGTCTCAGACGATTTCATCTTAATTACAATTGATTATTAAGCATAGTGACATGATACAAAGTTCATAATTCTATTAATCTTAGTATACTTCGTTCCGCATTGTCTTATTTCTCCAGATAAGGCAGAAACGAGTAGGCATAATTAGTCCACAATATTTCAGTACTGAGGGGCAAGTCATCACTTTGGCTGTACTTACAAGTGCGGGTCAATACGAACCAGTATGGTGTTCCAAGGGACAATAGTATTGTGTAAATTGTTCCAGCACAAAACTCGGCCAGGATTGGGAGTCGGTGTTTACCACTGAGGGCTGGTGGCTGCATGGTCCTCACAGCATCACTTGAGAAGGCGATCTGCATCATGGAGGCCAGGCGGCCACACTACCCTTTAAACCATACACTCAGTAGAATCAGGGCATCTTGTTTGTGCAGGTCGTGTGGGGGGGGGGGGGAGGGGGCGGCGCACGTGGTCGCAGGCTGATAGATTGAATGTTTGTTCGGGTAAGGCAACGCCAGCACTGTAGTTGAAGCCAGCGGCGATAACATCGAGGTCGATAGCTTTGTTGATGATTAAATTGTGGTGGACTAGGTCAAATGCTTTTGTGAAGTCAATGAAGGCGACAGTCACAGACGTTTTTCGTTTTTACAGATGGCGGTATAAGTAGTCGAGAAAGCTGACTAGACAGTGAGTGGTGGAGGAAGTTTTCATATTGCCAAATTGCTGAGGATCAATGGCGTCTGCAATATCAGCATAAGCCCAGTCAAACATGGAACTTTCACAGGTTAAGCTGGGTACTGGAGTAATTGCCATGGGTCATAGCTCATTTAAGGATTGTAGGCTGGTTGACTTGGGCACTGGTGACACATATGAGGTCTTCCAGTCAGCTGGGCATCTTGCTTGGCTGAGGGAAGCATTGATGATGGAGCAGAAGGGGTGGTGGAGCGCTTTAACTTCAGTTTGTCCAGACGTTTTGCTACTTCAAACTCTTCTACTAAGTCAGTGGGAAAGGGGGCTGGGAGGTAAGCAGGGAGAGTGGTTGTGTCAAGCCGGGGGAGCGTCTGGCATATAGTTGTGAAATGGTTGTTTGATTGCTCAGCTGCCTTACCATTAGTGAGATGGCTAAGGAAGAGGAGGGGGTGTGTCTTATTGTTTAGTCCACAGAGTTCTTTATGCTTACCATACCACTGATTGTTGTTGGTCTGCTTCTGGTGTTGCATCTTGGTTGGGTAGTGAGGCTTCTTTGCAGTGCGTATTTCACGGATGACTTGGTTGCAAAGGGACCTAAAGTGGTTGTGGTCATTGAGATAAAATGCACTGTCTCTCTGTTGCATAAGTCTTTTGATCCGAGGTGTGATCCATTGCAAGTCAGTTGGGTGTGATCTGATGGACTTCTCGGGGAAGAAGTGGTGGTGAGCGTCCGTGATGGTGTTGGTATAATTTATCCATTTGGTGTCCACGTCATCCACACTAAGTACTTCAGTCCAGGGATGGTGAACTATCCACTGCCCGAAGAGACGCACTTCAGAGTCGGTAATCGGCCTGTAGGTCTTGATGTAAGGTCTCTGTACTTGAGTGGGAGTGGCAGCTGGGGACCAGAGCACTGATAGGTGTGTGCTACACCCGATAGGATTGATTTTGCCGCTTACAGCGGCTACTTTATTGTGCACCCCACACTCATCCTGTGAGCGGAAGCGCAAAAGGATTACAGAGTAGAGTTTACAACGGGTCATGATAATTAACCCCCGTTGTCAGGATATTATGGCACTGAATGTTACCCAGTATTTCAATTACATTATTTGTTTAGTTCTATACATAAAGGGTAACTTATTCACAAATGCGTGAGTACAGGCGTGTGAGGCAGTATGTCTGGCCGCACACTTTGTTATTCACATTTGCGTGAGAAGTATTCAAGCACATTGTGTATTTGGTTCTGTACATGAGAACTGATATAGTTACTAAGTGCAAAAAAGTGGATACACTTTTAATATGTCGGCTATCTTACCATTAGAGATGAAGTGTTGTGCCATTTCACACACAGTGTGCTTGGACCTGTCCCTAAAAGGTTCTATCTTCACACAGTCGAGGACGTAGTGTTCAAGTGTGTGGCCATATGTATGGCCACACACTTTACATTTAGTTTTGTTTACATCTGCTTGAGGAACATACTGCCAAAGGTACTTATATCCTAACCTTAATCTAGCGGTAACAACATCTTGTAATCTAGTGATCTTGTTACTTGCTCCATATACATGTTTCACTTGATACATCTCATCATGGTAAACTAGTGCCTGTTTGCACTTGTCTACTTGCGTCAAACTCATCAATAAGTTCTTTCCTAATTACAGTTTTAAGGGTTCTTTTTGACAGACCCAAATTGTATTCAACGGTGTCTTTGTTAGACGCGAGTTTGGCGAAGGCATCAACTCTGTCATGTTTTATGAGGCCTATGTGAGAGGGGATCCACAACAGTTTGACCCTGACACCCCGGTCAACAAGGCACGCATATTTGTGTCTGGCTTCAGAGACAAGAGCGTGACAACCTGAGTCGAGGGTACCAAGGGCAAGTAGTGAGGATAGAGAGTCAGTGATGATGAGACTGTCAGTAACAGTGGTTTCAATGAATTTAATAGCTGTGAGTATGGCAACTAATTCAGTTTGTAGAGTGGATGCCCAGTTGTTAATTCTAACTCCTTTCTCAATTATATTACCGTCAGGTTGAGTCACAACAACAGCAATTCAAGCCCTCCCACAGGCGGTGTTTAGAGATCCATCAGTGTAGATGGTCTGTGTGATATTATCATCAGTCTGTAGAGTGTGTATGTGTTCAAGAGCTCTCAATTTAGCAGTGTGTTTGAGATAAATGCTTTGTATAATTAATTTTTTAGGCGGATATGTCGGTATTGTGATATCGAAGGGAACTGTCCGCCAGGGTGGCAAGAAGCGTTGTTGTGTCTCAACTTTGTACAGGTGGTCTAGTCCAAACATCGTCATATGTGTAGCTGTAGTTTGGATCCATTTAGACTCACCAGTCCCATGGTTCATACATTCTAGCAATTTTAAGGAAACCATGTTATCAGGATCACCACGCAGAAGCCTAAGGGCTAGCATGAGGTTGACTTTAATTATTCTATCTTTAACACTGGGTATACCTAGTTCTTTCCTCATATTAAGTACTTTAGTGCTCATGGGACATCCTGGGATAATTCTGAGGGCTTTATTTTGCATTTTCTCGAGCTTGTCAACGCCTTTCCCGTCACGAATGACCAGGCCTGGTGCGTGGTAATCTATCAGAGATCTTATATAGCCTAGGTACATTGTTTTAACAATTCTAATATTAGCACCATAGTGCGGGCTGTACCCCGCTACACTTTTAAGAGGTCTAAGTCTGTCAGTACATTGGCGGGTTAGCTGTTGTATGGCAGGTAGGGTACAAGGGACGGAAACACCAAGATATTTAAAAGAAGAGACATAGTCAATAGTGTTGTTACCTATCTTGAACTTGGCGGGGCCGCGTTTGCGGTTACCAGCTTGTTTGTTGAACACCTAAGTTTTGTCAGTGGAGATAATAAGACCGAGGTTCTCACAGGCTGCGTATACATGGTTCAGGGTGGTTTGCATTTCACGATGAGTTTTAGTATGTATAAGAATATCATCAGCATAGCTGATTGAGATATTGCTGGGGTTGTCTGGTATTAAATTTAATAATGCACTCATAAGAACATTGAACAAAGTGGGGCTAAGTACTCCACCTTGAGGGGTACCAAGTTGCATATCTTTAACTTCACTTTTGTAACCCTGAAACAGTGCAGCAGCCCTTCTGTTGGTTAGGTAACCACTTATCCAATGTAACAGCCTGCCTCCTATATCCATTTTGGCTAGTTCATTCAATACCATTTGCCTATTGGCAACATCAAATGCAGCTTTTAGGTCAAGAAATGTGGTGTATCTGTGCCTTTCACCACCATGCACAGTTAGGAATGTGGTGATGCAATTATGTACACCTCTACCATGGGTGAAGCCATGTATGTTAGGAGACATGTGTTCTCTGATTCTATATAAGTCTGCCAAGAGCCATCCCCTCAAAGGTTTTACACAGGCGGCTGGTTAGTGATATGGGACGAAAGGCATCAGGCTGTCCTGGTTTCGGTATTGGTACAACAATACTGCTGGTCCATGATGTGGTAGTTGGCCCTCGGCATGACTCATATTGTACAATACCAATAATGGATTGCCTGGGACACGCCTTATTAATCTAACGATGTTGTAGGTGACTCCGTCCTCTCCAGGGGAAGTAGACCTACCATGGCGAGGACGGCGTCAAGCTCCCACTCAGTATATGGAACATCACACTCATTGTGCTGTTTGCCCAGCATGAAGCTAATAAGATTACTTCTCTCTACAGACTTCGCATCAAGGAGTCCCCGAGTCCCAGCTGGTAACATGTCATAGCTCGACACATGAGCCCACTTTGTTATTAGCTCATTCGACTTTTGCAGAGGATTTGGATGGGAGACGTGTCTACTGTATTTACCTCTGATTATGTTTATGTCTTTTCAGGCTTTGCTGAGGGATGTGTGTTGGTTCAGGCTGTTGACATATGTCTCCCATGCATTTTGTCTGAGTTCGTTTACACGTTCCCCGACAGCAGCAAGGGAAGCTTGATACAATTGTAACATTTGAGGTGTTATAATTTGTTTGTAACCCTTACCCACCCTCCTGACCCTAGCCCTGAGTTTTTTCAGCTTAGGGTCATTATAGCACTGCTGTTTTCTCCTTTTTTTGGTGGAGGCATTGTTGGTGAAGTATGCATAAGTCCTATCTATCAGATCGTCAAGGAAACTTTGGTAGTTGTCAGACTTGTAGTCCTTGTACTGGTCATGGATGAAGTCTATGAACTGGCTTTCATATTCTTGCTTGACTGTGATTCTACGTCTGTTGAGTTTACCACCAGTGGGGGTGTCATTGGCTACATGTATACTAGCTTGGATTGGGCTGTGGTCAGACATAAGATCAGTGACAACATCAGAGCTATGAGTTGTGTATGATAGATTAAAGCCAATACATTTGTCTAGACCCCCGCCATAGATGTGTGTTGGTTCATTATTACCTATAATTTGAACATCTTCATATGCGCTGAGAAGTGAGATAAGTCTCCTACCATTGGTGTTAGTGGTGGAGTCACCTAATTTCTTGTGTCTAGTATTCAGGTCACCCATCTGGACAGTGGGCTCAGTGTGTAAAAAGTCTGGGAGATCTGTGTACTGAAGCTGATCTGAGGGAGCATAGGCGTTTAGCACGTTGAGTGTGGAGTTGCCCAGGTGGATAGTGATCCCATGGTACTGAAGGTTGGTAGTCTTTTTGGATACAAGAGGTACATGCGGGAGTGACTTCTTAACATACATCAAACATGTGTGAGTAGAACTAGGATCATAATACACAAAATTGGGCAGACTGGGTGGGGGGCTTACCATTAGGTGTGAGACACTCCTGCAGGCACACAATATCGACGTCCTCAGTCACAACTTTGTGGTGTAGGTCAGGGTATCGTTTTCTAAGGGATGAGATGTTCCAACTCATCACCTTCACCGCTCTGTATCTTTGCCTGGTATTAACACTGGCCATTATGAAATGTATTTGGAACTTTGTCTGGTATTAACACTGGCCATTATGAAATGTATTTGGAAAGAAGCAAAAGGCACTGTATGATACTGTTCTTTTCTACGCTGCCTGTCCCTTCGGCAGGCAGTAGGCCAGTTAACCTTTTTAAAACATTTCTGGAGAATGTACGGCTCAACAATTGTTGTATTTCAGTGGCAGACAACGACACACTTTGGTTACACTCGACATCACCACCATTTTCTGTTTGTGTTTGTTCATCTTTACTGACCATGTCCACAGAGGCATCAGTTGAACTGTTACCAGTATCACTATTTTCCTCTGCGTGGACACTAGTTCCTGGTGGGTCTTGAGTTTCCACATCTGGTACTGACATCTGAATGTCTTCAGTTTGACTGTAATCTTTCCATAGCTACTGCACTGTGTTGGTGGTGTTCTTTTTCTGTAGTGTATCACAGAGGCTCCTTAACATATCTGTTTGAGCTGTAAATTGAACTTTGAGTTCTATAATTTCATTTTTCAAATCATTGATCTCTTCACTTTGTGCGTGTTCACGGGGTGTGTTGGCAGCTACCTGTTGTGTCGGTACGTCTGTGTTGCCCCATGCTGATCTTTCGATGACTGCTGGTGATGATCCTGGAGCTTTGGTGGGGAGGGCAGGCCAGGGGTTGGCCGTGGGGAGTACCCTAGCAGCAGTAGTGTTTCTTGAGACCTGCCTGGGTGGCGGGTCTGGGCGCTGAAGGGGCGTAGGAGCTCTAGGACACTCAGAGTGCCATACAGGAGCTCCAACTGTTTTGCAGTTAATACACTTCTGTTGAATGACACCCCCTTGAGCAACTGTATCTCTGCAAGCCTGTGTTGCATGTTGTCTTGAGCAGAGACCACGCCACGGCTTAGTCGAGGGGCATAATCGGGCCACATGGCCCCAGTGTTGACAATTGTAACACCTCCGGTTAGGGGGCTGATAGAGAGTTACCTTCAGAGTCCGATAGGCACCACGGACTCGAATGGTCTTGGGTGGGTCTTCCGAGCCAACCCAGTCTGCAATGACTGCATTCTTGCCCCTGAGTCGCTTCGTCCTTCTGATGTAGGGATGGGCTTCTAGTAGTGTAGGGGTCTGGTACTGGTCGAGCCCTATGATTATTATGGTTTTCTTGCTCGATGGTTGGGATGATTGTTCCATGGTTATTCCCCTTATGCTATTGGTGAGGAGATCCTGTATGACTGCTGGGTCGTTTCTAATCAGAACATGATCTTGTGTACCGACTCTGAACTGAAACTCAGCCTCAGGATATTTGTCTTCCGCATCGTTCAGCCAGAGATACTTGTCTTCAGGTGATGTACCCTCAGGGAAGTATAATCTTACTCTCATGGGGGGTTGAGGTTGTAGTTGATGGTCTCTAAGTTTTTCTGCCTTTTCGGCCTTCCGCTTGTTCCTGGACTGAACTAGTTGAAAGCCATCCTCTCCGTTGGTGTCAAGGTCAACACCACAGTCGCCTGGCTCACTCAGTGCATCAGGAGAGTTAAAGCGAGCAGCTGGGTCTCCAGTCAACTCAGACATGGTGGAGTTACAGGGCTCGACTTATATGCCTACGTCAGAGGGCCGAGGACTGCTTGGCACTCCTAGGAAGTCAGCGATGTTTGGGAGGCGTAACCCTCTTACAAGACAAGGAAACTGGCATCTACAGCGTGTCAGCGGTGTGAGGGGAAGCCGTGATCGGGCCTCCCGCGTGGAGGGAAGTGGTGTCAGTGCTACAGAGGTAGCAGGAGTGAAGCATTGGTTGAGGTGATTGGTAGTGGTCCGCTAAGTCAGTCAAGATAAGGTCAAGGGTATATTGACCGTGTGTAGGGAAGTTCACACCTTGTGATAGTAGCAGCTGGTCTTGGATATCAGTGGTGTCAATTTCGTTATAATCCCTGCATAATACTTGCTTGGCACATGGGTACCTAACTCTGAGGTGATTGATAAGAATGTCTCTGGTGGGTAACCGGGGTGGATGGTATGCCACACAGTATATGATAGAGGCAGTGTGGCGTGGGTGGGCCCGTGGCACGACCCGTACCCATAATGCCTCCACATCAGCTGGGACTAAAACATCCAGGCGTGATGGGCGAAGTTTATCTTGACAGAAGAGGGCAACGCCCCCTCAGCGTCCATGTGAACGAAGGTGATGAAAGAGTTGATATCCCTCAATATGGCACATTTCAGGAACTATTTGCCAAGCTTTTCATATGGCAACGACGTTGGCAGTGACTGATCGGACTGTAATTGCCAGTTTGTCAAATTTATTTGCTAAGGAAGTGACGTTGGAGAGCAGAAAAGACGGGAAACCGGACCATATTCGGGGAACTTCAGTGTATTGGTACGGTCTGTTAGGAGTAGGTTTCTCTGGTTTTCTAGTGGAATGTGATGGTACTAATGGACTTTTGTTTATGACGTCCTTGTCTAAGGCTGCGAGCATGGAATATGTTCAGTGATTTAAGTTGCTACAACGCTGCAATCAGGATAACCGATCCCATGCTTTAGAAGGTACAGGAAGCGTCTGGAGTAAGTAATTGGTGGACATCTGTTGATATCTGTTGTTGTGAACGGACAGAAGTGTTTGTCCGTGGCGGCCATAAACTCACTGGCGGTGCTTTGAGGGCCAATGACATTGGTAGACATCTGTTAATATTTGTCTAGTCGCAAACACTGCGAGTCCTTGTCACTGGCACTTTGAAGGTGACCGACAAAGCGCCCAGGGTCTGGTGTACGCTGTGAATCTCGCTTGTTTTTGTGCGTTCCTTGGAATACACTATCGGATCACTGTTTGATAACCAATCATTGCACAGATCACTTGAATGTTTTGCCGATAAATCCCGGTTTAGTGTCGCTGGTAGGGAGTTGGGATATAACAGGGACGGGGGAACAGGACCAAACAGACTTGGCGTGGCTGCCAGTTAGGAGTGCCTACAGAACACTGAGGGCTGAGTGATGTGTGTGTGTGTGTGTGTGTGTGTGTGTGTGTGTGTGTGTGTGTTTACCTCCTTGTCTGTCTGTCTGTCTGTCTGTCTGCTCTTAACAATAGTCATCAGAAGACAACAGGTGCGAAGTTACTAAGACTTGGTATAATAGAATCAAGGGTGTGGAAGCAGCGAAGCGAGTGTAGGGAAGGAGGGAGAGAGGGAGAGAAGCGGAAGAGACGACAAGTTCAGTACAGGGAATCGTGTGACAACCAGATTGTATCAGGGGAAATGTTGCAAGAGGGGGAGCAAACTCTCTGTCTGTCTGTCTGTCTCTCTCTCTCTCCGTCCGTCCGTCTGTCTGTTTGTCCGCCCGTCCGTCTGTGTGCTTGTCTGAAGCGAAAGAAAGAAGAAGAAGAATAAGATATTCAGTTTGGAGAAATGTCAGAAAACTGAGGAAGAAAGAAGGACCTCTTACAGTTGATATTGAATATTGATATTGAAACAGTTTATTTAGACAGAAGAACACAGATACAGAGTCGATTAAAAACCATATTAACATGGCTGAGCCAGTTGAGAGCCTCAGCTCGCTTGTAGGCACCTGATATATACTGTACATTTAACTCAAGGAAGTATTATGTAACATTTAGTATCATCTGGATTAGTACAATAGCATGGTGGTAATAAGAACATATCAGAATGTCACAACGGTTATCACTTCGATATATATTTACTATATATTTTTTTTTTTAGTTTTTTACATTTATATTTTCAATGTACAGTATACATAATTTACAATGGAATTGAAAAACATAAATGTGATAAGGGAAGGAAGCAGTATAACATGGGTTGTATTAAGGTAGAACAAGAGGACAGATCTGTCAGGGTTATGTCTTGTTGGCAAATATATTTAATGCAATGGTAATTTCTATCTATCTACAAGATAATTTCTGATAAAACGGTTTTGGTGGTACAATAAAATCAGGTATATAAAGTACGTATTACAAGAAATAGTAATACTTAGACAATAAATATTTTTTTAGAGATGATTTAAAGGAAGGGAGCGTAGTCTTTACTGGGATGTAATTGACAGATTTGTAAACAAATAGGGCACAGCAGTAGGTGTTAATATCCTCGAATTTTAACATTGTTGGTTTTGCGATCATTTTTTTTTTCAAGTAGGTTATTGACCGCCCAACTCTCTTTTGTGCAGTAACCAAGGGATTGTGTTTTTGAAGAACCAGAGGCCCCCCATAGTATGTGACAGTATATCAGGTGTTGGTAAACAAGATCATAATATATTTCTTTCATTGCTGTAAGAGTGAGTGACTGGTGAGTATGATACATGATATCGCACTGTTTATTGACTTTACTGTGAATAGCTTGTATGTGGTTTCTCCAGCTAAGTTTCTCATCAACAATAACCTCAAGGAATTTTGTATTTTGTTCTCGTTTGAGGACTGTATTACCAAGGAACAGGGGGTCCAAATCTGGGGGTAACTTTTTCCTTCTGTGAAAGATCGTGTTGTATGTTTTTTTTGTTTTTTTTGAGGTTTAAGGTCAGTTTATCATGTATTACCCAGGTCCTGACTTTAATCAATTCTGTGTTCATAGTTCTCATCAAGGAATGGATGTCTAAGTTGCTGGTCTAGAGATTACTATCGTCTGCAAATAAGTTGTATTTTATGAGTGTGCTGGCGTGGACTATATCGTTTATGTACAACAAAAACAGAACTGGACCGAGAATTGAACCTTGGGGGACTCCATACAAGATTGGCGAGGAGTCAGATTGGTGGTTATTATAACAGACATACTGCATCCTGTTGGACAGATATGAGGTAAACCAATTGTGGGACAGGCCCTTAACGCCGTAATGTTCAAGCTTTGAAAGGAGGATGGTATGGTCGACAGTATCGAAGGCTTTAGAGAAGTCCAAGAATATACCGACTGCGAACTGACTGTCATCAAAGGAATTTAAGATGTCATTAGTAAAGGATAGCAGAGCACTCTTAGTCAACCTTCTAGCGCTAAATCCAAACTGAGAGTCTGTAAAGATGTTATTGACATTGCAGAAGGAATTTAGTCTACTACATGCTAGCTTCTCCAGTATCTTACTCAAGGCTGGGAGGACTGATATGGGGCGGTAATTCTTGAAGAGACCTTTGTCCCCAGATTTTTTATATGCTGGGTGAACTTTAGCAATTTTCAGTTTATCCGGAAAGACACCACTAGTGAAGGAGGAGTTACAAATGTGTAGGAGAACAGGTAGTAATAAGTGGGCTACTTTCTTAATGGTGCTTATTGGTATATTGTCTTCGCCTGCTGCTGCATCTTTGGACTTTTGGACTTTTTTATGATGGCCAGTAATTCATCTGCTGTGACAGGGGATAAGAACAGCTCATTTTGCTGTCTGTTTTGCAGGTAGGCTCTAAATTCCTCATGGTGATTACTGATGCTCTCTAAAGGTTTTTGCCAACATTAATGAAATAATCATTGAAGTGGTTGGCAATGGGGGAGGCTTCCATTACAACTGAATAATTTATCATAAAGCTGAGTGGGGGGCCGAAGGCTGAGTGTTCCTGTTTTGAATAGAATTGATGATATTCCAGGTTTTCTTACTGTTGCCTGATGCCGACTGGAGCTTATTTGTATAATAGCTACGTCTAGCATTTCTAACTGTTTGAGTTACTCTATTTCTGATACTTCGGTAAGCATCACCATAAGTTATGCATTGAAGATGCAAGAGAAGTTGCAGCTGTTCACGTTAGGGTTGTCGGAGGCATACACATTACACAAGATCCCTCCTAATGAATGCCTCCCTAAGTAGCATGTTGTCAGCGCAGTAGTCTCTGTATTGTACTGAGACTCTACTAGACATTTCAGGTCTTGTGGCTGTTTTATACATGGCCAAAACTAGAAAGTGATCTGAGATATTGTTATAAATAATTCCACTTGCAAGATTGTTATGAGTGTTGTTAGTCCAGATATGATTATCACAGTGGCAGAGGTGGCAGTTACTCTAGTGGGGTTGGTTATAGTGTTGAAGAAGAGCTTATAATGACAGGTAGCAAGAAGGTCTGTTACTGAGGTGTCGGTTTCTGATTTTAATAAATCAAGGTTGAGATTTCCTGTAATGTAGCAACGTTTCCTCTCTGAACCCAAGATAGAGATAAGCTCCGAAAATATATCAGGAAAGTTGTTTACATTAGTGTGGGGTCTTCTGTAGATTACTGCTACTAGGATATTTCGTGTGTCGTTACGCAATTCAGTGAAAACACTCTCCATGTACTCCTCCTGAACCTTTAAATCATCTCTTACAGAAGTGTCATACTTGATATCAACACATAGTGCGACACCACTACTGTGTCGTGACGTGTTGACGCAGTGTCTATTATAATTAGGAATGTTATACAAATGGTGAATATCGTTAGTGAGTTTGGTCTCACAGAACCCAAGTACATCAAATTTGTGGGCAATAGAAGATAAACATTGATCTAAAAAGGTATCTAATTGAAGGGGAATACTGCTGATGTTATGGCTAATTAAGGAGAAGGAATGAGGTAGTAGAAGACTAGAACTAAACTCGGGGGAGTCAGGAAAGTAATAGTTACAGTTGGGGTTGGTGTAACCCAGTGAGTTTTGTAGAAAGGCATCAGGATCAATATGAGGGAGTATTGTGTCGATATCGAGGGTAAAGGGCGTGTAAAACATACGGTCCAGCACATCTAAGGGAACGACACTAGCATCATCATTGTCGGAATATTGATGCTGATTAAGGAACAGCAAAAACTCAGGGTCACTGAGGTGTGAAAAGGGAATGTCAAAGAAAGTTATAATAGTTGGCGGGGGGGGGGGGGTAACGTACTCACAAGTGCTACAACCAACAGAATTAAGATGACTGGGGTTATTGAGGGTGGTTTCCAGGTTGAGTGGGAGGTGCACCTGTCACTTGGTTTTGAAGGTCGCTGGTTTCCACCGCAGAGGGTGGACGTGTAATACCCGAGGCGTCCGGCAGGGGGGGGGGGGGGACTCCACAGGTGATAGCCAGGTTGCGGACAGTGGCAGTGGCTGGTTCCCCCTCAGTGGGGAGGGGGTTCTCGAGGGGATTGGGGGGAGGGGAGGCTGGTACAGCGGGTGGGTGAGTGGGTAGGTTTTATGAGTGAACGTCACGTGTTTCCCTTGTTTCCTGGCTTCTTTAAACTGTCCATTTACTGTTGGCGGGCTTTAGTCGTACCTGGGCATAGCTCCTCGTTGACAAAGGTAGTGGTGCCTTTTAGCTTACTGCGTTGATAGAACACTTGGTCACGGTCAGAGGGAGATGAGAATATTGTTATGATGTCGCGGGGGAGGGAGGGGTTGGATTTCCCGACGCGTTGAACACGGTCAAACATGACTTCAGGAAGTTGAAAATGTTCATTCAGCAGGCGTGAAATTTTGCGCTGGGATGACTCCCAGTTCTCGTGGAGATCTTCGGGGACTCTAGCAAACCTGAGGTTGTTTCGCCACCCTATGTCATCCACATAATCCACCCGGTCTGCTGTTGTAGCTAGATCCGTTTTAATCTTGGAATTCTCCTCGCTCAACTGTTGAACTTGGGTCTTGAGTGTTCGGTTCTCTTTAGCTTCAACGTTCAACTTTGCTTTTAAGTCGCTTATTTCCCCTTACGAGAATTCCAAGCTTCTTCTAACCTTACTTAGCTGGTCAGTGAGACGCCGCTCAGCTTCCTCTAGTTTCCTGATGGTCTTCTTATTCATTTATTGTGTGACGTCCTGTATGAGAGTCCGTTGGACTTCCATTATCACATCAGCCAGCCGTTGTTTCGTGAAATTTGAATTTTTGACACTAGCAGCCAACTTAGACTTATCAGAGTTAGTGAGGGGAGTGTATCTAAGTAGCTGGCAATAGAGAGTCGGTTAAGCTGTGTGGTCAGCTGGCGTGGCCGGCCTGGTGGGGCGGTGGGGTGGACAAGGGCTCGGATTACAAGCCGAGGCACTGAGGAGAATAACAGTCACAGAGTCACAGATTCACCAGCAAATTGATAAATCTATCTACTTAGGAGGATCACAGATATATATTGTACTGTTCACGTCACTCACTAGTGGCTCACGAATCAGATTTTCTAGAAATCAGACTGGGTACTCCTGAAATGGCCGTGTTTATATCTCTCTCTCTCTCTCTCTCTCTCTCTCTCTCTCTCTCTCTCTCTCTCTCTCTCTCTCTCTCTCTCTTAAAAATAAAAGTATAGATGAAACGAAAGGAGAACTCTGGACCCTCTCTCCGGATGGATGATAATGGCAAGAAGCTGAAGAAAGGAATTCTTGGCCTTTCTAAGTATGGCCGCAGTAACGTTATCTCTCAATGAAGAGAGAGAGAGAGAGAGAGAGAGAGAGAGAGAGAACATCTACCTCCATAGCTCCAGATAGATGAACAGTTTCCCAGGCGGCCTCATCTCCCCACCATCACATACCTTTTACATTCCAGGCAACACAACTTTTCCTGCAGTGGACCCGCGAGATACGGCCTAATTTTTTCCACTTAAATTCTGTGTCGCCAGGTGAGGGTCTCGAGTCCCAGCGTGATCAATAAACACCTGCCAACCTGAACTACGGTCTGCCTGTCTCGCGTGTTTGGGGTTGTTGGTGTTTAGTCGTAGTTTACATAGAAGAATGGAGTTACATTGACATAATTTGGATGAGCTGAAATTTAGGCACCCCAGCTTATTTCACCTGAATTTTAGATACCCCAGCTTATTTCACCTGAAGATCAGATACCCCAGTTTAATTCATCTGAATATTAGATGCCCCAGCTTATTTCACCTGAAGATCAGACACCCCAGCTTATTTCACCTGTAAATTAGATACCCCAGCTTATTTCACCTGTAGATTTGATATCACAGCTTATTTCACCTGAAGATTAGATATCACAGCTTATTTCACCTGTAGATTTGATATCACAGGGAAATAAGCTTGGGTATCGGATCTTCTGGTGATTCTATAACTTTGCCGACTTTCTTCTTTTTTTCTTTTTCTAAGTGGATTAGCCCACCCGGGCATAGGTAAATGACCCATATCAGGGCCTGGGGGACGAAGATATATAAAAATAATAATAATAATAATAATAATAATAATAATAATATTAAATAAATGCAAAATAAAAAAGCTCAATAGTGAGAAACGATAGATATACAGTAAGTTGTGTTGTCAAAGTAAGAGAAACAATTAAGACCCTGCAATTTTGCGTAAATGAGGCAGAACGTCAGATGAACAACCTACGACTTGGTCACAATTTTTGTGATGCCAAATGGCAGCAAGATCAATGAATGCCATTTGGGGTCGAGTCCGTTATTGACTTGTTTGTTTACTCACTGGAAGAACTTAAGAGACCTTACAGAGTTAAAGCCACCGTGAATCATTGGCCACCTGACCTATGAATGTTATTTTAATATTATTTACATTGTAGGTTAGCTTAGGTTAAGTTAAGTTAAGTCAGGTTAGGTTAGGTTAGGTTAGGTTAGGTTAGGTTAGGTTTGGTTTGGTTTGGTTTGGTTTGGTTAGGTTAGGTTAAGTTAGGTTAGTTTAGGTTAGGTTAGGTTAGGTTAGGTTTGGTTTGGTTTGGTTTGGTTAGGTTTGGTTAGGTTAGGTAAGGTTAGGTTAGGTTAGGTTAGGTTAGGTTATAATATGACCAAGAAGAAGCATAAACTACATATTATTATAACAGTTGTCTTTATACATAGCCATTATATAAATTATCTTTATCTGACTCTCCCTGTATCATAGTGTTGTTTTGTTCAATAACTGTACTCTGTTATTAATTAATTTGAAGAAAATAATAAAAAGGTTTCTGACTACACCACGTTAATATAAATATGATGTACACGGTTGGTCAGGCACTCCACTAATTGTGAAAGTGATACTTAGTTTAAAATAAGTATTGTGTTATGTGTAGGATTAAAACTAAAGCTTATAAGAGGTACGTAAAATTTTAATATATAAAATACCTTTTCATTAATAATAATAATAATAATAATAATAATTAACGGTTTATTGAAAGAGCTTGGCAGCCAGAAGGCTGAAAATATACAGTTACATATTTGGGGAATGGGTTACGAATTACAAATAATATACAAGTAACATAAGTGACACAGATAAGACATATAATAACTTAGATGGGGAAAAGCTCAAACTACAGTTCATTTCAACATAGTGACAGTGTTACAGTATTACAAGTTATTGATAATTTTTACAATGGTTGGGACTGGGCTGTTCTTATAGCGATCAGTTCGTGCACGTATGGGTTGGATGCGGTTGTGGTGTCGCACAGCAATTCTCGGACAAGGGATCTCAGGTGGTAGTAGGAGCCGGTGTCGGGGATGGTGTAGAAGCTTCTTACCAAATTTGCAGATGAGGTCGTGGTGATGGTCAGTGAGAGTCGAAAGGGTCAGTGTGTTGAGCGCTTCTTGATATGTGGAGTAGGAGGGGGAGAGAATAATCTTGCATGCCCTCTTTTGCACTTTTTCTAGGTGTTTACGTTGTGTGGCATTTAGGGAGGAAGACCAGGTGGGGGAGGCATAGGTGAGCTTGGGAAGTATGAATGTTGTGTAAACACTGAGGAGCTCGTGTGCAGGAACTCCGAGGGACTTGAGTCGGCGGAGGAGGTGGAGACGGAAACTGGAGGATTTGACAACTTCATTGACGTGTGGTTTCCAATTTAGTTTGTTGTCTATGGTGACGCCGAGGAGCTTCGTGGAATCTACAACCTGGAGTGTGTTCGGACCTAGAGTAATGGAAGGAGGTGGGACAATGTCGGAGGAGAGGTTGATGTGCATAACCATGGTCTTGGTATGGTTGATGGTGACATGGTTGTTGGTGGCCCAGTTTTGGAGACTGTTCAATAAATCCTGAAGGGCGGTATAGTTGGGAGCAGAATTGTTGACGCTGATCCCAATGGTGGAGTCGTCGACATATTTCCAGCGAGCAGGGGTTTCTCTTAGGGCATCATTGATGAGCATAAGGAAGCAGAGTGGTCCCATCTTGGTGCCTTGGGGGACGCCACAGGTGAGTGACTGAGAGGTGGAGACAGCCCCTCGGAAGCGTACAGCTTGGCGTCGGTCACTGAGGAAGTCTGTAAGCCATGGTATGAGGCTTCTTCGAAGCCCGAGGTCAATAGCTTTGTTGATGATTATATTGTGGTCGACTAGGTCGAACGCTTTAGTGAAATCAATGAAGGCGACAGCTACAGATGTTTTTCGTTTCTCGAGATGGCGGTATATGTAATCGAGAAAGCTGACAAGACAGTGAGTGGTGGAGGAAGTTTTCATGTTGCCAAATTGCTGAGGGTCTACGACTCCTGCAATATCAGCATAAGCCCAGTCGAACACAAAACTTTCACAGATTAGGCTGGGTATTGGGGTGATTGCAATAGGTCGTAGCTGATTTAAGGATTGTGGGCTGGTTGACTTGGGCACTGGTGATACATAAGAGGTTTTCCAGTCAGCTGGGCATCTGGCTTGACTGAGAGAAGCATTGATGATGGAGCAGAGGGGTTTAGCAAGCTCCGGGGAGAACTCCTTGAAGAGTTTCATTGGTAAGTCAATGGGGGTGGTAGAGCGTTTTAATTTTAGTTTGTCCAGGCGTTTTGCTACGTCAAATTCTTCTACTAAGTCAGTGGGAAGGGGGGCTGGTAGGTAAGCAGGGAGAGTGGTTGTGTCAAGCCGTGGGAGCGTCTGGCATATAGTAGCGAAATGGTTATTTGTTTGCTCAGCTGCGTCAACACTAGTGAGATGGCTAAGGAAGGGGAGGGGGTGTGTCTTATTGTTTAGTCCACAGAGTTCTTTAAGCTTACCATACCATTGACTGATGTTGGTCTGCTTCAGGTGTTGTAATTTGGTTGGGTAGTGGGACTTCTTTGCAGTGCGTATTTCGCGGATGACTCGGTTGCGAAGTGACCTGTAGCGGATGTGGTCATTGAGATGAAAGGCTCTGTCTCTCTGTTGCATAAGTCTTTTGATCCGAGGTGTGATCCAGGGCAAGTCAGCTGGGTGAGATCTGACGGACTTCTCGGGGAAGAAGTGGTGGTGAGCTTGCGTGGTGGTGTTGGTATAATTTATCCATTTGGTTTCCACGTCATCCACGCTAAGTACTTCAGTCCAGGGATGGTGAACTATCCACTGCCCGAAGAGGCGCACTGCAGAGTCAGTAATCGGCCTGTAGGTCTTGATGTAGGGTCTCTGTACTTGAGTGGGAGTGGCAGCTGGGGACCAGAGCACTGATAAGTGTGTGCTACACCCGATAGGAGGCATTGGTTGAGGTGGTTGGTACTGGTCCGCTAAGTCAGTTAAGATAAGGTCAAGGGTATTTTGACCGTGTGTGGGGAAGGTCACAACTTGTGATAGTGATAGCTGGTCCTGGATATCAGTGGTGTCAATTTCATTTAAATCCCCACATAATACTAACTTGGCACATGGGTACCTAACTCTGAGGTGGTCTGAGGTGGTGATGAGATGATTGATAAGAGTGTCTCTGGTGGGTGATCGAGGCGGATGGTATGCCACACAGATTATAATGGAGGCGGTGTTGCGTGGGTGGGCCCGTAACACGACACGTACCCATAATGCTTCCACATCTGCTGGGACTTGAACATCCAGGCGTGACGGGCGTAGGTCATCTTGACAGAAGAGGGCAACGCCCCCTCCGCGTCTTTGTGAACGAAGGTGATGAAAGAGTTGATATCCCTCAATATGACATGTTTCAGGCACAATTTGCCAAGCCTCACATATGGCAACGACGCTCGCGGCGGTTGACCTGACTGTAGTTGCCAGCTCGTCGAACTTGTTAGCTAGGGAAGTGACGTTGGATAGCAGTAAAGACGGGAGATCATACCATATCCGTGGAACTTCAGTGTGGTGGTATGGTCTGTCAGGGGTGGGTTTCTCCGGTTTCCTAGTGGAGGTTACGGTTCTAATGGGCTTATGTGCATGGCGGCCTTGTCTACGGCTCCGTGCATGGAAAATGTTCAGTGACTTGAGTAGCGCAATAACACTGCCATCAGGATAACCGTTCCCACGCTTTAGATGGTACAGAGTGCGTCGGGAGTAAGTGATTGGTGGCCATCTGTTGATATCTGTTGTGGGCGGACGGAAGTGTTTGTCACTGGCGGCACTTTGAGGGACACTGACACTGGTAGACATCTGTTAAGATTTGTCAGTCGTAAAGACGGTGGTCTTTGTCCCTGGTGCTTGGGGTCGCCGACACAGTTATCACGATATATGTAAACACCGCGGTGGTCCTTGTCACTGGCACTTTAAAGGTGACCGATAAAGTGCCCACTGTCTGACTTTTCCTTGGGGTGCACTATCGAGCACTGTATGGTAATCACTTATTGCACTGCTCCGTAATCAATCGTTCACTAATCACTAGAATGTTTTGCTGAATCGATCCTGGTGTAGTAAGGCTGGTAGGGGTATAGCAGGGGGAGCGGGCAGGGCCAAACAGACTCGGCCTGGCTGCTAAAACCGGGAGCGCCTCCGGGGCACGTCCTGTCTCACTGAGGGTTGACAAGTGTGTGTGTGTGTGTGTGTGTGTGTGTGCGTGTGTGTGTGTGTAATAATAATAATAATAATAATAATAATTAACGGTTTATTGAAAGAGCTTGGCAGCCAGACGGCTGAAAATATACAGTTACATATTTGGGGAATGGGCTACGAATTACAAATAATATACAAGTAACATAAGTGACACAAATAAGACATATAATAACTTAGATGGGGAAAAGCTCAAACTACAGTTCATTTCAACATAGTGACAGTGTTACAGTATTACAAGTTATTGATAATTTTTACAATGGTTGGGACTGGGCTGTTCTTATAGCGATCAGTTCGTGCACGTATGGGCTGGATGCGGTTGTGGTGTCGCACAGCAATTCTCGGACAAGGGATCTCAGGTGGTAGTAGGAGCCGGTGTCGGGGATGGTGTAGAAGCTTTTTACCAAATTTGCAGATGAGGTCGTGGTGATGGTCAGTGAGAGTCGAAAGGGTCAGTGTGTTGAGCGCTTCTTGATATGTGGAGTAGGAGGGGGAGAGAATAATCTTGCATGCCCTCTTTTGCACTTTTTCTAGGTGTTTACGTTGTGTGGCATTTAGGGAGGAAGACCAGGTGGGGGAGGCATAGGTGAGCTTGGGAAGTATGAATGTTGTGTAAACACTGAGGAGCTCGTGTGCAGGAACTCCGAGGGACTTGAGTCGGCGGAGGAGATGGAGACGGAAACTGGAGGATTTGACAACTTCATTGACGTGTGTGTGTGTGTGTGTGTGTGTGTGTGTGTGTGTGTGTGTGTTCGTGTGTGTGTGTGTGTGTGTGTGTGTGTGTGTGTGTGTGTGTGTGTGTGTGTGTGTGTGTGTGTGTGTGTGTGTGTGTGTGTGTGTGTGTGTGTGTGTGCGTGTATACAGAATGTGAAAATTAGTTAAAACAAAATTTAAATACCTTTCTATTTTTCACATCTATTATGTATGACTGTGTATAGTATGCAGGCATATATACTGACTACCTTATGTCCAGCCATATACATTTTAGAGGATTTTGTCTTAAATCTCTTCCTTGTTGACGTCATTTTTGTTTTCTTGCAAGATGAAGCTCTGGCGGACATCCTGGGTCGAGACAGTCGCTGACTTATTTTTGCAATATTCTGCGTTGCAATCTCAAGGTGGTCCCGTTATCTGTGTGAGTCTGTTGTGCATCATGTTTACCCTCCCTGGAGATGGGTTACTCTGTTGACATGAACTGAGTCGTTGTTGTCTCTGTTTAGTACAAGAACTGCTCACTTCTCTGTCCCTCTCACCCACACCTCCCCCTTCCCCAAAGTCCTCCTCACCCAACTGCTCCTCACCCACCTCTCTTTCACCCACCTTCCTCTAACATACCTCCCCTTCACCCACCTCTCCCTCACACACCTCCCCTTCACCCACCTCTCCCTCACACACCTCCCATTCACCCAACTCTCCCTTACCCGCCTCTCCCTCCCTGTTATACATCAATATTGTCTGTATTCACTAGTTTATTTAACCCAACACTCCTGGAGAGGTCAAGTTACCCCGTACTGGTAAGGTGAGGAAGATTGTCCCTGTTACATCATCTTATCCGTAACTTATCGTGTGTATATGGGGTTCGAACCTAAGTCACTTTGAACCAAGGCGAGATATTCTTTCGTTATTATGTTCCTATTCATCCTTGTGTTTGAGAATAGAGAACAAAATAAATGAACAAATTAATTTTAACCCTATAACTGATGAACATCCTAAAACATATTCAAGGATATTTTTTTTCCCTTGGTGTAGGTAATTTGTAAATGATCTCAAGAAAAGTTTCACAATTCAGCGTATTTTTGTCACTGTTTTTCAGGGTCGTGGATCTCTGGCAGCTGTATCGTGATGCAGCTGAAATTGAGATGCAATTTTCTTCGTCATGTTTAGCTTAGTTACCATCATAGCTTCTTCATATTATCATTTTATCAATTTAGTATTTAGACTTATCATGGCATTGTAGTATTTTAATATGTATCCTGTTCATTATACCTATTTATCTATTGATATCTTTATGTAGAGACAGACAGGAAGATAGGCAGAAGGATAGAGATGGGAAGAGAGACAGAGAGCGAAAGAGACAGTTGAAGGGATAAAAATAGGAAAGAGAGATAGAAAGAGCTCGAAAGACACAGAGCAAAGGTGATGGATAAAGTCGGAAAGTGAGACAAAAGAGAACGAGAGAGAGAGACACAGAAAGAGACAGAGACAGACACAGATAGACAGAAATAAGGATTATCTTCACTCCTAATAAGTCGAGCACAGAGACACAGACAGCCACCCATCCGACGAACGGCCTTGATGTGATCCTGGAGGGTAATATCCTTTCAGAAAATTATTGAGGAAGGCAAACCCATTAGAGCTTGGCAGGTAATGAACAAACAGATGCCCTGCTGCCCTCGGTGGTATCAGGAAAGACCAAAAGCATCGAGCAAATACACCCAACTCGTGGCAATTATGAGAGCAGGAAGAGGCGGTGTGCTTCTCCAGTATAGCGATAACTGCAGTACAGAATTACCTGCCTCGTGGTCACCTGCAGAGTTGAGGTGAACTAGGTGTCAGTTTCATTGTCGGTGGGGAGGACGTGTGTGTGTGTGTGTGTGTGTGTGTGTGTGTGTGTGTGTGTGTGTGTGTGTGTGTGTGTGTTATAATAATAATAATAATAATAATTAACGGTTTATTGAAAGAGCTTGGCAGCCAGAAGGCTGAAAATATACAGTTACATATTTGGGGAATGGGTTTCGAATTACAAATAATATACAAGTAACATAAGTGACACAAATAAGACATATAATAACTAGATGGGGAAAAGCTCAAACTACAGTTCATTTCAACATAGTGACAGTGCAAGGAGTAGTGTTTACTGGGAGTGAATACACTGATTTATTACAAGTTATTGATAATTTTTACAATGGTTGGGACTGGGCTGTTCTTATAGCGATCAGTTCGTGCACGTATGGGCTGGATGCGGTTGTGGTGTCGAACAGCAATTCTCGGACTAGGGATCTCAGGTGGTAGTAGGAGCCGGTGCCGAGGATGGTGTAGAAGCTTCTTACCAAATTTGCAGATGAGGTCATGGTGATGGTTAGTGAGAGTCGAAAGGGTCAGTGTGTTGAGCGCTTCTTGATATGTGGAGTAGGAAGGGGAGAGAATAATCTTGCATGCCCTCTTTTGCACTTTTTCTAGGTGTTTACGTTGTGTGGCATTTAGGGAGGAAGACCAGGTGGGGGAGGCATAGGTGAGCTTGGGAAGTATGAATGTTGTGTAAACATTGAGGAGCTCGGGTGCAGGAACTCCGAGGGACTTGAGTCGGCGGAGGAGGTGGAGACGGAAACTGGAGGATTTGACAACTTCACTGACGTGTGGTTTCCAATTTAGTTTGTTGTCTATGGTGACGCCGAGGAGCTTCGTGGAATCTACAACCTGGAGTGTGTTCGGACCTAGAGTAATGGAAGGAGGTGGGACAATGTCGGAGGAGAGGTTGATGTGCATAACCATGGTCTTGGTATGGTTGATGGTGACATGGTTGTTGGTGGCCCAGTTTTGGAGACTGTTCAATAAATCCTGAAGGGCGGTATAGTTGGGAGCAGAATTGTTGACGCTGATCCCAATGGTGGAGTCGTCGACATATTTCCAGCGAGCGGGGGTTTCTCTTAGGGCATCATTGATGAGCATAAGGAAGCAGAGTGGTGTGTGTGTGTGTGTGTGTGTGTGTGTGTGTGTGTGTGTGTGTGTATAACCAGTTTAGTCTAGTTTAGTCTGTAACCAGTATTACAACCACTATGGATGAATAAGTTTTCATTATGAATTTTGCATTGACCCGCAGGGGTCAAAGATGTTTTCATATCAACCATGTAGTAAGCATTTATTTAACTTGGTAAAACACAGCTGGCCTCGTCACGTACGATGGTCTGGCGACAGTGAGTCGACCAGAGATGTCTCAATATGGTGATATCACATTTTAAAGCTCATTACTTATATCATTAATGACTCTTACTTGATGACAAGAGGCATTGTTTAATAATTGTAACTCCCAATTATTTGATGTAAATTATTAATTAGCTTAGCTAGATATTTCCAACGTCAATTAAGGGTGATTCACGGCTCAACGAGAACATTTTCCTGACAGCTATTTCAGTAACGCTCCTGACACTGATCTCAGGTGTTCATACCAAGGCGTTGATGCATAGCAACCCTTCCTTCTAAGAGAAGCTTCTAGAAGCTTGAACCCATGCATCATCCTTCGTGACGTCATTATTAGTTAACCCCAGGGTGGTCCCGCCCTGGTTAGCTAGGCAGTCTTAGGCTGGACTCACACATTACTGATCTATCATTGAGCAGTTGATTGAGAGACCACTTCAGTCCTCGCAGATCTAACTCTGAATATAACCTCAGAACTAGAATCTCCAACACTGCCCTCGCCTCAGTCCTAGATCAAGTGGTCAGCCTCCTCTGTAGATACAAGTGTAAATATATGTACATATAACGACTTGTATCCGTCCACCCATCTCAGTGAAGTGAACTAAGATAGACTTTTGTGAACGATTCAGTATAACTTCCACACATTATTGTGAGTCTTCAGGAGAAGTTTACATGTGTGTGTGTGTGTGTGTGTGTGAGCGCTGGGAGTCTGTTCATATATCTGTCGCCTTGTGTGTGTACTGTATGTGAGTATGGATGAGCGGTGTGTATCTATCTATCTATTAAAGCTCTGGGTGTAGGTGTGGCTTGGTAGTGGGTGTCTATTAAGTTAAGTGCTGTCCTTGGGTGTCGGTGGAGGTAAGTGTGAATAGATTACGAGTGTCTGTTAAAGTCTGTGTTGATGGCACCGATGATGGAGGATTTTGAGGTGTGGTTAGAGTTGGGGAACGATTTACCGTTTGTTACTACCACAGACAACCGCATACAGACTACCACATACTTAGCAGATACTAGTGATGATGAGAAGACGAAGGGTGATGGGTTAAGGTAGGTTAGTGGTGATTAGTGCTGATGGTTAGTGGTAGTGGTAGTAGTAGTAGTAGTAGTAGTAGTAGTAATGATAGAGTTGGTATTAATAATGGTGGTGGTAGTGACGGTAATAGTAGTGGTAGTAGTGGTGGTGGTAGCGGTGATAGAGGTGGTGGTGGTGGTGGTGGTGGTTGCAGTAGTGGTGGTAGTAGCGGTGATGATAGTACTGGTGATAGATGTGGTAGCAATATGTGGCATTGGTGGTAGCAGTAGTGACAGTGGTGGTAGCAGTAGTGACAGTGATGGTAGCAGTAGTGACAGTGGTGGTAGCAGTAGTGACAGTGGTGGTAGCGGTATACAGTGGTGGTAGTAGTAGTGATAGTGGTGGTAGCGGTATACAGTGGTGGTAGCAGTAGTGACAGTGGTGGTAGCAGTAGTGGCAGTGGTGGTAGCAGTAGTGACAGTGGTGGTAGCGGTATACAGTGGTGGTAGCAGTAGTGACAGTGGTGGTAGCGGTATACAGTGGTGGTAGTAGTAGTGGCAGTGGTGGTAGCAGTAGTGGCAGTGGTGGTAGCAGTAGTGACAGTGGTGGTAGCTGTATACAGTGGTGGTAGCAGTAGTGACAGTGGTGGTAGCAGTAGTGGCAGTGGTGGTAGCGGTATACAGTGGTGGTAGCAGTAATGACAGTGGTGGCAGCAGTAATGACAGTGGTGGTAGCAGTAATGACAGTGGTGGTAGCAGTAATGACAGTGGTGGTAGCAGTAATGACAGTGGTGGTAGTAGTAGTGACAGTGGTGGTAGCGGTATACAGTGGTGGTAGCAGTAGTGACAGTGGTGGTAGCAGTAGTGGCAGTGGTGGTAGCAGTAGTGACAGTGGTGGTAGCGGTATACAGTGGTGGTAGCAGTAGTGGCAGTGGTGGTAGCGGTATACAGTGATGGTAGCAGTAGTGACAGTGGTGGTAGCAGTAGTGACAGTGGTGGTAGCGGTATACAGTGGTGGTAGTAGTAGTGATAGTGGTGGTAGCGGTATACAGTGGTGGTAGCAGTAGTGACAGTGGTGGTAGCAGTAGTGGCAGTGGTGGTAGCAGTAGTGACAGTGGTGGTAGCGGTATACAGTGGTGGTAGCAGTAGTGACAGTGGTGGTAGCAGTAGTGGCAGTGGTGGTAGCGGTATACAGTGGTGGTAGCAATAGTGGCAGTGGTGGTAGCGGTATACAGTGGTGGTAGCAGTAGTGACAGTGGTGGTAGCAGTAGTGGCAGTAGTGGTAGCGGTATACAGTGGTGGTAGCAGTAGTGACAGTGGTGGTAGCAGTAGTGGCAGTGGTGGTAGCGGTATACAGTGGTGGTAGCAGTAGTGGCAATGGTGGTAGCAGTAGTGGCAGTGGTGGTAGCGGTGTACAGTGGTGGTAGCAATAGTGGCAGTGGTGGTAGCGGTATACAGTGGTGGTAGCAGTAGTGACAGTGGTGGTAGCAGTAGTGGCAGTGGTGGTAGCGGTATACAGTGGTGGTAGCAGTAGTGACAGTGGTGGTAGCAGTAGTGGCTGTGGCGGTAGCGGTATACAGTGGTGGTAGCAGTAGTGACAGTGGTGGTAGCAGTAGTGGCAGTGGTGGTAGCGGTATACAGTGGTGGTAGCAGTAGTGGCAGTGGTGGTAGCGGTATACAGTGGTGGTAGCAGTAGTGGCAGTGGTGGTAGCAGTAGTGACAGTGGTGGTAGCGGTATACAGTGGTGGTAGCGGTATACAGTGGTGGTAGCAGTAGTGGCAGTGGTGGTAGCGGTATACAGTGGTGGTAGTATTGGTGGTAAGCTGACTCATGAATATCACGGTGGTTGTGAGTGCTGCACTGTGGTGAATATGAAAAGGGGATTTTTATGCTTTTAAAACAGAGTCCACCTAAAGCCGAGATGCAGTTTTGAACGGGAGGGCGAGCTGGACGGAAAACACCACCGCTCCAGCAGGGTAACGGGGGGGGGGGGGGGGGGGTGGGAGAGGGAGGGTGGGTAGGGAGATCTCACGTGAATAAATAGAGAAAAAGGAGACTACGGGCCCTCAATTTATGGATCTAAAGTAAAATGCTTAAAATCACTTATACTAATATTTATATATATATATATATATATATATATATATATATATATATATATATATATATATATATATATATATATATATATATATATATATATAAACACGTTAAAAGTTCCCATGTTAATAAGAACAACGAGAGAAATATTGATAATTGATAGAATACGAAGAAATATGCTTTAGACATATATTTAGGGATTAGTGGATAATAATTATGATGGATGAAGGAAATTAATACTTGTTGGCCCTGGAGAGTTACAAAATATAGATGGATTAGTAAAGATGTCCTGAAAACATTTACAGGGGTGAACCACAGTCGCCAACCCTCAGAGAAGCGGGGAGGGGTTATACCTTGACACACACACACACACACACACACACACATACATATATACAACAATTCGCGTGATTGCATAAATGTAGCTTATTCTTTTTTAACGTCACGGGGAAGATAAATACACCTACTCAGGCTAAAATTAATGATCACGAAAAGTCAAGTAAATGCCGCGGAAATTGGCCATTATCTGAGTTATTATAATGGTAGTGTCAGGCATAATCTGAGCCATTCTCACACAGTCAGCGTTCGTGTAGAGTCGCGTCAAGACCGTCTAAGTTACCTGTTTTGTTATGAATACTTAATAGTTACTCAGGTGATAATTTGTTTCCTTACGGTAAATGAAAATGTTTTTGTTGTGATTTTTTTAATATTGTTTTGTATTGTTATTATTAATATTATTATTATTATTATTATTAATATTATTATTATTATTATTATTATTATTATTATTATTATTATTATTATTATTAACAACGAAATTACCATTGTTATTAATAGTAGTATAGTATTATCATTCTCATTCTTTATATTCTCGTTACTGTAAAAAGACGAATGAAGGTTAATTAAGGTGTCCTATATATACAAACAAGTGAACGAACAACATCATATATGGCTATAAATGAAAACCTCTCTCTCTCTCTCTCTCTCTCTCTCTCTCTCTCTCTCTCTCTCTCTCTCTCTCTCTCTCTCTCTCTCTCCTGATTGCGTGGTATAGATCGTAAAACGCTATAATTCTTGAAGCAGTAGACGGATTTTCTTTGTATCTTGACTGGTTCATTGTTTCCCCCCGAAGAGCTCAGACCATGGTGACAATAGTGAAGATCCGGGTATACATTGACAACTTGACGGCTATCTGTTTTTTGTCTTCTCCTCATGGAACACACAAATACAGTTTCAGTTTAGCAGTAAGTTTTCGTAATGGATGAAGTCGTCTCGTACGTCACATATTTAGCGCAATGGAAACACACACACACACACACACACACACACACACATATGAAGAGTTTAAATTGTTATCTTTATCACGAATCAAAGTAAATATAATCGACTCAAACGTCTCTCTGTTATCATCCCAAGTAGATAGTTGGAAGGATAAATGAGGGTGATAGTTTCTTAAAGGGCATCCAAACAAACAAACAAGCAAACAAACGATAAATTTAGTAGACTTATCCTGAATGGAACAACGACATACCACAGGTTTAAGTAAGTAAGGGTTATAATGTGTGGTGTCTCTTGGTGTTTCCTTCATTATTTGGGATATATTTTTTTATCTCATGTTCACTTACTAATAAAATTCCCGAGACACTTTTAACAATATCTGGTAACTACTTGAGGGTCTTGTAAGTGGAGTATTGGGGTTGTTACTTATTTTTACTTAAAATTTTCTTTGTATTGTAGTTTTTTTTTTTTTTTTTTTTTTTGCTATTCTGAAATGACTCACAATGAAAAGCATCAGTGAGCAGCTATGATAACATCCACAATTAAATGTCAGATAGTGTCAAAGGTTGAGAGTATTTCAGCAGCAAATATAAATATGTATTTGATTATTTTGGTCGACCCTTTAGACAAACACGGAACTAATATTGATTTGTTTTTTCCTTCAACAATACCAGCAACCATTTGTCCTGTCTGATAAAAAATAATGATTTACAGATCTAATTGAAAAAAAAAATATATATATATAATAATGAATAACTATAATGAACAACACAGCCCGGCTTCATACACCTGTTATTGCTTCACACTTTCCTCCCAATGTCCCAAATATTTGTTGTCAAAGGATGATTGTGTAAATGGCATTAGTTATGGATACTGGTGGACGTCCGCACACACACCCGCTCACCATGTGACTAGATACCCAAGGACAGATAACCCGATACCCAAGGACAGATAACCCGATACCCAAGGACAGATAACCCGATACCCAAGGACAGATAACCCCATACCCAAGGACAGATAACCCGATACCCAAGGACAGATAACCCGATACCCAAGGACAGATAACCTGATACCCAAGGACAGATAACCCGATACCCAAGGACAGATAACCCGATACCCAAGGACAGATAACTCGATACCCAAGGACAGATAACCCGATACCCAAGGACAGATAACCCGATACCCAAGGACAGATAACCTGATACCCAAGGACAGATAACCAGATACCCAAGGACAGATAACCAGATACCATGAACGTATTCTGAGTCGAAGGATAAAATAGTATTTGAATATTGGTCACAGGGTTAAAAAAAAATATCTCAGGAAAAAAAAAAGGAGAGCGAAATGAAATACAAATATTATGAAATTCTCACTTTTTTCAGCTATCTCTTCCTCAGCGATGAACAATTTTGAGTTGGGGGATAATCCAGTATTCTAACATTAGCCAGCGAGTATTAAAAAAATGAAATGGAAAAATTAAACATAATACAGTGCTATTTCCCTGGCTACTCCCCCCCCCCCTCCCTTCCTCACTGGCTCCCGACTTCACTTATATCCTTATACCACTGGTGAGACAACACATTAAAGAAACACAAATACGTAAACTTAAGTACGATAAATATATAAACATAATGACGAATTTGAAGAGAATTTAAAATTATTATAAGATTCTATATCATTAAGTTAACCCTACACTGCACTCGAGGTAGGTATCAATTTATATATGTCATAACCCTTTATACAGCTGCAACACTGACCTTTGACCTTTTTGACCTAAGATATAAATCAGTAGAGGAGATTGTCACATAACTATCTATATAAAGTGTCAACCTTACTCACTTTCTGTTCATGAGTTAAATAGTGGATGTGTAGACAAGTAAACAGATTAATATTTCATTCTTTCATAGTTAGATTCAGATGACGATGGTGACTCAACCTACACTTGATATCACGCCAACATTGATAACAATATAAAGTTATGTATATATCATGAAACTTTATCAGTATTCCTCTCTTGATAACACATTTGAGTAAGGAAGGGAAGACCAGTCGTCGAATATTAATCCACAAATATAATAATGACTTACGTTCACACACCAAACACAAACAGCACGACATTATGAGAAGGTAATTATATTAACAATGATTCCGGGCGAAACAAACCCTGAGTCCCACAAACACCGTCACCTGCTTAGTATGCTGTTCCGGCCCCTGGAGAAGTGTCTCTCTCTCTCTCTCTCTCTCTCTCTCTCTCTCTCTCTCTCTCTCTCTCTCTCTCTCTCTCTCTCTCTCTGCCTCACAACACTCTCTCTTCCTAGGACACCCCCAGGCTCTCCATCTTTCTCACAGCACGTGCTAGGACACCCCCAGGCCCTCTATCCTCCTCACAACACGTGCTAGGACACCCCCAGGCTCTCCATCTTTCTCGCAGCACGTGCTAGGACACCCCCAGGCCCTCTATCTTCCTCACAACACGTGCTAGGACATCCCCAGGCCTTCCATCTTTCTCACAACACGTGCTAGGACACCCCCAGGCCCTCTATCTTCCTCACAACTCGTGCCAGGACACCCCCAGTCCCTCTATCTTTCTCACAACACGTGCTATGTTAACCCCGGGCCCTCTATCTTCCTCACAACACGTGCTAGGACACCCCCAAGCCCTCTATCTTTCTCACAACATGTGCTAGGACACCCCCAGGCCCTCCATCTTTCTCACAACACGTGCCAGGACACCCCCAAGCCCTCCATCATTCTCACAACACGTGCCAGGACACCCCCAAGCCCTCTATCTTTCTCACAACACGTGCTAGGACACCCCCAGGCCCTCCATCTTCCTCACAACACGTGCCAGGACACCCCCAGGCCCTCTATCTTCCTCACAACACGTGCTAGCACACCCCCAGGCCCTCTATCTTCCTCACAACACGTGCTAGGACACCCCCAGGCCCTCTATCTTCCTCACAACACGTGCTAGGACACCCCCAGGCCCTCCATCTTTCTCACAACACGTGCCAGGACACCCCCAGGCCCTCTATCTTCCTCACAACACGTGCTAGGACACCCCCAGGCCCTCTATCTTCCTCACAACACGTGCTAGGACACCCCCAGGCCCTCCATCTTTCTCACAACACGTGCCAGGACACCCCCAGGCCCTCTATCTTCCTCACAACACGTGCTAGGACACCCCCAGGCCCTCCATCTTTCTCACAACACGTGCTAGGACATCCCCAGGCCCTCTATCTTCCTCACAACACGTGCTAGGACACCCCCAGGCCCTCCATCTTTCTCACAACACGTGCTAGGACAACCCCCCAGGCCCTCTATCATCCTCACAACACGTGCTAGGACACCCCCCAGGCCCTCTATCTTCCTCACAACACGTGCTAGGACACCCCCAGGCCCTCTATCTTCCTCACAACACGTGCTAGGACACCCCCAGGCCCTCTATCTTTCTCACAACACGTGCTAGGACACCCCCAGGCCCTCCATCTTTCTCACAACACGTGCTAGGACACCCCCAGGCCCTCTATCTTCCTCACAACACGTGCTAGGACACCCCCAGGCCCTCCATCTTTCTCACAACACGTGCCAGGACACCCCCAGGCCCTCTATCTTCCTCACAACACGTGCTAGGACACCCCCAGGCCCTCCATCTTTCTCACAACACGTGCTAGGACATCCCCAGGCCCTCTATCTTCCTCACAACACGTGCTAGGACACCCCCAGGCCCTCCATCTTTCTCACAACACGTGCTAGGACACCCCCCAGGCCCTCTATCATCCTCACAACACGTGCTAGGACACCCCCCAGGCCCTCTATCTTCCTCACAACACGTGCTAGGACACCCCCAGGCCCTCTATCTTCCTCACAACACGTGCTAGGACACCCCCAGGCCCTCTATCTTTCTCACAACACGTGCTAGGACACCCCCAGGCCTTCTATCTTACTCACAACACGTGCTAGGACACCCCCAGGGCCTCTGTCTTTTTCACAACACGTGCTAGGACACCCCCAGGCCCTCTATCTTTCCACAACACGTGCTAGGAAACCCAGAGACACTCTATCTGCCACCCAACACTTACTAGGACACCCCCCCCCCCCAGACACTATATCTGGCACACAACACTGTCTCCCGTGTTTTCTCCCAGACATAAGCATGTATCAGTGGGCTCGGTGTGTCGTGTGATAAAACATGTGACTTTGGTCGTGTTCACCTGAGACGACCCACGACCTTCCGGGTTTGATCTGTAAAACTTGTTATGATGACCAAATACTGTTTATTTATTTTTCTACATTTGAATGACGCCACAATAATAACAACAACAAACGACAACAGCATCACCTAACACCACAATAAATATACTAACAACAATAACAACTATAGTAATAACCAATATCACTATGAAAAAGAAGCAGAATCATGCAAGCAGTAAATTAGGGAATATTTTTTAGTATAAAATTACGGAATACCATTAAAGGCCAATCTCTTCTTCTGTCTCTATATCAGTCGAGCAGTTATTTAACGAGAGAGATGTAGCTCTATTAGTTAGTAATTGTTGACTACTAGTTGATTTAATAGCCGAGAACTAACTTCAAACATCTTAGTTTTTGAAGCGCGGTAATAGACTATCAGACCAACACATCAATATTAACAACTAATTTCCCTTGACTATTCATAACACACATGCAGCCTTTATCACAAAACCTGAAACGAGAGTGACTGAGTTTACCACTGCGTTAAGCCACACTTGTAATAAACTTCCCAGGTGCTCAGAAAAACACGAGGCAGAAGAGGAAAGACTGAAATTAAATGACTAAAACGTAGTTAAGTATTTCTGTGACACTGATGAACCAAAACGTCCTCTTCACAATATATAAAATATTTCCATCAACCGTATAGTTTTCCTTGTTATTTTTGTATACGTGAACCTCTGGTGTTTTGTCTTCAGCGCAGGAGAGCAGTGACACAAGACTCCCACACTTACTGCTCTCTGGTATAAAGGTCATGTCCTCAGCATCACTCGAGTATAAACACAACTTGGTAATAAAAACATCGACACCGATATTCCACGCTATGTTCTGCACGTTTTAAATTCCTCGAAAAACTAGTTTTCTCGAGAAAATATTTTTTACACATGAACTATTTCCTTTGAAACTCATCGGTGTGCAGCTATTATTGGTAACACTCAGCAGATTAATATAAAATCACCAACTTTGCCAAGAGATGCAGTGTATTTCTCGTAAACATTTGACAATCATCTTATATGAATTTTATCCGATTATCCTTAGACTTGTTTTTGAAATTAGAAATACGATCCTGTCTTTTTTCAAGTTACAGTGTAACAGCTGTAATGTTATGTAAACCAGCATGACGAAGCGACACACCAGGGCACATAACCATGAATAATTTAGGGTGATCACCAATAATCAATTATCCTATTTCTAAACGATATTTTTTTTTTGTTCAGGGGTCCAGGATCACACGCAGGCTGTAGTGGCGTCGTGCACTGTGTTGGCTCCTGAGGCAGTGACCACCCAACAGTGAGGCAGTGACCACCCAACAGTGAGGCAGTGACCACCCAACAGTGAGGCAGTGACCACCCAACAGTGAGATAGTGATCACCCAACAGTGAGGGAGTGACCACCCGACAGTGAGGCAGTGACCACCCAACAGTGAGATAGTGATCACCCAACAGTGAGGGAGTGACCACCCAACAGTGAGGCAGTGACCAACTAACACTAAGACAGTGACCACCCAACAGTGAGATAGTGATCACCCAACAGTGAGGCAGTGACCACCCAACAGTGAGATAGTGATCACCCAACAGTGAGGGAGTGACCACCCGACAGTGAGGCAGTGACCACCCAACAGTGAGATAGTGATCACCCAACAGTGAGGGAGTGACCACCCAACAGTGAGGCAGTGACCACCCAACAGTGAGGCAGTGACCACCCAACAGTGAGGCAGTGACCACCCAACAGTGAGGCAGTGACCACCCAACAGTGAGACAATGACAACCCAACAGTGAGGCAGTGACCAACTAACACTAAGACAGTGACCACCCAACAGTGAGATAGTGATCACCCAACAGTGAGGCAGTGACCACCCAACAGTGAGGCAGTGACCACCCAACAGTGAGATAGTGATCACCCAACAGTGAGGGAGTGACCACCCGACAGTGAGGCAGTGATCACCCAACAGTGAGATAGTGATCACCCAACAGTGAGGCAGTGATCACCCAACAGTGAGACAGTGATCACCCAACAGTGAGGCAGTGACCACCCAACAGTGAGATAGTGATCACCCAACAGTGAGGCAGTGACCACCCAACAGTGAGATAGTGATCACCCAACAGTGAGGGAGTGACCACCCGACAGTGAGGCAGTGATCACCCAACAGTGAGATAGTGATCACCCAACAGTGAGATAGTGATCACCCAACAGTGAGGCAGTGATCACCCAACAGTGAGATAGTGATCACCCAACAGTGAGGCAGTGACCACCCAACAGTGAGATAGTGATCACCCAACAGTGAGGCAGTGACCACCCGACAGTGAGATAGTGATCACCCAACAGTGAGGCAGTGACCACCCGACAGTGAGATAGTGATCACCCAACAGTGAGACAGTGACCACCCAACAGTGAGGTAAGTATGAATTTATTGTACTGTATTTATAAAGAAGTTTTGTTCGGTTCTAATGAGGATCGTCCAGTGTCTTCTGTGTTATTTGAGTGTTCATGTTCAGTGTTCTCCCGCTCGTGTGTTCAATATAATGGCCCGTATAGCACTTTCTTCCCGCCTCGGTAAATTTCTCCTACGTCAAGTTGCTCATACAGTACATCACCAAGTTTCTGTGTATTATTGTATAAATTACTCTGATGGTTGACGACCTCGATATAGTTATTACATTTATTTTATCAATGTTGTTATGCTGGGACGTGTACAAGGACCCTCATTCATGCCTCGAGGATCCTGTTCTTATCACAACTCTACGTCCTGCAAGCAACAAATTTATTGCCGGTATTGAAACTGGTATAGACTAAAGGTTGTAAACTCAGCCATTATCTGGGGATTCGCTTATATGCAAGTGTGTGTGTGTGTGTGTGTGTGTGTGTGTGTGTGTGTGTTCGTGTTCATTGGACAGTCACACGCTACGCTATATTCTATCAAATAAATTCCTATAACAATTCCCTAAACAAAACTCACCAAAAATGATGCTCTCAGATTTTTGGCCGAGTTAGCTGGTGAGACAGATGAGTGCAGGAATGTGTAGGAATGTCACACACGCTGAGAATGGCCCACCCACCCCGCCCACCCCGCCCACTCAGTCTTGATTAACAATTTTCAACAATCCTGGCACCACACACACACACACACACACACACATCCATCTCCCTCACAGTAAAGATCGTATTTTTATTATCTTTCTTTCTTTCTTATGGTGTCAGTTAATGTGGCAGGTGATGGTGTCAGTTAATGTGGCAGGTGATGGTGTCAGTTGATGTGGCAGGTGATGGTGTCAGTTAATGTGGCAGGTGATGGTGTCAGTTAATGTGGCAGGTGATGGTGTCAGTTAATGTGGCAGGTGAAGGTGCCAGTTAATGTGGCAGGTGAAGGTCTCAGTTAATGTGGCAGTTAAGAGTGTTAGACATGGCAGAAGAGAGTGTCAGGCATGGCAGAAAAGAGTGTTAGACATGGCAGAAAAGAGTGTCAGACATGGCAGATACGAGTGTCAGACATGGCAGATAAGAGTGTCAGACATGGCAGATAAGAGTGTCAGACATGGCAGGTAAGGGTGTCAGACATGGCAGGTAAGAGTGTCAGACATGGCAGATAAGAGTGTCAGACATGGCAGAAAAGAGCGTCAGACATGGCAGATAAGAGTGTCAGACATGGCAGATAAGAGTGTCAGACATGACAGATAAGAGCGTCAGACATGGCAGATAAGAGTGTCAGACATGACAGATAAGAGTGTCAGACATGGCAGATAAGAGTGTCAGGCATGGCAGATAAGAGTGTCAGACATGGCAGATAAGAGTGTCAGACATGGCAGATAAGAGTGTCAGACATGGCAGATAAGAGTGTCAGACATGGCAGGTAAGAGTGTCAGACATGGCAGATAAGAGCGTCAGACATGGCAGATAAGAGTGTCAGACATGGCAGATAAGAGTGTCAGACATGGTAGAAAAGAGCGTCAGACATGGCAGATAAGAGTGTCAGACATGGCAGATAAGAGTGTCAGACATGGCAGATAAGAGTGTCAGACATGGCAGATAAGAGTGTCAGACATGGCAGGTAAGAGTGTCAGACATGGTAGGTAAGAGTGTCAGACATGGCAGATAAGAGCGTCAGACATGGCAGATAAGAGTGTCAGACATGGCAGATAAGAGCGTCAGACATGGCAGATAAGAGTGCCAGACATGGCAGCTAAGAGTGTCAGACATGACAGATAAGAGTGTCAGACATGGCAGGTAAGAATGTCAGACGTGGCAGATAAGAGTGTCAGACGTGGCAGATAAGAGTGTCAGACATGGCAGAAAAGAGTGTCAGACATGGCCGATAAGAGTGTCAGACATGGCAGCTAAGAGTGTCAGACATGGCAGCTAAGAGTGTCAGACATGGCAGCTAAGAGTGCCAGACATGGCAGATAAGAGTGTCAGACATGGCAGAAAAGAGTGTCAGACATGGCAGGTAAGAGTGTCAGACATGGCAGATGCGAGTGTCAGACATGGCAGTTAAGAGTGTCAGACATGGCAGGTAAGAGTGTCAGACATGGCAGGTAAGGGTGTCAGACATGGCAGGTAAGAGTGTCAGACATGGCAGATACGAGTGTCAGACATGGCAGATAAGAGTGTCAGACATGGCAGAAAAGAGTGTCAGACATGGCAGGTAAGGGTGTCAGACGTGGCAGATAAGAGTGTCAGACATGGCAGATAAGAGTGTCAGACATGGCAGAAAAGAGTGTCAGACATGGCAGGTAAGAGTGTCAGACATGGCAGATACGAGTGTCAGACATGGCAGATAAGAGTGTCAGACATGGCAGGTAAGAGTGTCAAACATGGCAGGTAAGGGTGTCAGACATGGCAGGTAAGAGTGTCAGACATGGCAGATACGAGTGTCAGACATGGCAGATAAGATTGTCAGACATGGCAGAAAAGAGTGTCAGACATGGCAGGTAAGGGTGTCAGACATGGCAGGTAAGAGTGTCAGACATGGCAGATACGAGTGTCAGACATGGCAGATAAGAGTGTCAGACATGGCAGATAAGAGTGTCAGACATGGCAGGTAAGGGTGTCAGACATGGCAGGTAAGAGTGTCAGACATGGCAGATACGAGTGTCAGACATGGCAGATACGAGTGTCAGACATGGCAGATAAGAGTGTCAGACATGGCAGGTAAGAGTGTCAGACGTGGCAGATACGAGTGTCAGAGGTGGAAGATAAGAGTGTCAGACATGGCAGATAAGAGTGTCAGACATGGCAGATAAGAGTGTCAGACATGGCAGATAAGAGTGTCAGACATGGCAGATAAGAATTTCAGACGTGGCAGATAAGAGTGTCAGACATGGCAGGTAAGAGTGTCAGACATGGCAGGTAAGAGCGTCAGACATGGCAGATAAGAGCGTCAGACATGGCAGATAAGAGTGTCAGACATGGCAGATAAGAGTGTCAGACATGGCAGGTAAGAGTGTCAGCGGTGGGAGATATACCCTACTACACGTCCCTCGCTAACAAGAGTCACAAGACTAAACAAAATAAAATAAAGTTAGAGAAAAAGATTAAAAAAAAAAGAAAAGAAAAAGAAATGGTAAAAAAATAAGTCGGGGAGCAACTTTTCTGGCCTTTGTAAAACTTTGATGAACCAATCAGAAAAAGTTGAAGCGAACAAGAGGAAAGTAAATGCTTCATAGACGATTCTGCAAGTCACAGGAATTTGGTGCCAGGTATTACAAAGCAAACCATTATCGAATACAGCTCAAACTTCTCCTTGGAAAATGTAAAAACTTAGACGGGTGTACAGCCAGAAGCGTCCTAATGTGTAATTTTCTGAACAGATTGAAAAAAAATAAAAAAATATATTAACTTTATTATTTTATATAAACAGACATATATAAGAGTTAAATATTTGTCCTGGTTGTGATTGTTGGAAGATTTCCCCATTTATGACTGGGTGAGTATGGTGTGCACAATAAACTAGCTGCTAGCCTCAGGGAAATTTATAATTCTATTGCACCATCATCACCACTGTCACCAACTCCTCCTCCACCATCATCACCACCACCACCACCACCACAACATCCCCCACCAACACCACCATCACAACCCTCCCCACCACCACTACAACCTCCCCACCATCACCACCACCCTCCCCAACTCCCCCACCACCACCACAACCTCCCTTACCATCACCACCACCACCTCCCGGATCCCTTTTGCAGTCACGGCCACAGAGCAAACAAGCGGATATGCATTTAGACGAAGGCCGGAACGGAAACACTCGCCATGGTGACAGTCGGACAGCAGGGGAGGCGAGCGAGAGAAACAAATTCGATTGATTATGATAAGCCGCAGGACACGTAATCGAGTTAGTGGAGCAATATACATGCAAATATGGTGTTATTTCCTCCTCCTCCTCCTCCTCTTTGCGTTAAAGATTCACTCACACGCAGTTGTTGGTCATTGAGGGGTCTTTATGTGTGTGTGTGTGTGTGTGTGTGTGTGTGTGTGTGTGTGATAATAATAATAATGATAATTATTGACGGTTTATTGAAAAACTTCTGCAGCTCGAAGGCTGAAAATATAAATTAGACAAAAATGACTTATTACATACAAAGACATGGGGTGGCTGGGTCGTTTAACAAAGGCTTTCATTACTGAAAGGAGAAGGAACATGAATTGATCATACAAATTATTATAGTTTACAGTTGATGGCCAGAGCTGGTCTCTTGCCACACTGTGTGAGGTCACGTAGGCCACGTGGTTCAGTAACTCGTCCGTAAATGTTGACATGAAGGACCTCACGTGGTGTGTGTGTGTGTGTGTGTGTCCCTTATAATATATTGACGTACATACTTACATATGTACGCAACAATGTAGGTATGCAGGATGTTCAGGTGAGGAGTGGGGGAGGGTGGGGGTGAGGGGGGAGAGGTTAGAGAATATGTGGTGGGATGAGGAGGAGTTAAGAGTTGGAGTGGGAGTGAGCAGGAGTGGGAGATTATAGGTAGGGATTGGAGGATGAGGGGTTAGTAGGTTGGAGTGGGAATGGGGTGAGGGATTTTTGGTTGGGAATTCAAGGTTGAGGGTTGGAGGGCGAGAGGTTAGGGGTATTGGGGGGGTGAGGTTTTTTGGGATGTGAGTTTGGGGTGAGTAGTTGGGTTAGGGGTTAAAAGTTTAAAGGTTAAGGTTTGGGGGGAGGTAGGGGTGAAGGGTGGTGGGGGGGGGGGGGGATACAGAGAGCGTATTTATTTACTCAGACAAAAATAGCGTCGTCCAAGTTGAGATCAGACACAGTAATGGAAACCGGATTTAGATGCAAGTGCACAAGACAAGACCCGGTTATTTGCGAAAGACTTTGAAAGCAAGAGGCGTATTTGCTGCCTGAGTGGCCCACACACAGCCGTTTGTGGGGGATCTTCTGTGGCCGCGACTGAACCTTGTGTGTGGCGGCGACTGAACCTTGTGTGTGGCAGCGACTGGACCGTATGTGTGGCGGCAACTGGACCTTATGTGTGGCAGCGACTGAACCTTGTGTGTGGCAGCGACTGGACCTTATGTGTGGCGGCGACTGGACCTTGTGTGTGGCAGCGACTGACCCTTATGTGTGGCAACGACTAAACCTTATGTGTGGCAACGACTAAACCTTATGTGTGGCGACGACTGAACCTTATGTGTGGCGACGACTGAACCTTATGTGTGGCAACGACTATACCTTATGTGTGGCGACGACTGAACCTTATGTGTGGCAACGACTATACCTTATGTGTGGCGACGACTGGACCTTATGTGTGACAGCGACTGAACCTTATGTGTGGCAGCGACTGAACCTTATGTGTGGCGGGGACTGAACCTTATGTGTGGTGGCGACTGAGCCTTATGTGTGACAGCGACTGAACCTTTTGTGTGGCAGCGACTGAACCTTATGTGTGGCAGCGACTGAACTTTATGTGTGACAGCGACTGAACCTTATGTGTGGTGGTGACTGAACCTTATGTGTGGCGGCGACTGAACCTTGTGTGTGGCAGCGACTGAACCTTATGTGTGGCGGCGACTGAACCTTATGTGTGGCGGCGACTGGACCTTATGTGTGACAGCGGCTGAACCTTATGTGTGGTGGCGACTGAACCTTATGTGTGGTGGCGACTGAACCTTATGTGTGGCGGCGACTGAACCTTATGTGTGGTGGCGACTGGACCTTTTGTGTGACAGCGACTGAACGTTATGTGTGGTGGCGACTGAACCTTATGTGTGGTGGCGACTGAACCTTATGTGTGGCGGCGACTGGACCTTATGTGTGACAGCGACTGAACCTTATGTGTGGTGGCGACTGAACCTTATGTGTGACAGCGACTGAACCTTTTGTGTGGCAGCGACTGAACCTTATGTGTGGCAGCGACTGAACTTTATGTGTGACAGCGACTGAACCTTATGTGTGATGGTGACTGAACCTTATGTGTGGCAGCGACTGAACCTTATTTGTGGCAACGACTGAACCTTATGTGTGGCGGCGACTGAACCTTGTGTGTGGCAGTGACTGAACCTTATGTGTGGCGGCGACTGAACCTTATGTGTGGCGGCGACTGGACCTTATGTGTGACAGCGACTGAACCTTATATGTGGTGGCGACTGGACCTTATGTGTGACAGCGACTGAACGTTATGTGTGGTGGCGACTGAACCTTATGTGTGGCGGCGACTGGACCTTATGTGTGACAGCGACTGAACGTTATGTGTGGTGGCGACTGAACCTTATGTGTGGCGGCGACTGAACCTTATGTGTGGCGGCGACTGAACCTTATGTGTGGTGGCGACTGGACCTTATGTGTGACAGCGACTGAACCTTATGTGTGGCGGCGACTGAACCTTATGTGTGGCGGCGACTGGACCTTATGTGTGACAGCGACTGAACCTTATGTGTGGCGGCGACTGGACCTTATGTGTGACAGCGACTGAACCTTATGTGTGGCGGCGACTGAACCTTGTTTGTGGGAGAAAAAGTGGGTAATAGATAAGAGAATAAATAATAAGAATAGTGTACACATTATCTCCCTTTGTTCCAAATTCTAAAATAGATATGCTAGGCCTCACCATTTCCTCTAATATGTCCTGGAAGCCACACATCCTCAACATTGCTTAAGCTGCCTCCCGAAAGCTGGGAATGCTGTACAGATGCCGTAGCTACTTCACTCCTGAGCAGTTGCTTCAAGTATATAAGGGATTCATTCGTCCTAACTTGGAGTACTGCTCTCATATCTGGGGTGGCTCTTCTTCTTTCCAACTGTTAGATAGGGTGGAATCAAAAGCATTTCGTCTTATTAACTCTCCTCCTTTAGTCGACAATCTTTCTTCCCTTTCTCTTCGCCGCAATGTTGCTTCACTCTTTCTCTTTTACAGGTACTTTAACGGGCAGTGTTCGGTGGATTTGGCATCCTGTGTACCGAAGGCAAGGCCGTGGGCTCGTAACACTCGTCTTGCCCGCGGTGCCCACCTTTTCTCTGTGGATGTCGGTCACACTAGAATAACCCGTTATAGTACATCCTTCTTTCCTCAAACAGCCAAACTGTGGAATGTTCTGCCTTCTTCTGTGTTTCCATGCTCATACAATATGTCTCACTGTAAAAAGCTGGTTTTCCGGCATCTTCGTGGTGTAGATTAATATAACCTTTTTCTTTTCTATTTCTAATTTCTTTCTCTTTTTATTTTTTCGCCCCCGAGGCCCCGTTGTGAGTCGTTCCACCAGTGCCCGGGTGGGCTAATTCCCGTAAACTAAAAAATTTATTAGTAAATATATAAATCTGTCCTATTTCCTTCTTTGTTTTTCCTTCCTTTCTTTCATGTCCCATATTTCACTCCTTACTATTCCCTTTTCTCCTCCCTCTCAACCTTTAGCTTTTATTCCTTTCATTCTTCTCCTTTCTGTGTGTATAATAATAATAATAATAATAATAATAATAATAATAATAATAATAATAATAATAATAATAATTAACGGTTTATTGAGAAAGTTCTGCAGCCCGAAGGCTGAAAATATACATTGGATAAAAATGACTCATTGCATACAAAGACATGGGGTAGGTGGGTCGTTTAACAAAAGTTTTCATTATTGAAAGAAGAAGGAACATGAATTGAACATACAAATTATTATAGTTTACAGTTGATGGCCCGGGCCTGGGCTGGTCATTGACACACCAGGTGGTGTGGTGTGCACGTGGTGTAGTAACTCGTCCTCGGGTGTTGATATGAAGGACCTCACGTGGTCATGAAAACACCGGGTGGTGTGGTGTTCACGTGGTGTAGTAACTCGTCCTCGGGTGTTGATATAAGAACATAAGAATGGAAGAAACTGCAGCGGGCGTATTGGCCCATACTGGGCAGTCCCATTTACACCCAACCCCTATTGCTCATATATCCATCCAACCTATGTTTGAAGCAATCCAGCGTATTCGAGTTAATGATGATATTTGGTAACTTGTTCCACTCGTCCACTACTCTATTTCCAAACCAATGTTTACCTATTTCGCGTCTAAATCTAAATTTGTCTAATTTAAAACCATTGCTACGAGTTCGCTCCTGGTTGGATAGTTTGAGTACCTTTGTAATGTCCCCTTTGTTCATCCCTGACTTCCATTTATACACATCTATCAGGTCGCCCCTCGCTCTACGTCTCTCGAGGGAGTACAAATTAAGATGCTTTAACCTGTCTCTGTACTCAAGGTTCCTAATGCCCTGGATTAGCCTTGTCATTCTCCTCTAAATTCTTTCCAAGGATTCTATATCCATTCTGTAATACGGTGACCAGAATTGAACTGCGTAATCCAAGTGAAGTCTCACAAGCGCAAGATATAGTTTTAGGTTGACCTCGCTAGTCTTGTAACTAACACTCCTTTGTATGAACCCAAGTACTTTATTAGCCTTGTTATGAGCAAATACACCTTGTTTACTTGGCTTAAGGTTCCTACTTATCATTACTCCTAAATTTTTCTCGCAGTCGGATTTCTGAATAACATCGTTGTTCATCTGGTATCTGGTTTCCCTGTTTACATCTCCTATACTGAGTACTTTACATTTGTCCACATTGAATTTCATCTGCCATTTTTCAGACTATTCGAAAAATTTGTTTAGATCTACCTGTAGTTTTGCAGAGTCCTCGTCAGATTTAATTACACTCCCTAGTTTAGTGTCATCAGCAAATTTACTTATGTTGCTGTCTACGCCGATATCTATGTCGTTTATGTACTGTATATCGTAAATAATAATGGTCCAAGTACTGAGCCTTGGGGAACTCCACTAGTGACGTTGCTCCAATCGGATTTAGTGCAGTTAATGCTCACTCGCTGTTTCCTGTCCTGTAACCACGCCCTAATCCATTTTAGAATATCTCCTTTAATGCCATGAACCTCTGCTTTTCTCATTAGTCTTTCATGGGGGACTCTTTCGAAGGCTTTGCTTAAGTTGAGATATACCATATCATAATTGTGCCCCTTGTCCACTGATTCGAAAACAATGGAAAAGAATGTTAATAGATTAGTTAGACATGAACGCCCGCTTGTGAAACCATGTTGAGAATCATTGATCAACTTGTTTTTCTCCAGATGATTTCGAATAACGTTTGAAATGATTGCTTCCAGTAATTTTCCTACAATTGATGTTAGACTGATTGGACAGTAGTTAGAGGATAGTGATCTATCTCCCTTCTTGAAAATCGGTATTACTGTACATTCTCTATCCTCCAGGATTCTGGTACTACACCCGTTTTTAAGGACATGTTAAACAACTTTGCTAAGGGCATACTAAGCTCTTCCTTACATTCCTTACATTCCTTTAATACTCTGGCAAATATCTCATCGGGACCTGGTGACTTATTAGGCTTTAGTTTGTCTATTTGCTTACTAACATCGTTACTAGTCACTACTATCTCGCTTAATTTATTTTCTTCACTATCTTTGTATAGAGTCGGTGCCTCGGGTATCATGTTTAAATTTTCTGTGGTGAAAACTGTTGAAAAATATTTCAGATTATTTTTCATTTCTCCGTCGTTATCAGTTAGTTCGCTGGTATCTGACTGTATTGGTCCAATCTTTGTTCATGTTTTAGTTTGATACATTTGATAAAATCTCTTGGGGTTTGATTTCGCCTCCCTTGCTACCTTCAGTTTATTATTCCTCTTTGCTTTTCTTATCTCGGTCTTAACTCTGCCGGCCAATACCTTATAATAATCTCTGAGGTAAATTTCACCACGATTTACTCTCCTGCCTATAGCCTTCCTTTGTCCAATAATATTCTTTAAATAATTGTTTATCCATTTAGGGTCAGTGTTGTCTGATATGAGTTTGCTGTATGGTATGTTCTGCCTTTGTGCATTAAGTAACTCATTATTTAAATTGTCGTGGAACTCGGCAACCTCAGATCTCGTTATCAGGTCATCCATCCTCAACCGTCAGGTCTCCAGGTAAGGTGAGGTCGCCTTCTGTGGGTACATTGTGTGAGGTCACCTCAAACTATCAAAGTTTGCCCTTCTGAAATCTGGGACTTTAGTGAAATTTTCCTTGCGTCTGCACTGAAATTCTAACTGGAATCTAATTACTTTGTGATCGCTCTTAGCAAGTTCGTTCCCTACCTCGACAATACTAATAAGGTTTTCTCTGTTTGACAGAACTAAATCGAGTGTATTATTACCCTGGGTGTGTTCGGTTATATGTTGACTTAGGAAACAGTCCTGGATTATTTCAAGAAAATCCTCTGATTCTGATTTATCCGTAAGGTCAATCCAATCTATTTGGCTAAAGTTGAAGTCGCCTACTATACAAACTTTACTATGTATGGAAGCCCTGCTCATTTCGCCCCAAATAAGTCGCTCATTAACTCTATAAAGATTAGGAGGTCTATATATTACTCCTGTGATTAATTTTTCCCAACCATCGATTAATTCTGTATTCCGCTCAGTTTTTATTTCCTTATTAATTTTACACTTCAGATTATCCCTGATATAGATTGCTACTCTGCTTCCTTTCCTAATCTGCCTGTCGGTATGGAATAATTTGTAACCTGCAATTTTGTATTCGACAGAAAACTCACGTGAGTCCAGGTTTATCCATGTTTCGGTGAGTGCTCTTTAAGTTAGTCGTGTTCTGAGTCCTCTCTTTGTCGTGTTTAGGTTTTAACTCCCTGTCTAATTTAGTTTTGTCATAATTCCTAGCACTATTTCCCTGTAACCTTTCACTTTGTTTACCCGCTCCCACTGCTGTCTCCTCCAACCCCTAGCAGTTTAAAGACTTCGCCATCTTTTGAACTGCCCTCTCGAGAGAACCAGCCAGGGTTTCCACCCCATCCCTAGCATAAAGGTCCCTTCTGCCGTAGAAGTTGTCCCAGTTGTCAATGAATGGGACTGATATTGACTTGTAATATCTGTCAAGACGGTCGTTGACACCAACTGCCCTTGAAAACCATTCATTGCCAACTCTCCTTCTATGCAGGACACGGCATATGATAGGGATCCCTCCCTTCGACCTAATGCGTTCTATAGCTGCCTTGAACTTATCAAGAAGCTCCTCACTCCTACACCGGCCAATATCATTGCCTCCTGCACTGAAGCAGATAATGGGTTTGTTCCCATTACCAGACAAGATATTGTCCATCCTGTCAACTATATCCCCCACTCCAGCTCCTGGCAAACACACCCTCATCCTATTTTTATTTTTACCACAAAAAGCTCTGTCCAGGTACCTTACCTGGGAATCGCCAACAATTAAGGTTTTCATACCTTCCTTGTTAGCCCTGTCCCTGACTATGCTAACGTCCAATTCGTCTATCAAAGGACTGAAAGAGTTGGTGCACTTAGCTGTTGTTGTCGTATCCTTGGTGTCTTTTCTCACCACCAGTTTGGTCGTCTCTCTCCTCACAACCTTCCATTCACTTGAGTTTTCGTCAGACACGGACTTTCCTTGTCTCATTTCTTCCTTCATCCTCGCTATCACTTCCTTTAATTTCAAGATTTCTTCCCTGGCCCTCAAGTTTTCTTCCTTGGCTCTCTCTAACTCGGCCCTCTGAAGGGCACAGCCCTGTTCAAAAGTAGCACTAGCCATTACCTACAATTTTTCCCCGGGAGCTAAGCCTGCCGTGACCTTTCTCTAGTGAGGTCAGAACACAACTGAACACAACTGAAGGACCTCACGTGGTCATTGAGACACCAGGTGGTGTGGTGTTCACGTGGTGTAGTAACTCATCCTCGGGTGTTGATATGAAGGACCTCGCGTGGTCATAGAGACACTTGGTGGTGTGGTGTTCACGTGGTACAGTGATTCGTCCTCGGGTGTTGATATGAAGGACCTCACGTGGTCATGGGGACACCATGTGGTGTGGGGTGGTGTCACAGTACCTCACTCTGCTCAGTGATGTTGTGTTATCTCGTAGTCAGGTGCTTAGCCAGCCCTCTGTTGTTCCCAGGGTGGACGGATTAGCACCTCCTGGTCAGAAGATGGTGGTTGGTTCCCAGGGGTGCTTATCTTACTGGTGGGTCACGGCTTTCATTGGTACTGTGTAGTGCTGAATTCACTGGCTTAAACACTGTTCAACACTGATCCCACTTCATTCCGTAACGAAATTGTCATTTTTGATTATGTAGATATCCCTGTGGTGAGGATGGGTCGGGGAGAAGGAATTCAGGAATGGGCCGACATGGCCAAGGGGGGCCGCTGCTCAGCAGGAGTAGCGCCTGAATAGGTCTTGACCCTACGGTGGTCAAGGATGTAGTGTGTGTGTGTGTGTGTGTGTTGCTGTTGTTGCTCTTGTATTATTGTTGTTGTTGTATTTGTTGTTGTAATTGTTGTTAGTGTTGCTTTAATTGTTGTTGTTGTTATTGTCTTATGGTGTATCAACATAAGCCAGTGAGCACTAAGTCAGCTCCTACACTATTTGGTGAGGGACAGTCCACAGCCTCGCCCAACCAAGGAACACTATAAGCGGAATTAAACTTGTGGATATAAATAATTAGGAAGAGAGGAATTTTGGGGGAAAATCTTTTAAGTGTTTTAATTTCCGCATCATTAATTATGTGTTCCCAGTACTAGCACAGCGGGAACAAAAGTTTATTCAGAGTAAGCTTTTTTTTTGCTGTGAAGATTAGCTGTAGCTTTGACTTGGATGTAATGTAGGAAGAAAGGGATTTAGGCTAATGATTATTATAGAGCTAGGGCAGGGCAGGGTAGACTAGAGTTATCCCCCCCCCCCATCTCTCTCTCTCTCTCTCTCTCTCTCTCTCTCTCTCTCTCTCTCTCTCTCTCTCTCTCTCTCTCTCTCTCTCTCTCTCTCTCTCTCTGTCTTCAGTCTATGGCAGTCCACAGTCAAGACAAACGATTCTGTTAAACTGTGAACAAACCTTAGCATTAGGTGAAGAAGAAGAAGAGTCGTTCATTACATTTATTAAGTCCGTTCACACATACAGTCATGAATAGTTTTACCGGATGAATAATGTTGGAGGCAGAGTGTATTGTGTCCAGGCACCACTACCGCCACGCTCCATTATTTCTCCCCTAACTCTAATTAAAATTTCAAATTAACTCCCATTAAGCCAAGTTTGTTTATGCTCGGGAAGAAATACTTTTTTTTCTAAATTAGAATTCGTACTCATGGATAATTTACAAACACACACACACTTCCTTCAGCCTTCACAGGGTAAGTGCTGGAACGCTGGAAAGTTTTAAAAGGAGGCTAGATAGATTCATGGATGATAGAGAGTGGTAGTAACTCTCGACAGGAGCTGCCATGCACAGGCCAACCGGCCTATAGCAGACTCCTTATTTTCTTATGTTCTTATGTTCTAGTCGGCGCTGCCCGCTAACGCGGCCGTGGTCTCTTGGCCATAATAAGAACATAAGAAGAACATAAGAAAATAAGGAGTCTGCAATAGGCCGGTTGGCCTGTGCATGGCAGCTCCTGTCGAGAGTTACTACCACTCTCTATCATCCATGAATCTATCTAGCCTCCTTTTAAAACTTTTCAGCGTTTCAGCACTTACTACAGAGTTGCTAAGCTTGTTCCACTCGTCCACCACCCTATTTGTGAACCAGTTCCTTCCTATCTCCCTCCTAAACCTAAACTTATCCAACTTAAATCCGTTGCTCCGAGTCCTATCCTGCTCGGATATTATAAGAACTTTATCTATATCCCCTTTTTGATTCCTTTCACCCACTTAAATACTTCTATCATATCTCCCCGCACTCTTCGTCTTTCTAGGGAATGCAAGTTTAGTTTCTTTAACCTATCCTGATATGGAAGGTTTCTAAGTCCCGGAATCATTTTCGTCATTCTTCGTTGCACCGACTCTAGTGAATTCATATCCATTCTATAATAAGGGCACCAGAACTGAACCGCATAATCGAGGTGCGGCCTGACTAGCTCAAGATATAGTTGCAATAAGACCTCTGCACTCTTATTACTTACACTTCTAGATATAAAATCCAATACTCTGTTTGCCTTATTTCGAACATTAACGCACTGTTTTCTAGGCAGTAGATCCGGGCTTACAAGTACCCCTAGGTCTCTTTCACAAGTCGATTTCTCTAGGTTGATGGTGTTAAGGCTGTATACATTGACAGTATTTGTTCTTCCAATATTAAGTACGCTGCACTTCCTGGTGTTGAATTTCATTTGCCATTTTTCAGACCACCCCTGCAGTTTATTTAGATCCTCCTGTAGTGCCTTTGCATCCTGCCCTGAGTTAATCTGCCGCCCTATTTTTGTGTCATCCGCAAACTTGCTTATGTCACTGCTCATCCCAGTATCTAGATCGTTTATGTAGATTATGAACAAGAGTGGGCCTAGTACTGACCCTTGGGGAACCCCACTGGTTACACGGCCCCACTCAGATTTAACACCATCTACGCTGACCCTCTGCGTTCTATCGGTGAGCCATGATTTTATCCAATTTAAAACTTCCCCTCGATACCATGAGCCCTAATTTTTCTCAGAAGCCTCTGATGCGGTACTCTGTCAAATGCTTTGCTAAAGTCTAAGTAAATAACATCGTAATTTTTGTCATTATCTACTACCTCGAAGACTTTCTTAAAAAACGTCAGCAGACTTGTTAGACAAGATTTTCCCTTTGTAAACCCATGTTGAGAGTCGTAGATTAATGGAGACAACTGCCAGCCTGGTTTGTCGGGCCCTCCCCTTCCCCATCTCCTCCTTCCAATCTGGATTTATCAACATCCTTCTGTTAGGTTCTGAATAATAAGTTCTATATACAGGAGAGAACACAAACACCTGTATAGTTTTGTAGGTTCGGTTTACTGGATAAGAGTATGTACACAGAGGGAAGCAGCACTCTCCCTTGGCTAGGCTCCTTGTCAACTGCTATAGACGACGTATGGCAAGTGATGCATTAGCAGCTTCCATACGTCGCCAGGCACATTAATTAAGCATGTGGGATATGGTAATAACATTGCCACACGCTGCTAGCTAGGCTGAATAAATAATACATAAATGGAGCACATACATAATATACATACATGATATATAATCCAGCATACATAATATACATACACCTCCCTCCCCCCTATACGCTCATAGCAAAGTCTTGAGCGGACCTTTTCTTTTGGATCCGTTCTGAGCGTCAAGGGACTTCATCACTGGGAAGGGTATGGGACTCAACACTGGTGGCGGGGCCAGCAGAAGGCATTGTTACGGGTCGGAGAAAACGGCGGTTCCTCCACCACACACGACCACTGGGTAACCGCACCTGGTAGTCCCGTGACCTGCCGAGACCCATAACTGCGCCTACTTTGTCCCAACGTAGGGAGGTCGGGTCCTGAACACGGACTTGGGTGCCGACACTCAACCTGGGGAGAGAACGGGCGTGGTCATTGTAGCGGGCGACGACGTCCTGAACACGTTCGGCGGCTCGGCGATCACAATCCTCTGTCTTGGCCTGCCACTCCTTGGAGAAGGATTGAGGGTGAGCAGGGACACAAGAACGGAGGGGGCGTCCATACAAAACCTGGGCAGGGGAGCGTCCGGTGTAGTTAGGTGTGTTGCGGAGTTCAAGAAGACCCCTGTCGAAGGCCTCGCAGTCAATGTTCCCAGAAGGGGCCACCTTAAGGATGAGGTGCTTCAGGGATTTGACAGCAGCCTCAGCGTGGCCGTTGGACTGCGGGTAATGGGGCGATGACAACACATGCCGGACTCCCCATCGGTCAAGGAACACAGCAAAGTCCCGGCTTGTGAACTGAGGCCCTCCGTCGGTTCGCAGGCGTGCAGGAACGCCCACGTCACGGAAGTAGTGGCGGAACTTGCTGATGGTGGCGGCAGACGTCGTGTCATTACCGCACTTGATGACAACCGGCCAACCAGAGAGACGGTCGACGATAACGAGGAAGGACTTTCCTGACACACAGAAAAAGTCGGCCGACACAGACTCAAAGGGGCGGGTGGGGTTGTCGTCACTCATAAAGGATTCCTGCTGCTGGCTGGGTTGTAATACGCGGCGGGGCTTACACACCTGGACAGCATTGGAGATGTCGGGGTCGATGCCAGGCCGGAACACAGTCTGTCTTGCACGCCGTTTGGTGGCCTCGGCTCCACAGTGACTGTCGTGGAGGCGAGCCAAGGCGTGGAGACTTGAAGCAGCAGGGACAACTACCGAGGGAGAGGTGTCACTGGCCAGAGGTAGGGGTAGGGCGGCAGCAGGGTAGTTGCTGCTCCCTTCGTGCACCCTGTTGGCGTGTTTTACCTCGAGAATCGGTGTTGGGAAGTCCTGGGAGATGATGGCCAACTCTTGGCAATGTCTGTAGGACAGCAAAGGAGTCGGGACGCCATTATGCACATCAATCCAGGCTTGACACGACCTGTTGCCAAAGGTGACGTGTGCATAGAGTGAACCTAGGGCCGGGGTCATCTGTGAACCATCTGCCATAAAGCGGAGATCCTTGGGGGGCGGTCCTAGATCACTTGGAGAGAGCCCCAAGCATTGCAAATGCTGGGGACCGATGACTGTAGCATCAGCGCCGGTGTCGGGCAACATCTGAAGACGGGATGAAGCACTGCGGTAGGTCACAATGACACTGATGTACTGGGGGACTTTGGTCCTGGGACGCTGGGGGGAGCACACATTCCTAATGTGGCTCGAGCGTTGTCAGGAGTCGTCGTACCTCTGATTGGAAGACTGTGGGCGGCCCTCTCTGGTGGAGGGGGGCTGAAGCTTCCGCCGACGCGGTCCCTTGGGTATGTTGGAAGGGCAACACTTGTCATAGTGGCCCAGACGACCACACACATTGCACTGGACGCGTTTGGCTGGGCACCGTACTGTGAGTGACCAGTGGCCCTTACGGTCACAACTGTTGCAGGTAGACTGAGCAGCTGGACACACCTGTGTTCCGTGCTGCTTACCACAGTTGTTGCAAAATAAACCGGGCGTGGACGTGGTGGGCGAAGGCGTAGGAACAGACTTCTTGTCCTTCTTGTACCGGGACACAGCGCGTACAGCTGTAGGGGGAGCACGGATGGCAGAGGTGGCACACCTGGCAGCCTCATAGGAGCGACATATCGTCAACACCTCCTTAAGAGAAGAGGAAGAGTCGAGGGAGGTGAGGCGTTGGACAAGTTCCTCGTCCTTAACACCCATCAGGATCACCTGCTTCAACTGGGTCTCCTCGCACTGCTGGTGGTGGCCTGGACATATATCTACCTCTTCCGAGGCTCTCTTAAGACGCACGTAAAAGGCATCAAAAGACTCACCCTCCAACTGTCTGCAGCTAAACAATTCCCTCCTGCGCAGAGCTTCATTCTGCTGTCCTTTGATGTGCCGTTGTAGGACGTCCAGTACCTCCTCTACAGACAGCGAAGAGGTTGGGGGTACCTGCAACGTATGTTCCAAGACACGCTGAATTTCCAAGGACAGGCACATACGCAGCTGGATGAGTTGTTTAGGCTGTGACAAACTCTGGAGATCCACCATTGTAGAATAATCAGTCCACCGTCGCCGCCATTCACGAAAAGTCTGGAAATTCACATCAGGCTTCAAGACGGGCGGTGTTTGAGCTGCTGATTTAGGTGGGGCTGGGGGGTGTGAAGGAAGCATGGATGAGGTATCTGAACCAGTCAGTACCGAGGCAGTGTTAGAGCCAGGGGCTTGGTTAACAGTGAGGCGAGATATCAAGGCTTCAAACCGTTCACTGTCTTCCAATCTCCGTTGGTGGTCTCGTTCTGCCTCTGCTTGCCTTCTGTGCTCATCCGCCAAACGTCTGTGGGCTTCATCCTCGCGTTTCTCATCTCTCATAAACTTCAGTAAGGCAATTATCTCTGGAGACAACGCTGAATATTGAGGTGAGGGACTGCGCGATGTGGGGGCTGGAGCGTCGTGGCCGGCCTGGTCATCCATCTCTGCGGGGCTATCACCCGCCTGGCTCATCCAGACGCTGGGTCCACGGCTACGTAAGGCGTGAGACATAACTACTTCCTCTGTGTACTATGTCTTAAATCAGTGTTGACCGGTCAGCCCGTCGTATCAACAAGATTTCAGACAAAAATTAATTAAATACACAGATAAGTAGGTTATATATATAAAATATATATAAGAAGCCGCGCTGTCAGCGAGTGTTAGTACGTGTATGTGTGCGTGTGAGGGCAGTGGGAGCGGTCTCCTCGAGCTGTGAAGGGGTGTGGAGACGACGCTGTGAGGGGGTGGAGGGAGAGGCGCGGCGACTCCCAGTCAGTCCAGTTACCCTCAGAACGCGGTCAGAGACGGGTGCACTGAACTCTACTCTTTACAAATGCCCAGAACGTGCCGTATACCTTGGGAATCCTTTAGAACAAGGTCACACATGAATGGCACGAAACACACAATGCACTAAACACTTCACAGAAAATCACTGTCACTGACACTGCTCAAAGTTGCTGAGATTCTTCGAGGAGAGCTGACGCGTGGGAGTTGACCCAAGGCGAGGAGGAGTCCATCCGGCTTTCCACAGACTTTGCGCTATCACTCGTAATTATCCAGTAAGATCGGATCACTGCGCCATGTTTGGTTCTGAATAATAAGTTCTATATACAGGAGAGAACACAAACACCTGTATAGTTTTGTAGGTTCGGTTTACTGGATAAGAGTATGTACACAGAGGGAAGCAGCACTCTCCCTTGGCTAGGCTCATTGTCAACTGCTATAGACGACGTATGGCAAGTGATACATTAGCAGCTTCCATACGTCGCCAGGCACATTAATTAAGCATGTGGGATATGGTAATAACATTGCCACACGCTGCTAGCTAGGCTGAATAAATAATACATAAATGGAGCACATACATAATATACATACATGATATATAATCCAGCATCCATAATATACATACACCTTCCACCAACAGTACAGTACAAAGATTGATGATCAACCCACAACTGATATACAAAAGTGGTAATTTCAACTCGAAAGAACCAAATGTTAGTGACAATTGTGCTTAGCTGTCAGTATTGACCTGACCCTTGACTTGACACACCCAGCCCGCGGTACACTCACCACCACCAACACTGGATGAGAAGCCAAGAAAGACTCCAAATTACACCAGGAGAGAAATGAGGACTCCCTACTCCACCCAGGTGAGGAACTGTGAGTTCCTAACTACAATACATGAGGAACAAAAACCATCTCCAACACCCTGTGTGAGCTGGAGGACCTACCCGACCATGTGGTGCATCTGCAGCTGTACTGAGGTAGCGGCTTAATAGCCAGGCTTGGCGCCGACATCAGGTCACAAGAATGTCTACAGACCAGCTCCTACTGTACCAGATCTACAGTTAATCTATATGTTGACTTTGTTTCTTATGTTTCTGTATTGGAAGCTTTTGTCAATCAAGTGACCCACTCCCCGCTTCTACCATATGTAACCTATCACCTCTGTTCATTGGATATTTTCAGCCTTCGGGTTGCCATGTTATCTTAATAAACCGTTAATTATTTACACACACACACACACACACCATTATAATAATGTTGTGTTCTGACCTCACTAGGGGAAAGGTAACGGCAGGGTTAGCTCCTGAGGGAGAATTATCAGATATGGCCAGTGCTATGTGTGGTCTGGGGTGTGTGAGTTTGTTGGAGAGGGTCAAGGAAGAATTAGAGAGGGCCACGTTGGAGAACCTGAAATTAAACGAAGAGATGGCGAGGATGAAATTAAAGGAAGAGGTGAGACAAGAAAAGCCCGTGTCTGACCATATATATACTTCATTTTTAGTCCATATAACACGCGGACTTTGAACATACTGTATAATCAACGACCTCACCAGCCAGGAATCTAACCCTCGACCTACTGGGTGGGACTAGGGAACGCTACCAACCAACCCACAAGGACACTAAAAGCAGTCCTAGACTCTGTTATATTTCACACAAAGCCTGTTCATCGAGCTGATGGCGCCGTGAACCTCATTGGGAACTGCCCGTGCCTCGTATAGCCTAAAAATGAAGTATATATATGGTACATCGTGTTTCATACCAGCTGGATTCGGTAAAATGCTACTGACACCACATACGAGGCACGGGCAGTTCCCAATGAGGTTCACGGCGCCATCAGCTCGATGAACAGGCTTTGTGTGAAATATAACAGAGTCTAGGACTGCTTTTAGTGTCCTTGTGGGTTGGTCGGTAGCATTCCCTAGTCCCACCCAGTTGGTCGAGGGTTCGATTCCTGGCTGGTGAGGTCGTTGATTATATATATATATATATATATATATATATATATATATATATATATATATATATATAATGAACATACGCACTTTACATATAACACTTTACAGTTAAATACATATGTCTGTATGTTTCACACCCACCACCAGGATACAATGTACAGTAGGTGTTGGCTTGGCTTAACTGATTAATTCTCATAAAATATTCAATATTAGTCGTGTCTATGAAGTTGGTGCTTCATCCATAATACACGAGAATCAATTAAAGAGTTAACCCCTCCTGTGTGTAAGGTTTTAAAGAATTAGTATCTATAATCCTTTAAACCCTAAAATAACAGGGAGATGAGAGCACTCGGTATTGTTGAATTACCCTGGGACATTGGGGGCAAGGAGGTGTGTGTGTGTGTGTGTGTGTGTGTGTGTGTGTGTGTGTGTGTGTGTGTCTCAACTCAGTTATCGTCTGGCTTTAACAACAGCTAACTAGTATTGTCTGTCAGGGTGGTGTTGTATTAGGTAAAGGTAGAATAACTTATAAAAAGGCTTTGGCTAATGCAGGGTAGGATAGGGTAGAATTGGTCATGGTAAGGTAGGGTTAGAACATTGTAGGGTAGAACTAGGGTAGGAAAGGACAAGGCAAGGTTAGGGCATGAAAGGGTAGAGTAGAGTATGTCTAAGGCAGGGTAGGGTTAGGGCAGTGTCGAAAGGCGTAAAGTGTATAATCCCGAGACAGGATATAATCCGTATCTAATTTACCCAAAACTAGAGAGAGCTGTAAGGTGAGGGGTGCTTGTGTAGCCCAACAGTACTGAGGACGAGCTGTGCTGAAGCTTAGGAAGATGTGGGTCACTTAAGACCGGGGACTAAGGCTGGCGTTAGTTGTTTTGTGGCTAAGAGTACTGTGAAGGTGAGACTACTGTAGTACTGGCGAGACACAGAAATGGGCCAGGGAGAGACTTGCTAGATTAGTGTTTAGACAGTTTAGGTCATAAGAACATTAAGGCTTTGGCAGAATAGGGGCTCAGCAGACTAAGGCTTCGCCAAGTTAGGCCAACGTCACGATGGAGTTTTTTAGAAGGAGGTTATATATATAATGAGTGATATGTTAGGTGGGTGAACAGGTATAGGAATAAAATGCGTTTGGGAGAAGTTCCTTTAAAGATGATTTAACCAACACAGGAAAAACTAGAACACGTAGACAATGGTCACTGTGTAGCGGTGTGGAACAAGAACACACATGTCACCCACACTGGAACAGAAAACGGTTTAAGCTGGATGGGGACTTTGACGTGGACGAGGTAGGAGGAGAAGGAGGAGGACAAGTTACCACGATCGGTCTTTTTATTTTCTTCATTTAAGTTCATGGCGATCTGGATAGGGACTGGACCCATTCTCAGGAAGACATTAGGTATATGAGAGTTGGTAGAAGGGGGTCATTGAAGCCGGAGGCAGCCAGAGTATGGGGGAGGGAAGGGGGAGGGGAGCCACCAACATCCGCTCTCCTGCAGTATTCAACGTCACCTGGCCACCAGCTAGCCGAGCAAAGCGGTGCACAATCCTCAACCTAAAGACGATGTGTTCACGGCCGACGCTCCGCCTGGTTACCCTCCTCTCTCCCTCCCTTCCTCCCTTCCTCTTCTCTCCCCTACCTACCTACCTCCCTCCTCTCCCGCTTTTCCTTCCTCTTCTCTCACCTGCTCTCCCCTCCCTACCTCCCTCCTCTCCCTCCTTGCCTTCCCCTCCTCTTGTCTCCCCACCCCTCTTCCCTCCCTCCTTTCCTCTCCCCTTCCCTCCCTCCTCTTCTCTCTCTCCCTCCTTCTTTCCTTTCCACTCCCCTCCCCTCCCTCCCCAACCTCCTTCCTTTCCCCTCCTCGTCTCTCCTTTCCTTCCCCTCCTCTTTTTGCTCTCACTTCCTCCTTTTCCCCCTGTCATCCACCCTCCTTCCCTCCCTTCCCCAGACAGGAGGGAGGCGAGACCACCTGCCGTGTCTAAGATGAGTGAGAAATGAAAAAGAGAAAAAAGAAAGGTGAATGGCTTAGACTCACTGAGATACATAGCTGAGTCTGGGATAGATAGCTGAGACTGGGATAGGTTGCTGAGAACTGAGATACATACAGTAGCTGAGAACTGAGATACATAGCTGAGAACTGAGATACAGAGATGAGAACTGAGATACATAGCTGAGAACTGAGATACGTAGCTGAGAGCTGAGATACATAGCTGAGAACTGAGATACGTAGCTGAGAACCGAGATTCATGGCTGAGAACTGAGATGCATAGCTGAGAACTTAGATACGTAGCTAAGGTTGGGGGATAGGTAGCCGGGGCTGGGATAGGTAGCTGGGGCTGGGATAGGTAGCTGAGGCTGGGATAGGTAGTTGAGGCTAGGATAGATAGCTGAGATACTGTACATAGCTGAGATTCACTGAAAGTGGCGTGTGTTAGTGAGTAGAAAAAAACGAAAATAGCGAAAATATTTGGTACAAAAGCCCTCCCCCCCCCCCCCAAAAAAAAAGGAGAGAGAAAGTAAAAAAAGGTGGCAGAGATGATCATTAAACAAAAGTATAATTTAATAAACAACAGAAGGTAGAGGAAACAAGGCCACACAGAAAGAAGAAACAAAATAGCATAGATAGACAAAGATACATTAAAAAAATAGTTTCGGAGATAAATATGATAAAACATAGGAAGGGAAAAGAAGACGAGAAGTAAACATGCTAAAGAAAGACAAACAGCAGAATTGGAAGCGAAAAAAAACGTAAATAAAGAGACAAAGAATAAATATATATAAAGAGAGAGAGAGAGAGAGAAGAAAAATTAAGATTAAGAAGGAAAGGAACAAGAAGAAAGGGTAATGGTGTAAAATTAAGAGAGAGAGAGAGAGAGAGAGAGAGAGAGAGAGAGAGAGAGAGAGAGAGAGAGAGAGAATAAAGTTGAAACATAGAATGGAAAGAGATAAAAATGCAAAGTAAAGTTGGGGAAGTAAAGAAAAAAAGAAGAGAAGGAGAATAAAACACCCATTGAGAGAAGATTGAACAAGGCTGAGAATATTGAGGAAAACAACAGAAACAAAATAAGAGAAAGAACGTAATAAAAATAAGAAGAAGACTGAAGAAAATAGAGAGTAGTGAAGGAAGACGAATCAGGGAGTTAAAGACGGTGAGATCAGAGAGAGGGAGAAAAAAACAACAAAGACACGAGGAAATGGAATTGAGGTGAATGATCATGAGGGGGAGAAGAGACGGAACAAAGACGAGAGATAGAGAGAGAGAAGAAATAATTGAGAGACAAAGAACACAGGCGAGAGGATGATCGGTCCACCGTCTTCGTCAGGAGGAGGAAGAGGAATAGAAGGAGAAAGAGGAGAGGAGGAAGAGGAAAAGGGGTATCCAGTGGCACTCAATGGTAAAGTAGGTGCCCAGGAAAGGGGGGTGGGTCTCGTATTTAGTCCAGGATATGATATACGAAGCGGTGTGTGTGTGTGTGTGTGTGTGTGTGTGTGTGTGTGTGTGTGTGTGTGCAGGTCTTTTACTCACTACCTATGTACTTATTGTTATGGAGTACATTATGGTACGATACATACACTCAACCTGTGTCGCCTCTCCCCACTCCCAATGACCCACTGTTGCCTCATCAATAAATGGCAGCGTATAATATGTCTGTCCATTAGCTTCGACTCTAAACCTGCATGACATTTATCAACTCTTTTCAGTGTTAGCGTGTACCATTGTTGTTAGTGGTGATTAGTCGCGTGAATTATACGAATTAAATGGAAATTTTGAAAGAGAGAGAGAGAGAGAGAGTCATAATCATCAACGTTGTCAATTGATTTATCAAGTTAGTTACAGGTAATTAGGTATTTAATTCGTTAATCATTAAATTTCTTGGTTAGTTAATATTAGCTGCAAAGTTTTCGACATCGTAATGTTATCCTGTACCCTCAAAAAATTTATATAATGCTCAAAACTAGATTGATTCTGCTTGACGGTAACTGGAACAGTGTATGAAACTTTAGTGGTTGTATATTCATGTATACCATTATACATATATACTTAACGTTCACCCATTCCTCTAATATACACAAATAACAACACTTAAACAATCTCATGACACTGTGACATATTGACATACTTATCGGATAATGCAAATACACAAAGATAACAGGATGCAAAAAATCTCAATTATTTTAGTGTAATCTTATCAACCTCGATGTGGCAGGGAACGAAATGCATTGACGGGCGCAAAGCTGTTATGAGGGATGATGCAAGCCAGGTGAATTGTTTTGTAAATTTACTTCGTTCAGTTTTTAAAAAAGATCGAGTAAGGAAAATTCATTGTGTGTTGTGTTTCATTTTAGTGAAGAGTTATGGCTTAGGTGAATGGTAGTTGGTCTTCATTCACACACACACACACACACACACACACACACATGTATGAACCAGTTGACACACAGTGAACAAAACAAAAACTGAGTCATCGTCAATTGACACATCCGGGTGACTGATTGGAACGCAAAAAAATCACAAAACATTAATATTTATTTTGAGCTGAGCCTATCTCTCACTTGTCCATCTATCACTTCCCTATCTCTCCCATCCCTATCTCTCACTTCCCTATCCCTCACTTCCCTATCTCTCACTTCCCTATCTCTCACTTCACAATATCTCACTTCCCCTTCTCTCACTTCTCCATCTCTCACTTCTCCAGCTCTCATTTCCCCTTTTCTCACTTCTTCATCTCTCACTTCTCCATCTCTCACTTCCCCATCTCTCACTTCCCCTTTTCTCACTTCACAATCTCTCACTTCCCCTTCTCTCACTTCCCCATCTCTCACTTCTCCATCTCTCACTTCTCCATCTCTCACTTCCCCTTCTCTCACTTCCCCTTCTCTCACTTCTCCATCTCTCACTTCTCCATCTCTCACTTCCCCATCTCTCACTTCCCCATCTCTCACTTCCCCATCTCTCACTTCCCCATCTCTCACTTCCCCATCTCTCACTTCCCCATCTCTCACTTCCCCATCTCTCACTTCCCCTTCTCTCACTTCCCCATCTCTCACTTCCCCATCTCTCATTTCCTCTTCTCTCACTTCCCCATCTCTCACTTCCCCTTCTCTCACTTCCCCATCTCTCACTTCCCCATCTCTCACTTCCCCTTCTCTCACTTCCCCATCTCTCACTTCTCCATCTCTCACTTCCCCATCTCTCACTTCTCCATCTCTCACTTCTCCATCTCTCACTTCCCCATCTCTCACTTCTCCATCTCTCACTTCCTCTTCTCTCACTTCCTCTTCTCTCACTTCCCCATCTCTCACTTCCCCATCTCTCACTTCCTCTTCTCTCATTTCCTCTTCTCTCACTTCCCCATCTCTCACTTCCCCATCTCTCACTTCCCCATCTCTCACTTCTCCATCTCTCACTTCCCCATCTCTCACTTCTCCATCTCTCACTTCCTCTTCTCTCACTTCCCCTTCTCTCACTTCCCCTTTTCTCACTTCCCCATCTCTCACTTCTCCATCTCTCACTTCCCCATCTCTCACTTCTCCATCTCTCACTTCCTCTTCTCTCACTTCCCCTTCTCTCACTTCCCCTTCTCTCACTTCCCCATCTCTCACTTCTCCATCTCTCACTTCCCCATCTCTCACTTCCCCATCTCTCACTTCTCCATCTCTCACTTCCCCATCTCTCACTTCTCCATCTCTCACTTCCTCTTCTCTCACTTCCTCTTCTCTCACTTCCCCATCTCTCACTTCCCCATCTCTCACTTCCTCTTCTCTCACTTCCCCATCTCTCACTTCCTCTTCTCTCACTTCCTCTTCTCTCACTTCCCCATCTCTCACTTCCCCATCTCTCACTTCCTCTTCTCTCACTTCCCCTTCTCTCACTTCCCCATCTCTCACTTCCTCTTCTCTCACTTCCTCTTCTCTCACTTCCCCATCTCTCACTTCCCCATCTCTCACTTCCTCTTCTCTCACTTCCCCATCTCTCACTTCCCCATCTCTCACTTCTCCATCTCTCACTTCCTCTTCTCTCACTTCCCCATCTCTCACTTCCCTATCTCTCACTTCCCCTTCTCTCACTTCCCCATCTCTCACTTCCTCTTCTCTCACTTCCCCATCTCTCACTTCCCCATCTCTCACTTCTCCATCTCTCACTTCCCCATCTCTCACTTCCCCATCTCTCACTTCCCTATCTCTCACTTCCCCTTCTCTCACTTCCCCATCTCTCACTTCCCCTTCTCTCACTTCCCCATCTCTCACTTCCTCTTCTCTCACTTCCCCATCTCTCACTTCCCCTTCTCTCACTTCCCCATCTCTCACTTCCTCTTCTCTCACTTCCCCATCTCTCACTTCCTCTTCTCTCACTTCCCCATCTCTCACTTCCCCTTCTCTCACTTCCCCATCTCTCACTTCCCCATCTCTCACTTCCCATCTCTCACTTCCCCTTCTCTCACTTCCCCATCTCTCACTTCCTCTTCTCTCACTTCCCCATCTCTCACTTCCCCTTCTCTCACTTCCCCATCTCTCACTTCCTCTTCTCTCACTTCCTCTTCTCTCACTTCCCCATCTCTCACTTCCCCATCTCTCACTTCCTCTTCTCTCACTTCCCCATCTCTCACTTCCCCATCTCTCACTTCTCCATCTCTCACTTCCTCTTCTCTCACTTCCCCATCTCTCACTTCCCTATCTCTCACTTCCCCATCTCTCACTTCCCCATCTCTCACTTCCTCTTCTCTCACTTCCCCATCTCTCACTTCCTCTTCTCTCACTTCCCCATCTCTCACTTCCCCTTCTCTCACTTCCCCTTCTCTCACTTCCCCATCTCTCACTTCCCCATCTCTCACTTCCTCTTCTCTCACTTCCCCATCTCTCACTTCCCCTTCTCTCACTTCCCCTTCTCTCACTTCCCCATCTCTCACTTCCTCTTTTCTCACTTCCCCATCTCTCACTTCCCCATCTCTCACTTCCCCATCTCTCACTTCCCCTTCTCTCACTTCCCCTTCTCTCACTTCCCCATCTCTCACTTCCCCTTCTCTCACTTCTAAACATGCATTAATTCGTCTTTCTCTTGCCTACCTTTCTTCTTCTTCTTCTTCTTCTTCTTTAATTATTCTCCTCGTTTCTTTTTATCTTATCGTCCCTCTTCTCCTACCTTCCCATCCTCTCACTTTTATTCTCCCTGTTCCTCCTCCTCCTCCTCTTCCAACCTCTCGGTTATCTTTTCCATCTCTTCTACACTTGACCTCTCTTATCTCCCTTCTTTATCCATCCCCTTTCATCTGGACCTTCTTCTTCTTCTTCTCTCTCGATCTATCTTCTTGTACTTATCTCACCCGATTATCTCTTTCTCCCTACATTGCTTATCTCTCTCTCTCTCTCTCTCTCTCTCTCTTCTTTCCCTTTTAAGCTCATTTCCTTGTCTCTCTTAATGACTGTTTTCTCCTCCTCCTCCTCTTTCTTCTCTTCTCCCTCCTCCTCCTCCTCCTCCTCCTCCTCTTTATTCTCTTCTCCCTCCTCCTCCTCCTCCTCCTCCTCCTCCTCCTCCTCTTTCTTCTCTTCTCTTCTCCCTCCTCCTCCCCTCCTCCTCCTCCTCCTCCTCCTCCTCCTCTTCCTCTTTCTTCTCTTCTCTTCTCCCTCCTCCTCCTCATGTACGAGTCTCTCTTGTGTTCCCCTCAGCAATACTCTTCACACCGGTAACCATCACATGAACAAACAACAATCAGTCGTGTGAGGGAAAGGTTGTCATCAGTGTACAATGCTGGTCTAGTTTATGGGTTGTGTTAATTACAGGTGAGAGTATTAGGGTGAGGCAGGTAGAGGAGTACAGGCAGTCATCTCTGTTGCTCTTTTATTCTACATATTTTTTTCCTTGTGTGTCATGTGATTTCCATTTTCTTCCATATTAATTTAACTAAGGTTAATCAGATCATATGGAGATTAGTCCTCCCAGCTTATTTCATCTAATGATTCGACAGCACACCTAACGCTACCTGGTGGTTAGGTTAGGTTAGGTCAGGTAAGGTTGTTTACTCATCAGATGAAAATACTTAGGGGCTAATACTCAGGTGATCCCATTAATCAATCCTTGTATCATTTTCAAGATGATATTTACTATCATACTAATATTATCAAATCAGAAAAAAATATAAAGGTTCCAGGCAAATTTACGCATAAAGAGGGACTAGTTTGTTTGAGTGGCGCCGAGGTCCCAATTTCCTGGGAGGGGGGAGGGGGATGGGGGCCGCCTCTACCACGGGTGATGGTCCAGCGTTTTGCCGGGGCGGTCATGTGAGGCCCAGCTGTTGAGGTCCAGTTGTTTTGTTCCTTTTGTGCTGACTTCTTATTCTAGGTGTGTGTGTGTGTGTGTGTGTGGGGGGGGGGGGTGGTAGATACGTTCAAGGATGATGGTTTTAACTCAGCAGGTAGTCTGAGAGTCTCCCCCGGGATCAGGAAGTTAACGAGGGAGTTTAGAGGAGAGAGACAAGTTCCCTGACAACTTAGCCAACCATCGTGGGCCTACTGCTGCCTCCTGTCTCACTCTCATATTAATAAGCTCAGATTTCCCCCCATGTCAAGGACAAGTTTACAAGCCTTGGCAAGTTTTAACCAGGATGAAGGCGGATCTAAGTGGATTAAGGTGGATGTGTGGGCGGAGGTTACACACATTACAGACCATAATGTTAACACTACTAACAGACAAACTGATGCAGCTCAACTCTTTATCTTTATTGTTGATGCTCTCAGTGAAGCTATCGTCCTCTGTCAAAGGAATATATATGTACAGCACCTTATGAGTCACGTAAACCAATACTTATACGAGCTGAAATATTGGTGTGTATTTTTTTTAGTGTGTGTGTTTTAGTTGAGGAGATTTCAAGAGCTATATTATAAACTTTCTAATAATTGAGTTGTTTTCCTATTTTTTTTGAGATGGTGGAGGAATAGAGGAGAGTGGTTATGGTTGTTGAGGTTTATGTGTGTTTTATATTCTAGTTTTATTTTTTGTTTGTGTTCATTTGTTTCTGCCAGAGGCCTTATAGTTGTCGAGCGACAGATTGTGTTGAAAGCAGCCATCAACAATTCGTTTTCTTTCTTGTGAAGTTACCAGGTGCGTGTGTGCATGCGTGCGTGCGTTGTCAAACAGTGTCACCTGCCTGGTCGAGCATAAGTTAGGTGTCGGTGAATGTTGGTCTTTAAAGCTGGACTAAATGGATTTTTCAAATAGTCGAGGACGCATACATCTCTCTCTGCTCCGTGGCGGCGAGTACCTCTTCAATTATCTGTCCACTCGACGCCCTCCATCCTATTACAAACACCTGACGATCTTCTGCTGACACGACTGACTGGCCAACACTACCCCAGTATAACATGGGGCTTTGATAGTCTCGAGGACTAGGGGGACTAATACTCCAGATATGCTTCACTTGAGCCTCGAGTCTAGGGAGTGAGACAAGAGGGACCTGAGAGGAGCCTCGATTCTGAAGACTACTAGACTTCTTTATATTGAAGAATGACAAGACCCTCGACCTTAGTACCTGGGGTAAAGGCTTTAGGGATTTCATTAAACTTTGAACTTGAAACTCTTGACTAGAACCAAGACTCCGGTTTACGGGTACCTTAAGAATTGTTGGTTTACACAACACTCGTCTTGCTCCACCACTGCCTAACGTTAGTGTAGTTAGAGGGAGGCTAATGTCGTATGGCATAATTTCATAACCTGGTCATCATTAGGTGGAGTTAAACGTCAGGCACTGTTGATTACTAGTAGTGGCGCTCAATTTAGACAATGTACTTGCCTTTATGTTATCTATGGATCAGTTAGTCACTCACAATATAGGAGGTAGTCTGGCTAGCGAACCTTCCTTCACTGTATCGCTTACGTTGGGTTTATATCAACTCACTTTTTGTCTTTGTCGGTTGTTGGTTGCAGATGACTCTCACTGCACTAAACACCTCGGGGATAAACAGAGTCCCGCCTGTCATCCATCATACACCCAAGATGTCAGGGTTAAAGCGAAGTATCAATTACACATGCACAGTTACCCTCCAGGCCACTGAATGTGTGCTATCCATCGGTTATTGTTGGGCAGCCTCCTCAGCCATCAGCCTGAGGGTGGATTGAGAGACAGACAGCCCAGAAACACACTGTCCTGCGATACTTCAGGAAGGGGGACATAATAAGAGAGGATCAAAGTATACAGTGTTTAATATAACATTTATAACAAGAAAATACTCAGAAACAATGAAGAGGTTTAGAATATTTATTTGTTAAGACCTTTGGACTGTTCGGTATGGAGGAAAACGGTAGAAAGAAAATAAATGTTAAGACGTACTTATGACCGTCATAACGGGATCTACCGTTTATATTGACCTTATGAAGTGGAAAGAATGGTTTTATTGCTCCTTAGTACAAAGGTCTTTGTAAAATCTCTTGTCAGCGACTAATGATGAGGAATACGCTTGCTCATACATAAATATATATTTCTTTCCCTGGAAACAACTTCACCGGAATTTGTGCAACAACGAAACCACTGGATATTTTTCCTTTGGTTGTGTTAGCGAGGTAAAGGGGAAAACTTACACTGGAATATTTCTTAACGATTTGGTGTAGTTGTTGTTGAGAGGGAGGATGGAAATGTAGCACTAAGAGCAATATTACTCACTGAGAATGCTTGTGTGTATATATTTACCAGGAAACAGCTCTATCAATTAGTTCCCTCGCCACACGGTAGGGGATAACGTCCCACCTGGAGGCGACTGTACAATGTACATAGACAGATATTTACACAACGCAAATTTTCTCTCTACTCGACTGACTATTTCTAAAGGACACATTTCTCCGGTACTACTGTAAACTTTTCCCCTCTTTTTGTGTTTTCTCTTTGTTCCTCTGGTAAGAATAACCTGAGATGTGATTGTCATTGAGAATAATAAGATGCAGAACACGTGACGTATTGTTTGATCTCAGCGTCCGTAACCATAGCAACCAAGAAGCTGTGTGTGTGTGTGTGTGTGTGTGTGTGTGTGTGTGTGTGTGTGTGTGTGTGTGTGTGTGTGTGTGTGTGGCTTACTGTCGACTCAACTATAAGAGCTATGGTGTCTGGCTAGGATTTTTGGAAGTATAGATCTGTCTGTCTATCTGCCTCTTTCTCTCTGCTCCGTCTCACTCTCTTTTCTCTCACTGTTTCTCTCTCTCACTCTCTCTTTTCTGTAGCATTCTTTGTCTTTTCTCTTTCTCTCTTTCTCTCTGTCTTCTCTTTTCTTTCTCCTTTTCTTTTTTTCATTTTTCTCCTTTCTATTTCTCTCCTCTCCCTTTTTCTCTCTCTCTCTCTCTGTTTCTCTCTCTCATTCTTTCCCTCTTCTATTTTTTTGTATGAAACGACAGTAATTTTCAGTGATGGAAATATCATGTATCATAAATTGGAGGAATTCTAAGCTCGATCATAAATTACACCAGTTAGCGCCCTGTCAATGAGTTATATCACACAAAAATACAAGTTGATTGGAAGTATTACAATATTTAGCATCACTCTTGATCTATGTTGGTGATGACATATGTTACCAGCGTGAGGTGTAACTAGAATCTTATTTCCTATTACTAGTAGGTTCCAGGATGTGACTTGATTTAGTTCACATGAAAATTAGCCCCCCCCCCCCCCTTCATTCAGGTTATTGCATCTGATGATTAAACACACCCGAACGTTACCGGGACGGGGGAGGTAAAGTTAGGTTTGGTTAGGTCAGGTCAGGTCAGGTCAGGTCATATTAGCGTTAGGTTAGGTTATGTTATGATAAATTAAGTTAAGTTAGTTAATTTAATATAAGTTAAGTTAAGTTAGTTAAGTTAAGTCGTTAAGTTAAGTTAAGTTAAGTTGGGTTAGGATAGGATAGGATAGAATTATGTTTCATTAGGTTAAGTTTGCTTAGGTTTGGTTAGGTTCGTGGACCTATTTAGAATGTCTTTAGTTGTTGAATCACAGACAATACACGCCAACAACCACAACAACAGGTTCCCCGTCACCTTCGTCATCTCTAGTACACAAAACCTGTAATCCTTCACCTCAGAAAATCGCTTATTCAACTCCCGGCTGATTATGTTGTGACAATCAATAATGCTCAAAATAAACACATCCCTAAAAGAAAATTCAGATCGATACGGAACCAACCAAAATGGATGAATAATAGACTCTTAGATCTTCTAGGGAAAAAGAAAGGAGTATATAGAAAAGTTAAGAAAGGCGAAAATCACTTACTTGGTTACTATCAGAACCTAACAAGACAGGTAAAAACAGAAATTAGGAAAGCAAAGAGAAATTATGAAATCAAGGTAGCAAACGAATAGAAAAATAACCCCAAAGCTTTTTATCAACTGTATAAATCAAAGGTTAGAGATACAATAGGTCCCCTTAAAACTACGACAGGAGAAATGACTGATGATGAGTTAGAAATGTGTAGTACGTTAAATAGTCATTTTCGCTCCGTATTCACAAATGAAAACCTAGCACAGTTTCCAGAAGTTCATAAGGTATATAACGACAGTATAGAAAATATGTTGATGAATATCAATATTACTAGTAACGATGTGCTTAAAGTAATTAACAAACTGAAGCCTCATAAATCGCCTGGTCCAGACGAGGTACATGCTAGAATATTAAAAGAATGTAGAGATAGTTGAGTAATCCATTAGCAGTTTTATTTAATAAGTCATTAGAATCGGGCCTAGTGCCAGAAGCTTGGAAACTTGCAAATGTAGTTCCGATTTTCAAAAAGGGTGATAAATCAATTGCATCAAATTACCGTCCCATTAGTCTCACGTCAATCATAGGCAAGTTGCTAGAGTCAATTATTGCTACAAAAATCAGAAGCCACCTTGAAACATTCAACTTAATTCATTCTTCTCAGCACGGGTTCACCCAGGGACGTTCTTGTCTCACAAATTTGCTTAGCTTTTTCTCAGAAGTATATGAAGCGGTAGATAATGATAAGTCATATGATATAAT